>ML783469.1:383991-395633 GCA_009831015.1 Picea engelmannii | reverse complement strand
GAAAACGGATCATGGCTCATCCGGGCATGACCTCTTCTACATGTGGCCATAAGCTTCCCTGAGATTCTCTTTGGAAAAAACACCTGTAAAAGTCCTCAACAGCCTCTGAAACCTATCCCAATGTGTTCAGAGCATATCAATTATCCAAAAATGATTATTCATTCACAAAAAACAAACATAGGCTCACCAAACCATGTCCTCCATCAAATAGAGCTTCAAGCTCCCTAGAGCTTCCTGGAACTTCAATGGTGACAAACTTGCCGAAGAAGTCTTCAAATCGCCTTGAAAATGGCACCAATGGATCCAGCACATCCAAAAACCCCTAGCTAGGCTTTTACGGCACCTCAATAGGCCAACCGATGAAGAAGTTAGGCCTCCTCCATTTTCCTCCTTCAAGCTTTGTTGGAACTGGTTCTACAAAATGCACCTCTATGTGCATGAACCAAGAACACGCTCCAAAACACGCGTTAAAACCTGGCACCGAGCGGTTTCAAAAAACGGTCCAAACTGTAGGACGGTTAGGGCGCCTCCAGCCCCCAACCGCCTAGCTCTCGGGCACATGGGGTCATACGACCTCGAGCTAAGGCAAAAAGAGCTCAACCATTTCCAAAACCAAATGAAAACGAGACATGTGGCGAGTCGTTTTAAAACCGTGCCAACTGTTTGAAACCCCGCGCATTAACAAAGGTCATAACATAACCACGGTATAATATTTTAAACCCCGCGCAATTGTATTAACACATTACAATAGTCCACGGGCTATGTTTTACTCCACGCGTGATTCGTTAGCACCACCCCATATAACATATGGTCACATAGTATGCAATAAACCAATGGCTACGGGTATATTTGAAACATTTGTTAACGCGCCTCTGTATCGGTCGTATGTTGTATAGTGCAACCACGGGCTGGGGCTAAGCCCTAGCCCGACCCCCGCGCCATAATACACATAACTTCAACTTAAATATATGTTTGGACACATGGTTAATAAGAACCATGGCATGGCCCGTTGGTGGAATGGACTTTGTTAAAACTTTGAATGGTGGGTAGAGGTCCGGGGGTTGAACCCCACGGACCCACAAAAATTTTATTAAACCAAAAAATGAACCAATAGCCATTAAACGGGTGCCACGTGGCAGCCGTTGATTGGGCCACGTGGCACCCTATCATTCGCCAAATGATGCCACGTGTCAATACCACATTCATCCAAATGCTAACCAGTAAATGCCTGCCACGTCATCACTATACGGTCATCGTACAGACTGTACGACCTTGCCACATCACCACTGTATGGTTTCCATGTCAGTTGTACGGTCTCTGTCCAGTTAGCATGTATGGACTGCCCAGTCAGCATCAAATTTTTGCCTGTTTGGCTCGACGAACAGATCGCGATATCTTCTCCATACGGACTTTGTTTGAGAAAGTAAATATACCGTCGGAATCAGGAAGACGAGACGGACACAATGGAACCATTTTCGTCGCATTCCGAGCACTTTAAAAACTGAGCAAAATTTTGCCCCCTGGTCCAGATTTTGATCACACCTTCCCATTGAAAGGATTTTGGACCCACAAAAGCTTATCTATCTGATTTCAAGTTATATCAAAATTTTTTGACAATCACCTGAATACTCTGACATGCCCTGCACTGCAACTGGCTATGTCCTTCAACCACTGCTCTCTGGCTGCTGTTGACCCACTGCTCTCTCTGTGCTTGGAAGACTGCCAACCTTCCTACCGAGAATCAAGTCCCTCTTTCAAACTCTTTGGCATCAACAAAATCATCTCTCCAATGGCTGCAAAAACTTACTGTGACATCTTGTCACAAGCCAAGAAAACCATCAATCTTGAAAACAAATCATACAAGATTGAAAATGATGCCAACAAAATCTTTTGTTCTTCAAACAAACTGTCGCATCTCGTACTTTATCAAAGCACATGGCGTTTTCAAAATCAACTTTCAAGTCAATAAACACCATCGAATAAACACAAGTCGAACAACACGATCGACACAACATAGTCGTCAGAAAATCTTCAACACCAACCAAGACTCATTCGAAACGACCTTCCCATAAATGCACACATAACACAGAAAAGTGCATTTACAATCAGAAAAATGCAAGCGTTACTTGCTTAAGAAATCCAACCATTTCCTACCAAACCAACTGAAAGGTGACTTTTTCTATAGAACATCGTCCTCTTGTGAATCATCTTGACTCACATCAATGATGGAATCTCCACTCCCATCCTTGCCAATATTATTATCCAACTGCTTCTGAGGCTGTGGACGAATAGTTGGATGCAATGTCCAACATTGGTCAACAAGATGACCCCGCTTCTGACAATGAGTGCAAACCTTTTGCATCCTCCTTTCATGCTGTCTTTGCTTAGAAAGTTTCCTGAAAGCGGTTGATCTTTTCCAACACTTTGAAACATGATGGTTATACAAATCACAATATGTACACGGATTCTTTCTTCCAAATTTATCATGCTTAACATAATCAAATGCAACTGAATGATAAGTAGAATTATACCTTGAACATTCACCTTTATCGCCTCTATGAGGAGGTGAAGTTGAAGAGTTACAAGCTCTCCTTTGAAGACCATCAATAGTGTTCTTGTCCTCATCACTGTCACAACTTTCTTGTTCCACACATTCACATTCATCTTGAATACAAGCCTTGCATGCTGGAGGGATTGAACTTTCAAAAAAATTTCTTGAACTTTCACCTTTAAAGCCTTCCTGAGGAGGTGAACTTGAAACAAAGTTTATGCTTGGAACTTTTTCCTTTGTCCCCTCGACTTTGGAATTTTCTCCCTCTTGTCGTTCATATCCAAGACCACAATACTTAGGTCTTTCTTCAACAACAATAGGCTCAACAATGCCTTGTGCATGTTTTCCCAAACATTTACCTTCATAGCCCATTTTAAACAACAACTTGGACCCTATTCCTCTTGTGTGACTCTCAAAACCACCAAAACATTCATCTTTAGAGGAATTAGAAGATAAACTAACACTACATACCTTATTTTCATGCATGTACTTGGTAAGGGTTTCCTTTGCCTCATGGAGTTGAATCTCCATCTTATGCAACCTTTGCAAAAGCTGGTCTTTCTCTTGCTTCATGGCCATCAACTACTCTTCAAGAACAATGTTCTTATTCCTATATTCATACATCTCTTTCAACAAATCTCTCATAGTTATCAACTCTTCTTTAGATAATGAAAATGTATGAGAACTATCAATGCTTGAATCTTCCGCCATTCTTGGAAGATATCCAATTTCAACACAAAACTTTGCACAAAAACCAATAGCTAAATCTCAAGCTATCAATGGCAAACACATGAGAAAAACAAAATATGCTCTGATACCACCTGATCTGAAAATAGCAGGCTGACTTGTTATGCTATGCAAGCACCCCTACTTCATTAAAATAAACTTTACAGGACCTTGCTTCATGTGTATAAATATACAATATAACCTTATGTGTTAAGTTCATGCTTCTTCCTTTAAATGTTTATGTGTGAGAAATTGTTCTTTTAAATGGTTAAATATGTGCTTTAAATGAAAACACAACAACATAACTTGCAGCAAATAAACCATCAAACTCAGAACAATCACAACATGATAAAGGAGTTCACCCCCCTCCGGGCTACATCTCCTTGAGCCTCCATAATGGACTTGGCTCTTTGGGATTAATTAGTCAAAAGTTATTTTACAAGTTGCTGCTCAACTCCAATGGAAAAACAAACTGTACCATTGAGATCAGAACACATAAAAACCCCAAAAATGACTAATAGAACTCTGAAAACAGATCATGGCTCATCCGGGCATGACCTCTTCTACATGTGGCCATAATCTTCCCTGAGCTTCTCTTTAGCAAAAACACCTGTAAAAGTACTCAACAGCCTCTGAAACCTGTTCCAATGTGTTCAGAGAATATCAATTAGCTAAAAATGATTATTCATTCACAGAAAACAAACATAGGCTCACCAAACCATGTCCTCCATCAAATAGGGCTTCAAGCTCCCTAGAGCTTCCTGGAACTTCAATGGTGAAAAACTTGCAGAAGAAGTCTTCAAATGGCCTTGAAAATAGCACCAATGGATCCAGTACATCCAAAAACCCCTAGCTGGGCTTTTACGGCACCTCAATCGGCTAACCGATGAAGAAGTTAGGCCTCCTCCATTTTCCTCCTTCAAGCTTTGCTGGAACTGGTTCTACAAAATGCACCTTTGTGTGCATGAACCAAGAACATGCTCCAAAACGTGCGTTAAAACCTGGCACCGAGCGGTTCCGAAAAACGGTCCTAACTGTAGGATGGTTAGGGCACCTCCAGCCCCCAACCGCCTAGCTCTCGGGCACATGGGGTCATACGACCTCGGGCTAAGGCAAAAAGAGCTCAATTGTTTCCAAAACCAAATGAAAACGAGACATGTGGCGGGTCGTTCTAAAACCGTGTGAACCGTTTGAAACTGCGCGCATTAACAAAGGTCATAACATAACCACGGTATAATATTTTAAACCCTGCGCAATTGTATTAACACATTACAATAGTCCACGGGCTATGTTTTACTCCGCGCGCGATTCGTTAGCACCACCCCATATAACATATGGTCACATAGTATGCAATAAACCAATGGCTACGGGTATATTTGAAACATTTGTTAACACGCCTCCATATCGGTCGTATGCTGTATAGTGCAACCATGGGCTGGGGCTAAGCCCCAGCCCGACCCCCGCGCCATAATACACATAACTTCAACTTAAATATATGTTTGGACACATGGTTAATAAGAACCATGGCGCGGCGCGTTGGTGGAATGGACTTTGTTAAAAATTTGAATGGTCCAGATTTTGATCAGATAGATGACTCTTCAGGAGCTCAGAATGTCAGAGACAGTGGGAAAAAATTCATGGCAACAACCTATAAAATGTTGGGGTTGTCGCGGAAATCATATGCATAGAGATTGTCCTCAAAGAGGTCATAAAGCGAGGACTGCACACAGTGTAAAACAATATATGATAGTGGAGGACATGGGTACAAAAGTGATAAGGATTCACGCCACGCTGTATAACAAGTAGGTTGAGCTTTAGTCGCACATGATCATGGTGGAAGGTAAGATTAATGAACAACCCATTGCTATTTTAATAGACTCAGGAGCTAGTCATAGTTATATATATCCTAAAATGGTGGAAATATTCCTTCTATTGAGAAGAAAGCTTGGAAAGCCTTGGTTGGTGTAGTTAGCTATAGGAGAAAAAAGGAAAATGAATGAGATGGTTAAAGCATGTCCATTGGATATGAATGGAATGCATAGAACATATGATTTGAATATTATACCTTTGGGATCATATGATTACCTCATTGGTATGGATTGGTTGGATGAGAATCATGTTATCCTAAATTGTTATAATAATGTGTTTATTTGCTTGGATGAGAAAGGAAAATTGAGATCACTTCAATGAATTCCAACGATTGTGACTATCAGAGAAATTTTAGCATTGCAGTTGAATAAAAGTTATAGGAAAGGGTGTCAAGTATTTGCAGCACACATGGAAGAGGCACCTAAGGATAAATTTCCAAGTACAAAAGACTTTGTAGTACTAAAAGAGTATGAGGATGTATTTAAAGAGATATTGGGATTTCCTCTAAAATGAGATACTGACTTCTCTATTAATTTGATGTTGGGAGCAACACCTGTATCTAAGAATTCTTGTAGGATGAGTACGCCAGAACTGAAGGACTTGTAGATGCAACTTGAAGAGCCTATGAAGAATGGATATAAACACCCAAGTGTGTCTCCTCGGGGTGCGTTGGTTTTGTTTGTGAAGAAGAAGGATGCTACACTGAGACTATGTATCGACTTCAGGCAATTGAACAAGGTAACAATGAAGGAAACACATCATTTTCCAAGGATAGATGACCTATTTAATCAACTGAGAGGCACGTAAATATTTTCTAGGATAGATATCATATATGGATATCACCAAGTAAGAATAAAAGAGGAATACATTAGTAAGAATACCTTGAAAACAATGTATGGTCACTACGAGTTTATAGTGGTGTGATTTGAAAGGATTCTAGATTGCACATGGAGTTTCCAACACTTGAATAATTTTTTAAGAAGTGTGTTGATTTTAAGAATTGTTGATCCAGATGCAGGCTTCTTTGTGTGCACAGATGCATGCAAGGATGGTCTTGGTGGAGTCCTGATTCAAAATGGACATGTGGTGTGCTACGAGTCAAGGAAGTTGAAAGAGAATGAAAGGCTCTATGATACACATGATTTAGAGTTGGCCAATATAGTGCATGCCTCGAATGTGTGGTGAAATTATCTCATGGGTAAGATATTTGAGCTAAGAACAGACCATTGTGATCTAAAGTATTTGTTTGGAAAACCAATTTTGAATGCTAGACAAAGTAGGTGGTTAGAGTTCCTTAGTGAGTATGATTTTGACATAAATCATATTAGAGGAAAAGAGAACAAGGTGGTTGACACATTTAGTAGGAGGATGCATGAAATGCATGCTACAACTATTAGCATGTACTAGACAGATTTGCGTGATATAATTTTGGAAGTTTCCAAATCAGATTTTTTCTATATCGATATAAGTGTGACGTTACAACAAGGTATGTCGTAACAGAAGTGTGAAGGCTATGAGGAGAGAGGATGAGATCCTCATGTATATATGTAGAGTCAATGTGCCAAATTATCAAGAGTTGAAGAGCCTTATTTTGTTAGAGATGCATAAGGTTCCTTATCATGGACATATAGGATACCAAAAGACAATTGTCGCAATCAAGAAGCAATAATTTTGGCCAGGTATGAAAAAGGAAGTTTCATATTTTATTGCTAGATGTCTTGAATGTCAGAAATTTAAGGATGAGCATAGACATCCAAATGGTTTGCTACAACCATTTCCCATTCCTAAGTGGAAGTGGGAAGTGGTGACCATGAAATTCATAACTAAGTTTTCTAGAACTACTAAACAACATGATTTTATTATGGCAATAGTAGACAAGCTTACTAAACTTGTCCATTTTATTCTAGTGAAGTCAGTGTACAAGGAAGTAAACACTACTGAGATATACATGCATGAAGTCGCTAAGTTTCATGGTGTGCCTAATAAAATTGTGTCTACTAGAGATTCCAAGTTCACCTCAAACTTTTAGAAAGAGATATTCAAGGGATTTGGAACAAGTCTTAATTTCACCATGACATATCATCCTGAGTCAAATGGTCAAAACAAGAGGGTAAACTGGGTGATTGAAGACAGGTTGAGGATGTATGTGATGGATAGGACATCCAACTGGGAACAATACCTTCATTTGGTAGAGTTTGCGTACAACAATGGGTACCATACATCTTTAAATATTATACCATTTGAGGAACTTTATGGAAGAAAGTGCAACACGCCAGGGATTTGGGACAACCCAACAGATCACGTAATAGTTGGGCCAGATTTTCTCCAGGAAATGGAGTAGCAGATGGTAAAGATTAGGAAGAATTTAAAGGGTTCCCAAGATAGGAAGAAAATCTTTGCAGATAAAGGTAGAACCCAAAGGGAATTTGAAGTGGTTGATCACATATTTCTGAAAGTGAAGGCTAGGAGTTGTTCCCTAAATTTGGGAAAGTGTTCTAAGCTAATAGTGTGCTATTATGGGCCATTTGAAATCCTTGAAAGGATTTTCCTGTCACTTATATTCTTTCATTTCCTGTATCCTTATGAATTCATAATTTTTTCCATGTGTCATTGCTTAAGAAATATGTACCTAATGCTAATCATGTCATTGATTGGAATCTGATTCCGGTGGAGCCAAAAGGAGGATTTCAAGCGTGATCTATTTTCATTTTGGATTGAAAAGTCAAGCATATCTAGAATCGATTCATGGAGTTGGTAGAGGTCCAATGGACTTGGTATGGTCTTAAGGATGCAACCTCAGAGTGAAATGATGCTATGCGAGTAGAGTATGCTTATATTTTTTTATGATGTTTACAATTTTTGTATGTACATACGTATATGATGCACTGAGGATAGTGCATAAATAAGGGGGAGGGGATTTTAGTGTCCCTGATCCGAAACCCTTTGTAATTGCACATATAGGATAGTGATCCAAATTTGTACCAAGTGTAAAGGTAATGGAAATTTAGGATGGTGAGACAAGGAAATCTGATTTTGGTGTTGTGCACATCAGAGTAGTGTGTTGGAAAATGTTAGCAAGGACATAGTGCACACAGTCTATGTGTTGTGTGCACCTGAGAAAGTGTGCACATTGTGTTATGTTATGTGCACTTGGGTTAATGCACAATAATGAATGGATATGTATGGAGTTCAAAGAGCCTATGTGATTATGAGGCTGGTGAGCCTGGACGCAAATAGGCTAATGCACCTATCCATGTAAATATAATCATGAATAATGATGCAGGAGCATCCGCACCTCGTCACACAAGGCTGGATTTAGAGAAAGGAAAAGACCGCAGGGTGACACCAACATCATGGTTTTGACCATTTTGATGAGCGCCGTCGTTTACATAAAAGCCTCCATATTTAGGTGTACTTGTATACTGAAATAGACCGCGAGCAGATAAGCTCTCGTCCTTGTACAACAGAGGCACTTATTAGATTTAATGCAGAGAGAGTAGATTTAGTGCAGGTAGATAAGACCATTAAGTCTAGATTTGACAATTTAGCTTTTGAGGGGGGAAAACAGGATATAGACACCCTCCTTTGTATTATGGTAGAGTCAGTATCAGCATTAGCATTGAGGAGAAGGAAGGAGAACAAACAGAGAGCTGGTGGAGAATCCCCATGTACAGATATTGAATTAATAGAGGAATTTGATTCAATTTCATGGCTGTGATTATTCTCTATATACTGTTAACCTTATGATTTTGTATGCTTGCTTCTTGCTATGTTTTCATTATATATGCTACATATGTGATCTCATGGCAGATTAGAAATCTGGGGGAAAGGAGAGAATGAGTTTCGCTTATTCCATTGATTGAATCAGGAGATTCCTGCATAGAGTGCAGTTGAATTCTTCCGCATAGAGTGCGTAGAGGAGGTTCAATAGGAGAACTCTTACTCTCATCCACCAGGAGCGACTAAGTTGAATCCCATCCCATGGGCGTGATTGTCCCTTGTGTATTGTTGGGATTATGCCTTTTTATCTTTGTTTCTGGTTATATCCTTCTTTCGTATGCTGTGTACGTGATTATGTGGAAGAATTAGAAGCTGAATACCTGAGAGAATGAATTCAATTGTTTCTCTGCTTAAACCCAAAAACTCCTGCATCGAGTGTAGTTGAATACCTCCGCATAGAGTGCGTTGAGGAGGCTAAGCATTTGAACTTTGGTTCTCTTTAACTCAGAGTCGTTTTGAGTATTCGAGCCGTGCAGGTGAGTGCAGGTCGGATTGGAGTCTCAGAAGCAAGTCTGAGAACAGAGAGGTCGGAGTCCTGTGACGGGGATAGTGCAGAGTTCGGAAGGACTTCAACCCTGGAAAGCGTTGGAGGTCGAGCATAGGGAGTGTGTTCGAGAAATCTTTGAAAAAGTCTGAGTTGGTAAAAGTCCTGGAGGGATAGCACCTTAGTTTCCACTTGCATTGGATAAAGGTGGGGAACGAAAAAACTCTTCAAGAGGAAGAGAATCGACGACTTGAATCGTCGTGGAGAATCAATGAGATCACGACCTGACTGGTAGGTCAGATGCATCGGGAGTTCGCGACGGAAGATTCTTGTTTCTTATAGGGCGAGGTCACAAGGAGGCGAATCGCGACGTTCCAGAACGTTTGCATGATGTACGTCGGGATTTGATGATGTGACAAGTGATCTCGGGATATCGGATCTCGGGGTTTGGAGGCTTCAAAGTCTGACCCCGGAAGTGACGAGTGGGTGAGGTCGCAAGATTCCGAGTCATCGACATCTCGGCACTTCGGGTCTCGGGGTTTGAGCATTCGGTGGCATAGAATCATGAGTCGCGATAGTGCGGGGACCCGATATGCCGAGACAAGGTCAACGTTGACCGGAAGTATCGGGTCTCAGAACCCGAGAGTCAAATTCCCTGTCGCGGAATTTGCGAAGCCGTGAAAACCGATCCTTCGTTAGATTAAGAAGTGAGGATCGCCGGAGGTAACTGTGGGTAAAGAACTTCCGAGGGAGTTGGAAGAGCGTCGACTCTTCGGGCCGTGGAGAAAGAGAAGGTCCTGGTGGGGCGACCGTGCCGCTGAGGGCAGGGGTTGCGTCAAATAATAATATAATATTGGATCACTACACGTTGACTGACTCAAATGAATAGATATGTGGGTCCTACTCCATCGAAAAGGGAAGAGGTGGTTGAGTTGTAAGTCTTGGGGAATATTTTATAATATTTCCAGGAAAAGTGTAAATGTTAGATATATTATTTTATCCTAAGTTCCTGAGGGTATGGAACGAGTCACCAAGTGGCTTAAAGCTTCTTTTGGAGGTGACAAGTGTCAAGTGGAAGACATGTAATATATATTGTTTCCCTTATTGTAGTTTTGGGGGGATTTTAATTATTATTCATGTTGAAATCACTTGTGAGCAGAAGGGGGTCGGACTATATGGAAAATATGATTACTACCGTATCTGCTTAGAGAATCTTGTAGGGAGTTGTGGGGAGGTATCCAGAGTTTCATTTTCGAAGATTCAGGTTTGTTGGAAGATTGGTTATTGTCATTGATGTCAACCCTAGTCATGGGTTTTGGACCGCAAGATTGATAAATGTATTTGGACATGAAGGACAATGCACATGCATATACAACACCCATGAAAGGATAGTATACATCATGTTGTTTCCGATGGTATGTGACATATCACGTGGATCCTCATGGTTGAGGATAAATGAATTTTTGAAGATGACAAAACGAATTGAAGAAGGAAGTACATGTAGGCCCTGAAAACAATTAAAGAAAAGAATTACAAAATAAGAAAGTGTCAGGTCATCTCTAATGTTAAAAGGAAGTGACATAAATGGTATAAATAAACATCATTATACATTCATTTGATAAAATTTGAATTTCAGAGGTAATAAGAAGATAAGAAGGCCGGATTTCAAGGGAGGATGAAGTCTTTTGGTGATGTGTTTTAAGGTATGTTATTTTCAGGTCATCTTACCATTTTTGCTATAAAAACGATTTTCTAGAAAAATTGAGATGGTTAAATTGTTATGGTATTGAGAAGACATATCAAGGTACCTCTGGTAAAAATTTCATCTCTTGAATCGCTATAATTATGGAGATACACTCTATGGAAGATAGGGTTTGTGACCAGTCTTGAAGCTAGTCAATAAACATGTGTTCCGGGTAAATCAGTCATAAATTTTTCATACCTAATCCAAATGAAGTGGGACCACTTCCATTGGAAAGAGTACGGACTATAGTTTATTTTTTGTGAGTTTCAAAATTGGATGTTAAATAGTGAGCGGGGGGCATGTTGTACGAGTTGGTTCTTCGGAACAGACCAAAATTGAATAAAGTCTACCATTCTTTCTATAACCTCTTTTTGGGGAGGATTCAAGAAGTGAAAATTGGAGGAGTTTTAGAGAATACATTGAGTAATATTATAAACAATATCAGAGTACTCCAAGAATTGAATAATTGCAGAAATTGAAGAAGTCTC
>ML783469.1:333213-355679 GCA_009831015.1 Picea engelmannii | reverse complement strand
TTATAATTCATTTTACTCATTGATGGAAAAAAATATTGTACACTATAAATGAAATTATCTTGGTCACAAAGTACGAGATTGCATATATATGAATGAAGATGTCCCTATGCCAACCACAGTATGGAGAAGGAAAGAGATTCCAAACAATGAATATTGTCGAATAGCACTAATCGCTAAAGAATGTAAAGAAAAAGATGAATGGTACATAGATAGTGGATGTTCTTCACACATGACTAGCGATCAAGACAAATTCATCATCTTGAAGAGAAAGGGTTGCAATGTTGCATTTGGAGATGACTCATCTGCCAAAATACTTGGAGAAGGTGTAGTAGAGCTTGGAAGAAAAAATGTAAAAGAAAATAGTGTTCTATTGGTTGAAGACTTGAATCATAATCTACTCAGTGTTAGTAAAATGTGTGATCAAGGATACAGTCTTACATTTGATTCCCAAAAATGTAAAATCAGAGAAAATAACTCAGGAAGATTGGTTGCAACTGCAACAAGAAGACCGAATAACATATGCATCCCAGACATGAAGAAGAGAGAGAAGACAGAAGCCACACAAAAGGTTTCTAAGGAAGAAAATGTCCCAAAGACCAAAAATAAGGTTGAAGTATTATTGAGTGCCACATGTTCAGGGGGAGAAACCCCAAAGAAGAGAGTTACATTTTTTCATTAAACTTGAGGGGAGAAGCCCTAACCTTTGCCATTGATGTCAAAGGGGGAGAGAAAATGGGATCATGATGATAGGGGGAACATGAGTGTTGTCATCAATGAAAAAGGGGGAGATTGTTGGAATATTGGTTATTGTCATTGATGTCAACCCTCATGGTTGAGGAGAAATGAATTTTTGAAGATGACAAAGTGAATTGAATAAGGAAGTACATGTAGGCCCTGAAAATAATTAATGAAAATAATTACAAAATAAGAAAGTGTCGGGTCGGCCCTAATGTTAAAAGGAAGTGACATAAATGTTATAAAAAAACATCATTATACATTCATTTGATAAAAGTCGAATTTCAGAGGTAATAAGAAGATAAGAAGGTCTAATTTCAATGGAGGATGAATTCTTTTGGTAATGTGTTCTAAGGTATGTTATTTTCAGGTCATCTTACCATTTTTTCTATAACTTTTTTTTCTAGAATGATTCAGATGGTGAAATTGCTATGGTATTGAGAATACATATCAAGGTGCCTCTTTTAAAATTTTCAGCTCTTGATTCACTATAATTATGGAGATACACTCTATGGAATATAGGGTTTGTGACCAGTCCTGAAGTTAGTCAATAAACAGGTGTTCCGGGTAAAACAGTCATAAATTTTTCATAAAGAATCCAAATGAAGTGGGACCACTTCCATTGGAAAGAGTACGAACTATAGTTTCTTGTGTGAGAGTTTCAGAATCAGATGTTAAATAGTGAGCGCAGGGAATGTTGTACAAGTTGGGTCTTCTGAACAGACTAGAATTGAATAAAGTCTACCATTCTTTCTATAACCTCTTTTTGGGGAGGATTCAAGGAGTGAAAATTGGAGGAGTTTCAGAGAATACGTTGAGTAATATTATCTATAGGATTAGAGTAATCCAAGAATTGAATAATTGTAGAAATTTAAGAAGTCTCGGGAAGCATTATCAGGTTCTATGTTATGATTGGTTGATGGTGATGATTTAATGTAAAGTTTTATTATCTCTCATATATTCTTGGGTGGAAGAAAGGGGCAACGATGGAGAGTTCAACGCTCTCTTGATATTGGAGGATTGTATCTTCCTCTTGTATTTTTATCCCTCCCTCTACATTTGGAAGTTGTAGCTACCTTTGGAAGTCATTACTTCCCTTGAACAATAAACTATTGATTATTTCTCATATATTGTGCATGGTGTATTATGGTGTATTGGTGTAACTCTTATACTATTGTTCATTTCTCATTGGATATAGTTGAATGGTTTAAGTATAAGTTGAAAAAGGTTTTAAATTGTAATTGATATTGATTCACCCCCCTCTCAATATCAACAAGGTTGGCATACCATGAACAGTCTCTCTGGGTAAGATAGTAGTTGTTGTGGAATGATTTATAGACCTATGATAATACTCTATAGGAAAGAGTTTTGTTGATAATTGTTCCCTGGTGGGATGAGCATTTGTTGTAAGGATCAAATACTTCCTGTCCGACCTGTTTCTAATAACCCTGGGATGGGAAGTGGGGAAACCAAAGGACTAGTGAGTAGGGAGGGTAACACTTCCTTGGGTGTGATATGTGTGTGGGGAATGAGGGATTGTGGGATAGATGTGGTTGTGTGAACTTAGGACTAAGAAATTTTGTTGATTTTCATACCATAGATGGTCTCTAGGAAGCCTTTTCCCTAGTGGAGTTAAGCCCCAACTCGAGGGTGACCTGTTGCTGAAATATTATGAGAAACCACATCTATGGTTGGGAGGAACGTTTGAGTCAAGGTCGTAGTTGGTGATTTTCATTTAAGATAACTATTCCTTATGTACTTGTCTTGGTTACTCTCTGCATATTTGACTACGTTTGAAATGGGTTAATTATTTTATGTGTTTCATATAAGTATTTTCTTTTATTGTGTTTAATATCACTTGAATATGAAAATATGGTGGTTTTAATGTTTAGTTGTAGTCGTGCATGAGTATGCCGATTGATGTAAATTTTTTGTCTAAGTTTAACCTTATGATTTTGGTTATGAGTCATCAAGAAAAGGGTTGAGTGGTTGGGTGTGCAATATTGTAACTGGTATGCTCCAAGAGGATGAACTTATGTATGTGTGTGGGAAAGTAATTAGACCCCACACATTGTGATAATAGAAGTGGTGCATGATTCCCATATAGTTGTGCCCACAATCATACTGTGGGGATAATATGTTGGTGTGCACAGTTGTTTGATTTAATTTTGTTGCTTAAGGTTGTATTAAAATAAATTTATGCTTCTTTTGTTATAATATGGGTGGTGCGACTCAATATTTGGTTGAGTGAATTACCTTAAAGTGATACTACATGGACATGTGTGAAGAGTAGAAACTGCATAGTGGATTTTTAGAGTAGCATGGCCCAGTAGTATATTAGGGGCATTACAAATTAGTAGCTGAGCATGTGTAAGGTGGTAACAGGACTCAGTGGGAGACTAGGTATGTCACAGAAGTTGAGGTCGTCTGACATGGCCTAGCCTGGGTGGTTGGGGATGTTACACTACTGCACCAAGAATGCAATGTAACTATATTAATAATAGTACATTGGTTTAAAAATAGTACAGTCGTATTGGCATCTCTCTAATCATCAACACCAATGAAAATGAATGGATGTAATAGATATTAATATACGAGTGAATGGTTGTATACACTAGTGAATGTATATCATGCTAAGATACATATCATATCTATGAAATCTCCCATATTTGAAAAAACAAATCCTTTCATATTTTTAAAACACTTTCAAATTCATGTAGTTCTTACAAAGAAATGATACATATATATTGTGAGGGAATCTGACCAATAATTGATGTTGAGTTGAGTGACAGTAGTGAAGGAATATAGCGCTAGAATCTGATTGAATGTTCCATGGTATCGATCCACTCTTATTTTGAACAAGAGGAGGATGGATTGAGTTCATGGGAAAATTTGTGGGATACGGTGCAGTGAGGAGGGTGTAGCATTGATTCATGCATAGTGAATTAGATGGAATTGATTAATTCACATGGCAGTCATCATGTCGATCAAAGAAACAAAACTTGATGGTGTAGTGAGGAGGGCATAGGGTTGTGGAATGCAATTGAGGAAGAAAATACATCGATAAGGTTGGGTGAAGGTAGATATTTGCAAACCCTAGTATGCAACTCAGACCAAGTGTGAAGTAGAAAAGTTATGTATGACTGGAGGTAGCATGATACCAAAGGAAGGTGAAAAACTAAGTATGAATGGAGGTATTCCGAAAGAATATTATAAATGTGAGAGAACACCCAATGGTCACGCATGAGTGATTTTAGGGTTAGGGTTTTGGTCTAGAGCATTGTAAGAAAACCCTAAATTGGGACTGATATATGAGCGACCATCAATATAGAATAAGCTAGAGCACAGAGGGAAGAGGGAATAGAGAAGAAAGGCCAACACATGTGTTTTGGAAGGAACTATGGAATCTACTTATGGAGTTGGTCTAGGCTCTAATACCACTATCAGGCCAAGAGTGGACATAATTCATAACTCCACGGATGATGATTGTATTATCGTGTACATAAATAAATACATGAAATAATGAATCTCGGTCTTCAATAAATAAAGATGATTCCTATTACCTATGACTCTTTATATTTACAATTATTTACATAGGAAGCATAATCCCTAGGATTACATGTCCAACATGTAGATAATCAAAGAGGGAATAAAAATTTCTAAGACAAAAGGTGGTGTCTAAAGACATTATTACAACACTTAAGAAAAACAAACTGTGATAAAAACATCATAGTGCATATTGGATCTTGATATATCCATACGATATCAACTCAATCACTTGATGATAATGACCCAAAGGGTTTTCTATTTATAGCCTCAAGAACTAACCAACTTCCACATAATTGGGAAGATCTTGTCCACATATAATCATCGATTGTTATAGTTGACTCTACCAAATATGCACTATTGATTGAACTAAAAAATGATGCTTGATTTGATCATCCATTTGTCCAATTTTGTTGGCACAGGGGTAGACCCAAGGTTCAACGCTACAAAAATACACCAACAAAAGGCTAACTATTGGACCTTTCGACAACACTTGCAAAGAAGATGAAGTCCCACCCAAGGCAAAGGCAGGGGTGGTTGCAGGACTCTAGTGTCTGCAACCTTAGCTGGGACATAGATATGTGATTATAACACGTTAACAAAGAACTTAGTAGTTACAAATCATTAATATTCAACCTTATTTTACTGTGAAGCTAAACCCTAACAACATATCTACACTATATTTATACAGATCCAATAAGCACCAAGCATACAAACATAGATCAAATCTAGCATTCATTCACATTATTCAACACTAAGCTATTATATTAGATTCATCTATCATACATCAGTGCACTAAGCATTTAACCACATAAATAGGAGAAAAACCATAAAGAACATATAAATCATGTCGTAGGATATACATGGTTCACCCCCACCCTGGGGCTACATCCACCAACTCTTATTCTTTATTATATTCTATCAATCTTCTATATGCACAGAGCCATGATATCCTACTTTGCATAGGACAAGAGATATACACACCTCACTAGATCCTCCTTCCCTAAATTACAACACAAAGCCTTCCATAGTCTCTTACAATCACTTTCACTCATCTATGCAAGCCTCACATAGTATGCATAAAGAAATTACAGTTACCACTTACACTTAACAATTAACACTTAGCACTTAGAACACACTTATTCTTTTGGCCTCTTCTTACATCACCTATCTATCTATTTATACATTACAAAATGGGCCTAAGCATGGGTAAACCCATGGGCCGACATCCCATTCCCATTACATAAGCCCAAAACCCAAAAATCCATAAAAAGGGGCCGAGATACAAAGATCTCTGCTTCTACTTGCGCTCTATCTTTGACATTCTGTTGAAGTCCCAAAATTAGGTCAAACATGACCAAGTATCCTCCAAACTTGTTCAAGGGACAACATGCCCCCAACACTCACTTGTGACTCGTTCCAAGTCACTCTAGTCTGGGTAGTTGTGCTTCAAAAGCCTTGAGCTTGGATCGAGCTTCTTCAACCTGTTGTTGTGTGAAGGCCTCCTACTGGACGAACTCTTGGATGACTGCTTTGTTGACAGGTCCCTCTAAATGATGTTCGATTGCAGTGACTACTTGTTCCAACTTTGTGCCTCAACCTTCAATCTCTTCAAACAGTTGGCAAAATTGGTCCTAGACGGGTTGGAGCCTTTGAGTCACTTCCATGACTTTTCTATGAATGGTGTGGACCTGTTGTTGAGAAGTTCCTTGTTCTTGGGATCGCTTCATCCTTTCAATTGTTGACAAGAGATTAAACTTTGCCTATACCATTTCTTCTTTTTTCTTTGCCTCCTGGAGCTGTGACTCCAGTACCTTCATCTCAATATATTCAATGAGTCACTGATAATTATGTGTATTGCGAGCACTTAGCTATTTGCATTCCAGAGCGAATGCTCTGATCCTCTTGACTACGCTCCAGGCAATGGCTTCTCTTTGATCTCGCACGTCCTATACGGTACTTGATACTGTTCATATCTCAAGGTCTGTGATTATCTGTTGAAGCTGTTGGATAGCTTCTGAAAGCTACTCTACTTGGTGTTCCACTGGGTCTTCCTCCTTTTTCTCTAAGCCTGTCATAGAGTGAAGTGCTCTATTGACTGCTTCTTTTACTCCCACCTGCTCTGTGAGTAACTTCTCTTTCTCTTGCTAGATCTGCATTTTCTCTTATTCAAACTTATATTTGAGGGAAACCTTCTCTTGTTGCGCAAATCAGTGTTTCTCTATAACTAATTTTTGTACTTGCTTTAAGGTCATTGTGGCCTGTTTGGTTTCTTATTGTATGCAACGAAGGTAATCTTCGGTCGCATCAACTAGTCTGTGGAGTTGGGAAGTCTCATCTCCCAACTCAGGTGCTTCTGTCGGTGGGGGTGTAGTGGATATTGCACGGCTGTATTGAAGGGATTTTTGTACCCCTTTAAGTTCAACCTCGATTCTATCATAAACCTCCTCCTTCTTGGCTTCATGTTTCTACAAGATTTCCTATGAGGCATCTGCTACATCTGCGATGATAAAGTTGAAGTCATCTATAGTGAGCATGGTCTGCATCTTAGTCAAGGTTGCTCTGGATTTTTTCCAGGAAGTGGGTTTCATGGGAGAAACCTTCCTTTTCATCAAGGGATTATCCTCATCAGCAGGTTCCCTAGGGGGTGTTACTTCACCTTGCTTTTGTTGGTTCTCTTTTCCATTTTTCTCTTCTAATTCATCATCACTCACTCGCCTAGGTGATACTGAAGTAGTTCCTTCGGATATGTTACTCAATTTTTGGACCTCTTCAGTATTCTTCCTTTTGTTGGGCCCAGGAAGATCCTTTGCTTGATGAGTGGTCTCAGGGATACTAATTATTTTAGGGTCTTACATCTCTGCGGGTTCTGCAGGGATGAGGAATTCTACTAACCAATCCTTAGTGATCTCTTCAAGGTCCTCTTCTGTGAGATTGTAGTATGATTGAAGCTCTTTTTTGTACTCATTTGCACACGTGGTGATATAAATGAAGTGTTGACCTGCGCAAAACTTCATGATGGATCGAAACCGATGTAGCGTGTTCAGCGTCATGCAAGGGACAACTTCGATAGCCCTCTTCAATTGGAGATAATAGGTATGAAAGACCACGTTCGTCTGCCACGGTTTTCCCATATCTCTTGAGTACCAAAGCGTGGTGAACTTCGAAGTGAGCGGCTCAAATGACTCAATGTCCAGGATGGTTGCACCTTTCAGCATTTCCCAAGTGGTAAATGTGATGAGGGTCAGGAGCCAGCTAAATTGGAACTCATAGCCCTGATCCTGAGCTTCGTGACAGTCTAATTCTAGTTTGTTGACCAAGTACATCACCCATTTCATTTGGAGTCCTTCTACACATTTCCTAGCTAGGTAAAAAATGAATCCTGTGACTAGAGTAGGTTAGTTCTTCCTCACTAGCTTCCCTGCGATCAACTAACAAGCCAAGTGCACTGCGCCATTCTGGATGAAAGATACCTTGTAGCCTCACGTTCCCTTTTCTAAATTGTCATAAGTGTCCTTAATTCTCTGTGCCTGGGCGTGTTCGAAATCCTTCCCTGGGTAGAATTCTTGTGGGTCAGGTCCTTGTATACTCAATCTGGTGATCCTATCGATCAACATCATATCCACTATAATGTGTCTATCTATCCATAGGTAACCTCCATGGTAACATGAGAGAAGGATCTTAACACAAGCGTTAACCTCCTGGTGCCTTCCAAAGTGTGGGATCTTCATCACGTTCAAGAGGGTGGACTACGCAAGGTTCACAGTCCATGGCTAGGGGATTATTTTCAAGTTCTTCCCCTTCATCATGGTCAGATACTTGTAAGGAGAAAGCATGTTGTAATTATTTCAATCACCTAGGTTGAAGTCGTTGAACTTCAATGTCACGATCTTATATTGCTGCATTCTGACTACACGTATCCCCTTTTGGAGGTACATAGTAACCATGGTGTAATCAAAGTCCCTTGGGACACTGTCACGACTCACCACACCAAATAGAGGTAGGATGTAGTCGGGTAAGATGGTCGGGATTAACTTCACGTTTGCTAGATCATATTTGTGCTTGGTTCTCTTCTCTTTTATCAGTCATGATGGTCTAGATCCACGAGTAGTCGACAGAGAGGCTTGCACTCCTCACATCGATGAAGATTGAATTCCTGTGGACATCACTCTCTTAGCCATCATATCCATTAAAACTTTCTCAAATGACTTCTCCACAATGATGAGCTCATCTGACATGCATGCTCTCAATCGTAACACTCGGGTGAATGGATGAGTTCTCAAAGCAATAGAATTGATGTCGATCTTACTAATCACATCACGGTAGTAATGTGTTTTCTTGTTAGCTCTGATACAATTTTCAAAAGTGTTCTCGATGAAAAAGTGGACAGACTAAGTAGACACGTTGTAACATATCTTTCCAACGGATAATAAGCTTTCCATTAATGCAGTTATGTCTGTTGCAACGCAGGCCCAACGGTCCGATGGGAATATTTCTGATCATAAATTTTGTTCTAACCATTCTGGAACATCGATCCAATGGTTATAATGCTTCCAACGGTCATATCGCTTCGCCATGGAGAAGTTCCATGGGGTGTTTTTCTGATATCCCGACGAAGTTCCAATTTTGCAAATCTTCCTTCCACGAAGTGTCGTCTGGGCCCTTCTGTAACTTTTCAACCTTTTCTCTCTTCTTACAGAGTTTTCTAGCCTTCTTCCTGGTGATCTTTGTCTTAGTATTCCTTTTTCCAGTCTGATTCTTGTCTTCTTTTAGCATATTAACTTCGCGTTGTTGAGATTCTTTCATAGAATCAGAGAGTAATACTACTTCTCTATTTATGGTAGGTGCTCTACTCATCTATGAATATTCTTGTGTTCTTTCAGCTTCATGATCCAAGTGTTTGGTTCTCATTAGCTTCAATCTATTCTCCTGTTCTACAATCAAGTGTGTTATCTTCCTAGTCATGAAATCTTTTAATTCCTATTTTTTCGGTTCTAGGGCATCCTCTTTGTTTCTTCTAGTCTAATCTTTCTCGATATAAGTTTTTCCTAATAACATAGTAAATGGAGCGTTGTTCTCAATGAATCTAACAACCTCAAAATCTTCCTCTGTCGAATCTCCATGAGCACTCATAAATACTTGGGTGAGTCTTCCACATAGGGTTATCAACTTTCCACTAAATAACCCTATTCCTCCCAATGAAGGAGTCATATCAAGCTTTTCTAAATCTTCCCAATCTATTTATTTCATTATATTTGCCTTTGTTTCCTCATCCAGAACACATTCTATGTCAAAATCTCCTATTCTTGCTTCTATGCATTCTTTTTCTTTGAATATCTCTGATAAGTTGATATCTTTGTGATCATTTAGGGTTTATTTCATTTGTAGTAGTACAGTTTCTGATTCTGTCTGGGGTTCTTCCATGGTCTCATTTTTATGACCTTCCTCTAGGTTTTCTTGTCTCATAATTATTCTGTCAAGCTTAGAAATCATTCTAGGGAAATCTAAAACTTCATGGTCCATAACTTTACAACAAAGACAACTAGGTATTCTTCCAGGGAATTCCTTAGCAATATGTCCCAGTCTTCTGCAACTATAACAAAGGGTTAATCCTCTTTTTTTCTTAAATGATCCCCAACCTTTCCTGTACTGTGCACTAGGATCATAGTAGGTAACCTACAAAAAATTCTTTCTAGGATCCTGCATC
The DNA here is from genome assembly GCA_009831015.1 of Picea engelmannii. NCBI lineage: Eukaryota > Viridiplantae > Streptophyta > Pinopsida > Pinales > Pinaceae > Picea > Picea engelmannii. The sequence continues at coordinate 345,691 of ML783469.1, read as the reverse complement.
GATTTGTTAGTCCGAACATTCTTTCTATGCATAGGAATAACATATCTTTCATTATTTCTATCAGATCTACTCATATCAAAACTTATTTCTTCTAGTTGTTCCCTATTTTTCATAATAGGACAAAATTCATCAAACATACCTAGATGCATACTCTTAAAACAAAAATTTCCACTAATCTTACTTTCAGCAGAGCACAAAGCTTTCAGATCTAAAACTTTTCACTATTCTTACCTTTATCAGAGAAGAAAGCTTCGAGATCTCACCTCTTTTATTTGGATCTGACTTCTCTTCTTAGCATAGAGATTTATAGGTCAAGTAGAGTATTTCGCACTAAGGCAATAGATCTATGCATAGATCTTTATTTCTTTCCTTTAGTTCCTAGCAATCATAGTTTCAGGTCCCGACAACAGAACCATTTGTTGGAACAGGGGTAGACCCAGGTTTCAATGCTACAATAGTGCACCAACCAAACCCTAACTACCAAGCCTTTTGAAAACACTTGCGAAGAATATGAAGTCTCACCCGAGGTAGAGGCAAGGGTGGTTGCAGGACTCCAGTGTTTGCAACCTTATATAGGACACAGATCTATGATTACAACACCTTAACAAAGAACTTAGCAGTTACAACTCGTTAATATTCAACCTTAGTTTACAGTGCATCTAAACCCTAACAACATATCAACACAATATTTGTATAGATCCAATAAGCACCAAGCATACAAACATAGATCATATCTAGCATTCATTCACATTATTCGACACTAAGCTATCATATTAGATTCATCTAACATACATCAGTGCACTAAGCATTTAACCACATAACTAAGAGAACAACCATAAAGCACATAGAAATCACGACGCAGGATATACGTGGTTCACCCCCACCCTGGGGCTACGTCCACCAACTCTTCTTCTTTATTATCTTCTGTCAATATTCTACATGCACAAAACCATGATATCCTACTATGCGGAGGACATGATATCTACACACCTTGCTAGATCCTCCTTCCCTGAAGTACAACACAAAGCCTTCCACAATCTCTTACAATCACTTGCACTTAGCTCTGCAAGCCTCACACAGTATGCACAAAGAAATTACAATTACCACCTGCACTTAGAGATTAACACTTAGCACTTAGCACACGCGTCTTCTTCTGGCCTCTTCTTACATCACCTAGCTATCTATTTATACATTAAAAAATGGGCCTAATCATGTATAAACTCATGGGATGACATCCCATTCCCATTACATAAGCCCAAAACCCAAAAATCCCTAAAAAGGTCGGGTTGAGATCCCGTGATCTCTGCTTCGACTTGTGCTCCATCTTTGACAACCTGTCGAAGTCCCAAAAGTAGGTCAAACATGACCAAGGATCCTGCAAACTTATTGAAGGGACCACAAATTCATACTTGATTGATGGGTTTCTTGATCCCCTGCCCAACTATATTCGATTGTTGGTCGACTATCTGACCAACATGCATGTTGAATACTCAATTTAATGATGTAGATATCCGGTCGATCTCACGACCAACTATATCTATAAGTAGGTCGACCGATCGACCATCTGAATCCAGTAGATGTGTGATGAACCTTTATTGCTTGATGTTTCAACACGCCCCCATTATCACACGTCTTTGTAGATTTAGAAGGTGTAATTACATCATCATTACACCCCCCCATAATTGTAGCTTCTTGAATCCCAAGCATCGTACGAATCTTGATAAATCTATCTTCATCTAAAGGTTTTGGTGAAGATATTAGAAACTTGATCATGTGTTATGCAATATTTATGAGAGACAATGTTCTCATGAACCAATTGTCTCAAATAGTGAGCATGGAGCTCAATATGATTCATATTACTATGGGTAATAATATTGTCAACAACCTATATGACACTTTTATTATCACAATATATTGTAGTCGAGGTATGATTAGGAAGGAAAATTTCTCCAAACATTTGGCGGGTCTAAACTACTTCAATACCTACTTGAATAGTGCCACACTATTATGCTTTTGTAGTAAAAAAGGAGGCTACATTTTTTTTCTTGTGCGACCACACTAATTCTCTAGTTCTAAATAAACACATAGCCAGAAGTGGACTTTCAATCATCACTCTCTCCAACCCAGTTGGAGTCTATGAAATCCACCATTGAATCCAAAGTTCAACAATACTTGATACCAAAAATGAGTGGTACACTTGAGATAGTAATAAATTCATTTGACTAATTTCCAGTGGATTTCTTTATGGTCCTGCATAAACCAAGAAGCCACAATAACAAAAAAGGAAACGCTAGGTCAACTATGAGTAAAATAAATAACACCATCAACTAGTTGTTGATAGAGAGTAGCATTGATTGCGGGTGATTGACAAGTTTTGGTGAGATTGAATTGAAAAGGATTAGAACAAGGATTACAATCGACCATATTAAAATGTGTCAAAATATCCATAACATATTTAGACTAAGAAATTAAAAATCCATCCCATAGTGGTAATACTTGAAGACCCAAAAAATAATGTAGAGTACCAAGATATGTCATGTCAAAGGACTCGACAAGTTGTTTCTTTAAAATTAGGATGAGATTATTATTATTTATAGTAATGAGGAGATAATTTACATATACAACAACAATAAAAGTGTCTCCTTTGTTATGGAGTACATACAAGTTGTGATCAGATTCACAATGTTTGAAACCAGGTTGAAGAAATAAATTTTAGATCTTAGCATACTAAGAACGGGGAGCCTGCTTCAAACCATAAAGCGACTTCTTGAGTTGAAAAACCAAGATAGAATCTATCAAAAAACTAAGTGGTTGTTCCATGAAAAATTATTTAGATAGGTCTCCATGAAGAAAAACACTCTTCATATCCATCTAATTAGTTTTCCATCCAAAGCAAGCAACAAGGGAAAGAATCAGTCGAACATAGTTCATCTTTGCAACAGAGGAAATTTTTTTACTATAGTCAATGCCTTCTTGTTGAGAGAATCCATTTGCAACCAGATATGACTTACGTCACTCAACAAAATCTTTAGAGGTAAATTTGGTCCTATAGACCAATCGACACTTCACAATGTTCTTTCCTTGTGGTCATGGAAATAAGTCCCAAGTGTGACTCTTTGACAAAGAATAAATTTATGTCTGCATCACTTGTTCCCATTAAGGTAATCCATCAACATCTGAGTAGGAAACAATATCAAAATATGCAAGTACATGAGTCATCAAGGCAACGCTAACAAGTTGATTTTGACTTCAAGGGAATTCAAAGGAGGCATCACTGACATCAACTCCAAAAGATTCAATTGTCTTGGTAGCCCATCTAGGTAGAAAAGAACATTGTGAACTAGGTTTCACTTCTTTAGGTTGATCATAATTCGGAGAATTTTTAGTCGAAAAAGGTGGAAGACCGGTTGAAACATATATTGATGGACTAGTCAACATGGAGGTTGATGGTTGATTCAAAATAAGAAATGAATTTGAATGTCTAGCCAAATGATTGAAAAATGGAATAGGAGAACCAGTGTTATATATAACATCAAAGGAATCATCATGCAACAATCCAGAGGATGAATTCAATAGATTAATGCTAGAAGAAATCTCATCAAACCATACATTTTTTCTAATAATGATTTGTCATTTGATAGGATCAAACAATCAATAGGCTTTTGAATCTTTAGAGTATCTCATCATGATGCAAGAATGACTCTTTGCATCCAACCTCTTTATGAAATCATTAGAAATATGAGCCCATAAAACACCTCCAAACACATGGAGGTGACCGACTGAAGAATTCTTTCCACACCATCATTCAACTGGAGTCATGGAAGTGACAACTCAAGTTGAGATGCGATTGAGAAGATAGTTTTCAATAAATTTCTTCATCCTATAAGTGAGGATGCATATATTTAACCTACAAAATAAATCTATCCATTTAGACTAAAGTACGATTCTTTACTTCTGCAATGCCATTATGCTTAGGTGTGTGATGAACCAATCACTTCCAATCAATACCAGATTGAACCATGTATTCTTCAAAAGTTTGATTTACATACTCACCACCATTGTCTGATCTCAGGAACTTGATGGTTCAACGACAACAATTTTTAGAAAATGATAAAAAAACCATAAACTTTTCAAAGAAAAGGTTCTTATTTTTTGGAAAATAGACCCATGTGAATTGAGAGAAATCATCAATGAAAGTAAGAATATACCTTGCACTTTCTAGTGAAGGTATATTGATGTAACATACATCATATGAACCAGATTAAGTATGTTCTTTTCTTGGTGCGCTTTTCCAAAGTCAAAAGGTGCCTGATGATGCTTACCAAGCACACACCATTTACAGAATCCTTCAAAAAAAGTACTTTAGGTAGACCAAAAACCATGTTTTGAGTTTCTAGTACTTGTAGACTTCATAAATTTAGGTGTATGAGTCGTTCATTCAAAATTTGGATTCATTCCTTAGTGTGAGAAACAAGAGCAGTCGATTCTCCACATGTTCAATCTTTCCACAATATTGACATGCCTTGTTCTTTCAACTTCATTAGGGGGAATCTGTGTATCCCTTAGGTTTCTAGTCATGACATCCAATTCTCTGTGTAGAGGTATCAAACCATACTCTTTCCTTTGGATATGACTTTCTCTTTCCCTTGAGCAAGTCGACTTAATGTTTACCACCATGATTTCATTCTTCAAGCAATCTTTGTTGATCAGTAATCAAAAGGCCACATAAACATTCAAAGGTATAATCCTTAACATATTCCTTGCATGCTTTCTAGTTCATGCATAAATTCAACACAAACAAATCAAATTGTGTTCTCAAATTCATCAGGACCAACTCGATGAGTTTTCCATCTTTCTTCTGATAGTTCTCTCAACATTCGCCCAATTTTATCTGGAGTTATTTGACGCACGCTAAATTATCCTCTATTCTATCAGAAGAATGAGGATTGAAAGTGATCGAGATCAAATCATTGAAAAATTATTTCAACTTCCTCTAGACTTAATGAGGGAATTCAATTCCACTGAGGTGAAACTGAATCTCCCGCGAGATATAGGTCATGATGACCTATACAACCTCATTCTTTTTTCCATCAACAATGAACTTTTATTGGTTGTTTGTTGGATCTAGAATTGTAATATTTGTATACTTCCACAATCCTTTTCTCTTCAATAGGGTTTCCATTTTCTTTCCCCATTCTACATAATTTTATTCATTCATAACAACAAGATCAATCTTCAAATCCATCTTTGATATCTAGACATAAGGTTTTGTTTCAAAGGTTCCAATCCACAATCCACTGGTATAAAGTCAATTACATCATAGATCCAAGTCAGTAAGGTTTGTATATAACAAGAGTGGTTTTAAAATATAGGATTTGATACCATGTTGGGGAAATGGGTGGAACCTTTAATGAAACAGACACGTAATTCTGTAGAAAATTGAAGTGGGATACAAATTTTGAAGATAAAAGGTGGTTTCTAAGGACACTGTTATAACATTTAATCATAGCGCACTATGATCAAAACATCACAATGCACATTGGATCTTGATATCTCCATAAGATATCAACCCGATCTCTTGATGATAATGATCCAAGGGGTCTTATACTTATATCCTCAAGATCTAACCAACTTCCACAGAATTAGGAAGATATTTTACACATAATTTTTGGTTGTTAGAGTTGACTCCACCAAATCCATGTTGTCAATTTAACTCGACAAGGATGGTCAACTTGACCTTCCATGCATCCAACTCGTAGTCAATTGTTGGGCTGGTTGATCCAGCACCCGACTATCTTTGACTATTGGTCAATTGTCTGACCGATAAACATGTTGACTACTCAACTAACTAATGTAGAGATTTGGTTGATCATCTGAATGACTGTATCCATATATAGGTTGACTGCTTGAATGAATGAATCCAAGAGATTTGTGATGAACCATCAATGCTTGATGTTCCAATAGACCTATGTTTAGAATAATGTCATCTTGTACAATTAGTTTTTTGTAAAAGGAGATTTCCCCATCAAATAGGCTTCACATTCATTCTTATCTCCCATTCTCACAGAGTGGAGTTACTTCTCTCTCTCTCTCTCTCTCTCTCTCTCTCTCTCTCTCTCTCTCTCCATGTTATTTTTGGTGATTTATGCATAACATTTTTTCATTATAAAAGTAAGATACATTTACTATGTTAGATAAGGAAAAGAATAAAATAACAACAATAGACATTTTTGAAACCTTATGGACACTTCTTGAAATGTGAATCATGTTCCAAATTTGCTAGAGGAAATAAGAACTACAACATTTCGGGCCAATTTAAGGCTATACCATGTAATAATTTAAGGCTTGGGGTCAAAAGGAGAGTTAAAACTTCTTTTAAAAAACTGACAAACAATGCTTTACACATCAACTTCAGAATATGGTTTTCCTTGAATATATAATGAAAAGTTTAGTGTTGTGGGACAACAAATAGAACAACTCCATAGGAATACACAATGATGCATAAGTGTCAATTACGTCGCTATAGTGTTATTTTCTTACTTATGAAGATAATAGGAGCTCCATATATAGGCAAGTAGGAATTTTTTTCCTAATCTCTTTTGCATTATCCTATCATACCCTATCGAAATCTACACAAGGATAAACTAAATTAATTTTCCCTAAACTATTATATAACTACATTAACCTAACATAGTCCTACTCTAGCATACAACTGATTGATCATTACTTTAGACCAACCTTGTTAAGAACCAAATATCAATATAGCATAGAAAAACCTCAGAATAAGTACTCAACGCCTTGAAAAAGAGATAAATTCAGATAATAAGACTCTTCAAGGGGGAAACCACCTTATGCCCACATAAATGTACAATTCCAAGATGATTCCAACTGAAAAAGTATCCTTGGTATATATAGGAGACTAGGAGGTATAATTATAACTAATGGAATAAAGCCGACATAAATAAAATAACATTACTAATGTAATATGCCCCAATTAAGGGGTAATGAGCCAATATTAGGGCTTAACATGCCCCTTCCCTTGAGAAAAGTGTTTTCCGCAATGCTTGAGTAACTCTGGATGATTCTATATAAAAGACTCATCTTCCCAAGTGGAATCTTCAGCCAGTAGTTTCCTCCATTTAATGAGATACTCTGAAATGGATCTATTCCTCAACTGGAGAAATCTTGTGTTAGTGATGGCTTTAGGCTCCAATATGATTTTTCCTTCCTCATCAAGTTCTGGAAATATAGTTTGAACTGGGATCTTGTCACCTATAACATTCTTTAAGCATAAAACATGGAAAACTGGGTGTACTTGTGAAGATGCAGGCAACTCTAATTTTTATGCCATAGTAGCAATCTTTTGCAACACTTTATAAGGGCCATAGTACTTTGGTGATAATTTATTATCCTTTTTGGATTTCTTGAGGGATATATGTTTGTATGGTTGTAGTCTTAAAAACACCCAATCCCCTACTTCAAAACTTCTTTCACTACGATGTTGATCTGCTTGTTGTTTCATGCAATTATGTGCCATGGTCAGGTTGTTCTTTAAGATTTGGAGAACTTGTTGTTGATGCTCGATGTGATCTTCCACTGCTTGAACCTTATATTTTTATTTTAGAGAATAAGTGATGGAAGGAGGGTGGTATCCATAGAGTTCCATAAATGGTGTCATTTTTGTTTCAGTATGAAAGGAAGTGTTATACCACCATTCTCCCAAGGCTAACCATTTGAACCATTGTGTTTGTTTATTAGAGACAAAGAAACAAAGGTAGCCTTCCAGACATTTGTTCACTATCTCAATTTTTCCATCAGATTGAGGATGATAGGATGAGCTATGAGCCAATTGAGTACCCAAACAAGAAAATAATTATGTCCAAAAATGTCCAGTGAAGATGGGATCTATGTCACTTACAATAATCTTTGGGCTGCCATGTAACTTTTGAACCGTCTCCATGAATGCGGTGGCAACTATACTAGCTTTGAAGGGATGAGAGAGTGCACAAAAGTGTGTGTACTTGGTCAATCTATCAACAATAACCATGATGACACTCTTTCCTTCAGACTTCGGTAACCCTATGATGAAATGCATGGAAACCTCCTCCCAGCACTGACTTGGGATGGCTAATGGTTGTAAAACACCTGGGGTCTTAATTGTTTCCACCTTGTTTTGTTGGAAAACCAAACATTCTTCCACAAACCTTTGAACATCAGTTTTAAGGCCATCCCAATAAAATTCCTTCTTGACTCTATGGTAGGTTTTCAAAAATCTTGAGTGCCCTCCTACTGGAGAGGTGTGCAATTCCCATAATACCTTTTGTTTGAGTTGGGAGTTCTTACATAAATATAAGCGATCTTTGTACCATAGTGAATCATTTTTCCATGTAAATGTATCTGATGCACTGGAATCCTACTGCAACATTTGAATGAGAGTCCACACGTTTTCTTCATTCTTCCATTCATCTGTTGCTTCTATTATCCAATTGGGTTGGATGATCGAGATAGCACAGAGAAAGGCCTCAACATCTTCATCCTTTATTGAGAGTGCATCTACCACACCATTTTTTCCCCCTTTTTATAGATGATTTAAAAATCATAACCCAATATCTTGGTTACCCATTTTTGTTGGTATTCTAAAGATAGCCTTTGTTCCAAGAAGTATTTAAGACTACCATGATTTATTTTGACCTTGAAGTGCCTACCTATTAGGTAAGGATGCCATCTCTTCAATGCATGTCGTATTTCCATCATTTCCTTCTCATAAATGGGTGTGTGTAAGTACTTTCCCTTGAGTGGTTGACTTTCAAAAGCCAGGGGTCTTCCTTCTTGCATTAGGACAACACCAATTCCATTTCCTGAGGCATCACATTCCACAATAAAGGTTTTTGTGAAGTCTGGAGTGGTCAAGATAGGATCTTTTCACATCACCTCCTTAAGTTGTTCAAAATCTTTAGTTGCCTTTGGAGTCCAAGAAAATGCATCCTTCTTAGTTAGTTCCGTTAAAGGTGCTGCTATTCTTCCATAGTGCCGAACAAACTTGCGGTAGTAACCTGTCAACCCAAAAATCCTCTAAGATTCTTCAATGTTTTGGGAATCGTCCAGTCCATCATGGCCTTAATATTGTTAGGGTCTACCTTAACACCTTCATGAGATACAATATGACCCAAATACTCTAACTCCTTCACTCCAAAGAAACATTTGGATGGTTTGGCATATAGTTGTTGCTCGTTTAGTAGTTGTAGCACCTTGTCAACATGTTGTAGATGATCCTCCCAAGACTTGTTATAGATTAGTATATCATCAAAAAATACTAACACAAATTTTCAAAGGAAGGGCTTGAAAAAGGAATTCATCAACCCTTGGAATGTGGAAGGTGCATTTGTAAGGCCAAAAAGCATGACCAAAAATTCATAATGGCCTTCATGAGTTTGGAATGCTATTTTTGGGATATCTTCTTCCTTCATTCTAATCTGATGATACCCTAAACGAAGATCCAATTTTGTGAAATAGATTTCTCCATGTAGTTCATCTAACAATTTATCAATGATGGGAATAGGAAACTTATCTTTAATAGTGATCTTGTTGAGCTATCTATAATATGGACACATACACCATGAGCTATATTTATTGAATACCATTAACACTAGTGCAGAGTAAGAACTTTGTCTAGGTCTAATAATTCCATCCTCTAACATTTCTTCAACCATGCGTTCAATTTCACTATTTTTGGAATAAGGGTATCTATGTGGTATTATGTTAGGAGGAACATTGTTGGTTGTGGAGCTTGATTATCTTCCTAATTTAGAGGTCTTTTACTTTCATCCGTGTTTATACCCCATGAAGTATTTACACCCCAGAAGTATGTACACTCTTCCATGTGGGGGAGTACAGAGGGGGGGTACCCCCTCTGTGGGGTCCGGGGGGGATATCCCCCTAGGTGGGGGGTCTGGGGGCAAGAGGGCCCCCGGCGGGGGTTCGGGGCCAAAGCCCCCGAAGCAAAAATTGCCTTGTAAAAGTATATTGTAATTTCATTGTAAATCTGAACCATTCATCATAAGGTCGCAGATCTAACGATAGAGATTATGTTAGGGTTATTTTCCCTAGAAGGCAACCCTCTTTTATGAGGGAAATATATTGTGGCTATGTAGGTTGGTGAGTATTGTATTATGAGAGAGGAGACTGTGAGAGAAAGAAGAGGAAGTTACAGTGGGTTTTTTTGTAGGTTGTATCCCTTCATTTTGTTGGATAATAATAAAGAAAGGACTTGGCAATTTCTCTGGTGGATGTAGCCCACATTGGGTGAACCACGTAAATCTGTGTCTCTCTTGTATTGTGTATCTTCTATGTTTTGTTTCCACATTTGTTTTATTTTATTGCTCCATGGTCCTGTTTTTCTAACCACTGGTATCAGAGCATAAGGTAACTCGCAGGAAAAGAGGGTTCCTGGTTCGAGTGGGAGCAATGTCGAAAGATGGAAAGTTTAGGGTCAAGAAATTTGACGGCCAAAACTACCAGTTATGGAAGATCCAGATGGAAGATTATTTATATCAGGAGGATCTATTCCTACCATTGAGCGGAGTAGAAAAGAAGCTGACGACCATGAAGGATGAAGAATGGGAGATTCTTGACAGAAAGGATCTAGGAACGATACGGCTGAGCCTGGCAGCGTCGGTGGCTTTCAATATCTAGAAAGAAAAGACAACGAAGGGTTTGATGGACGCGTTGGCCAAATTGTATGAAAAACCCTTGGTGTCCAATAACGTATTTCTAATGAAGAGATTAAATATGAAGATGTCGGAAGGTGGGTCTGTTGTAGATAATTTAAATGAATTTAATACGGTTACTAATCAACTAAGTTCTGTAAAAGTGGACTTTGATGATGAGGTTAGGGCTCTTCTAATATTGTGCTCATTGCCAAAAAGTTGGAATGTCTTGGTCATGGCTGTAAGTAACTCTGTCTCTTGTTCAAATACTTTAAAATTTGATGATGTTGTTGGTGTTATCCTTATTAAGGAAATGCGATGGAAAAGCACATGTGAGACATCAGGTAATCCATTGAACATGGAGAACAGGGGAAGACAAAAGGATAGAGGAAAGGGCTCAGGGAACCATGGGAATTCTAGGAAGGGAAGATCCAAATCCAGACTTGGAAAGATAGAGTGCTAGAATTGTGGGAAGAAAGGACATCTAAAGAAAGACTGCAGAGCTCCAAAGAAACAAAGAGATGGACAGTGGGAGAGAAATCAGGAAGCAAATGTAATAGGTGATGTGTTACAAGATGATTTCATTCTTTCTGTAGATAATATTTCCGAGTCTTGGGTAGTATATTCAGGGGCTTCATTTCATGCCACACCCCATAAGAGACATTTTCTAGATTATTTTCAAGGTGATTTTGGACGGGTTCATTTGGGTGATGATCCACCATGAAAAATTGTTGGAACGGGAAAGGTAAAAATAAAGCAACACAATGGAAACCAATGGCTATTGAAAGAGGTAAGACATATTCCAGATTTAAGGAAAAATCTAATTTCAACAGGGCAGTTGGCAAGTGAAGGTTGTATATCCATATTTACAGATAAGACGTGGAAGGTCATCAAAGGATCATTGGTGATAGCGAAAGGATAGAAGGTAGGTACATTGTATTTATGTACTGGTAATACTAACTCTTCTATATCTTTAGCTTCTACAGGAGTGGATACAACACTATGGCATCATAGGCTGGGACACATGAGTGAGAAGGGTATGCAGATACTTCACAAAAGAAATTTGCTGCCAGATCTTAATAAAATTGATTTGGACTTCTATGAGCATTGTGTTTATGGAAAACAAAAGAGAGTCAGATTTCTCAGAGTCGGAAAAGAAAATAAGAATGAAAGGTTAGAGCTTGTTCATATAGATGTATGGGGACCATATCAGATATCATCTCTTGGTGTATCTCATTATTATGTTACTTTTATTGATGATGCAACTAGAAAAACTTGGGTTTATTGCATTCGACAAAAATCTGATGTTTTTGATACTTTTAAGAAATGGAAAGCTTTAGTTGAGAATGAGACAGGAAAAAGTTTGAAGTGTCTCAGATCAGATAATGGAGGTGAATATTGTAGCAAGGAGTTTGATTATTTCTATTCATACCATGGGATTCGTAGAGAGAAGACAATTCCACGAACACCACAAGAAAATGGTGTGTCATAAAGGATGAACAAGACAATCATGGAGCATGCAAGGAGTATGAGATTGCATTCTAGTTTGCCCTTAAAGTTTTGGGAAGATGTTGTAGATACTACTATTTACTTAATAAACAGAGGAACTTCAAGCTCTTTGGATGGTACAATTCCAGAGGAGGAATGGATAGGAAAAAAGGTAAACTATTCTTTTTTGAAAACTTTCGGTTGTGAAGCATTTGTCCATATTGATAAAGAAAATAGAACAAAGATTGAGGCAAAATCCAAGAAGTGTACCTTTATTGGATATG
>ML783469.1:316701-330236 GCA_009831015.1 Picea engelmannii | reverse complement strand
ATTGCTTCTACATTTTCATCTTGAGATGGTTCTTGTTCTTGTTCTTCTTCCTCTTCACAATCTATGTAGAATAATTTCTTCTCACCACACTTATGTCCCTTACTGTACTTGTTGTCATAATTAAATCATAAACCTTTTTCTTTCCTTTCCTCCAATTGTTGAGGTGTCAACCTTGTAGGTTGAGGTGTTTTAGAAGAAGGAGCAATATTCTCTCTATAGATGTTGGGATTGGTCCTTCTAGTAGCCATCGCCATATTTTTACTTTCAACATTTCTTGCCACCTTAAATGCATTCTCCAATGATTTGGGTTCCCAAAGGAGAACCTCATGTTGAATGTTATCCTTTAAGGTTCTTATGTATACATAAATCAAGTGCTCATGTGGAATATCTATTACCTTTATATTCAATATTTGGAAGTTTTCAATGTGCTCTGTAACTGAACCCTTTTGCTTGAGATTTATCAATTGGCTAAAGAAGGTATTGCTCCTTGTATCCTCATAGTGTGCTATCATTTCTTCTGTGAAAATTGTCCAAGTGATGAGTGATTTGCGAGAACAAAGCCATCAATACCATACAAATTGATTGGGTTCTAAATATAAAGAAGCAATTCATACCTTTTGTGTATGTGGCACATTATGTAGATCAAAGAATTGCTCCATCTGAAGTATCCATGTGATAGGGTCCTTTCCATCAAACTTCCTCATATCGATCTTAGGAACGTGGTTGGTATTCAACACAAAGTTGGAATTTCTCCATTCTTGATTCACCTTCCTTATGTCCTCATCATGAATTTCATGGGATACATTTTCACTTTCAAGTGTCCTCTCTATTATGAAATATTTCAATCCTTCCATGATCTCCCTTTTTAAACCCTCCATAATCTCTTGTAGTTCATATTTTGTTACTGTCTTCTTTTGTAAATCATTCATGTCCCTACTCATTTCTTCACCTTCATCAAGATTCCATGTAGTATTATCTAGAGGCATATTTGGTGTAGAAGTTAGCTTTTTGGGTGGCATGTTGGCCAAGTATCACTTTTGAACCTTGATTTTGATGTGGTTCTACTAGACAATATTTCTACTAGACAATATTTCTTTTTCCGGGAGATGTCACTTGTATAGCGTGCCTTGCACAAAATAATTGATATGAAATTCGAAAACTCGTACCAAAAATACTACAAGCTGTCTGTTATTCAATGCAACCAGTCTCACTCAAGTTGGATACTCTAGGAAGAAGTTATGATTGTTTTACCCAGAACACCTTCTTGAGACTAGTCAATATCACTAGTCAGATACCCTATCTTCCATAGGGTGTATCTACAAATGTAAGACGACCCAAAAGCTGAAAGTTTTACCACAGATACCTTACTAATTTCTGTGAATATCCTCCGGATTTTAGGGTCTGAAATGTTACAAAAAAAAATTATACTGAAAATTACACAATGACTTAGTTCAGGATGATTCCAGAACCCTATCTTTCACAAGCTGTATATCTGAAATTATAAGGCCTCTAGAGATGAAATTTTAACGCAATGTACCTTGATCCATCTACTAAATATACTTCAATTCGTTCCTTCTAAAACATTGTAGAAAAAAAAATTATAGCTAAAATTCCAAGGTGTCTCATGTGTAGCAGCGAAACCCCAAGACCTTGAGCTCTGATACCATATGCTAAGAACTAAATATCAATATAGAATAGAAAAACCTCAGAATAAGTACTCAACGCCTTGAAAAAGAGATAAATTCAGTTAATAATCCTCTTCAAGGGGGCAACCTCCTTATGCTCACATAAATTTACAATTCCAAGATGATTCCAAATGAAAATGTCTCCTTGGTATATATAGGAGACTAGGAGGTATAATTACAACTAATGGAATAAAGTCGAAATAAATAAAATAACATTACTAATGTAATATGCCCCAATTAAGGGGTAATTTACTAATATTAGGTCTTAAAAAACTAACCTACTATACAATAAACCAACTCTACCAAAATTATCCTACCCTTCACTTACTTATCTCATCCTTTTCTACCATACCTTATCTTGGCCTACTTAGGATAATTGAAACATATCCTATATTACACTATCCTAGTACTACCATAGCATAAACTAGTTGACTCTACCACACTATTACCTTAACAAGTTGATAACAAAAAATGATTTTAACAATTATTGAAAACATTTTTGGAACCCACCTTATTGAATAGGCTTGATTTCTAAAAGCTCAATGATTTTTTATGTTTTCTAGGAATAGGTACTAGTTTTCTCTTTGACCGAAATTACTAATATGAACCTAAGGAAGTTGAGAAAATATATTATGTTTTCTAGGAATAGGTACTAGTTTTCCCTTTGACCAGAATTACTAATATGAACCTAAAGAAGTTGAGAAAATGCACCATATTTTCACTTGGATGAATATCTCTTAATCATTGGATAATTGAGGATATACATAGTCTATCCTTGGCGGATACAAAATCCTGAGAGATTTGAAGAACAAAGATATTGCACCATCTCCTACCTCTCCTTTGTCACAAACAAATGGTTAAACATGACATATTCATTTATTTGAATTTGATAAAACCATCATTTTCATGCGATTAATCAATAAAAACAAAACACTTCCTAGATATTGCATGTTTTCCTTTCCATCTATTAGAACTACGTAAATTCATATCAATGCTCTACAATGGTGGTAGTGTACCCAATGCTTCTATTAATTGATAGCACGATCATGAGTCATCGAGGAATCAATAAGGATTCATATCCTCTCTATGTAATCATATAGTCCACTTGAGATATGGAACCATGTTTCATTAAATTTAGAATAATTTTAGTCCAAGCCATTATCATTTATTATGAATATCAGTTTCCAATAATTAAGATATCAGTTTCCAATAGTTGATATTTTTTGTTTCCAATATAGGAGATGTTGGTTTAAAGTAATTGATATTATCAATTTCCAATATTTTTTTTGGTACCATGAAATTTGAATCATATTCTGTAACAATGTCCTCACCCATAAAATAAAAAAATAACAAGTTTCCAATTAATTCATCTATAAGAACTAGAGGCATCAAAGCCCTAGAAAGAGTAAAACCATAATCTTTCTATCCCTCAACATCAGAGTGGTGGGGGACACCTAAAATATGCCTCTTTCAGAATATTAATCTCTCTAACTCAACCGAACGTTATCTTCCTTCAAGAAACCCTGGTGGATAGTAAAAAAGCTAGATTTTTTCTAAACGAGTTTCTACCAAACTGGTTTTTCTACTCTGCAAACTCACTTGGTACATCTGGGGGTTTGGTAGTTGCTTGGGATCCAGCTAAATATGATTTTCATCCCTCTATTTGCTGTGGAGGTCTGCTTCTCTCTGGTACTTTCCTTATTTCTAATTTACAGATCAATCTACTCAACATATATGCTCCCTATTCCGATAGACAAAAATTATGGGAATAGATTGAAGCTAGGGGCCTTCTAGATCTCGACAACCTAATTATCGTTGGTGATCTCAACCTTAATTTAACAACTAGGTAAGTTTGGGGGGATTCAACTACACTTGATCCTTTGGCAAACTACTTCTACACCCTCTTCGTTGCTCATCATTTATTGGATTATGCTCCAGACCACTTGTCACCAACCTGGCCCAATGGACGTTAGGGTTTTGACTTCATTTCAAGGTGGCTGGACCGATTCTTAATATGAGATCATCTTATCACATCAAAAGACAGTTTCCTCTCTTGGATTCACTTTCCTTATCTTTCTGACCATGCTTCGGTCATCCTCAATATGGATTCCACACCTCTCAAGATTGCATACCCATTTAAATTAAAGTCCGCCTGGCTTCTTGAGGAGGAGTTCAATAAAATAGTAGATGATGTTTGGAAGGATCCTTGGTTTCTTACATAAATGTGTGCTCAACATCGTTTAATATGGAAGCTCAAACATTTAAAACAACACATAAAATCATGGGCCTCTACCTTCAAACAACAGAACGCCCTCAGACTTTCCAAGTTGGATTCTGAAATTTAGGCACTTATCCTTTATGATGAAAATGTGAGGAATCCTGGAGACAAAAATCAACATCTAAAGGGGCTCGAATCAGAATGAGATAAACTTCTTCTTTTGGATGAAATCACCTGGAGGTAATGTTGTCGAACAAAATGGCTATTATTTGGAGATCAAAATAACAAATTTTCCCATAATTTTGCTAGCGCCTGTAGAAGAAAAAAAAAATCTGGGATATCATTGTTGAGGATGGAACACTACACAAAGGACAACACTCTTTAAAATCTGCGACAGTCAACCACTTCAAACCTTTTTTGACTAGAATCCCTCTTCATCCCTGGAAACATATGTCTCAGTGGCCAACCTCTTTCCTCATACAATCTCTGTTGTAGATACATTGTCACTTGAATGTACCTGCACTCTTCAAGAGATTTTATATGCCCTCAAATCCTTCTCAAAGGACAAAATCCCAAGTCCAGATGGTTGGACGGTAGAATTCTATTTACATTTTTTCAAACTAGTTGGCCCAAATCTTCTGGAGTTCGTGGATGAAACTAGACTCAGTGGTAAGGTAATTGGTGCCATCAATTTGAATTTCCTCTCTCTTATTCCAAAATCTGCCTCTCCCTCTACCTTTGGGGACTACTAGCCAATTTCCCTTTTTAACCTCTTCTACAAACTTGTTTCCAAAATCATAGCTTCCAGGATCAAACCAATTCTTTCTCGTTTTCTTTCGAAAGAACATTTGGGGTTTTTGAAAGGACACCAGATTCTAGATGCTATTGGCACTACCCAAGAAAGCCTGTACAGTATCAAACCAAAAAATTCCAAGGCACTTATCCTTAAGCTGGATCTCAAAAAAGTGTTCGATTATGTGGATTGGGACTTCCTTCGACTGATATTAGTCCAGACAGGTTTCAAGAACTCACTAATCAAATGGATTATCGGATGTGTGTCCAGTGCCAACCTTGCCATCCTGATCAATGGTGAACCTTATACTTTTTTTTCATATGGGAAGAGGCTTGAGGAGGGCTGCCCCCTCTCACTCCTACTTTTCATCTTAGCAATGGAAGCATTGAGCCTGCTCCTCAAAATAATCCAAGTTGAAGGAAGAATCTATGGAATCAAATCCTCTAGGACTATTAAAATTTTACACCTTTTATTTTCTGATGATGTACTTATTATGACTAACGACACACTTCAGTAATGGATTGTTATTAAGGAGATCCTTCACACTTTCTGCAAAGTTACAGGGTTAACAATCAACTAGGCAAAATCTACTTTCCGCTATGATAATTTAACCCAACAATCTTTGGATCTAATAAGAGGAATCTTCCCCTTTTCCTTCACACATCTATCTGTTGGCCTCAATTACTTGGGTTACCATCTCAAACCTGATTCATACAAGAACTCGGACTGGAATTGGCTTCTTGCCAAAGTGGGAAAAAGGACAGGCCACTGGTGTACGCGATTGCTGACAATTGGAGGTTAGTTCACCCTTATCAAAGTTGTTCTTGAAGGGTAGGTCGTGTATTGGATGAGACTAGTTGTCATTCCCAACAAAGTCCTCACAAAGCTTCGTAAACTGATTTTCAAATTTCTTTGGTCAGGATTCTCCGAACATACCAGACAACATCTCCGCAACTGGTAAGCATTGGACAAACCTAAATAGATTGGTGGTTGGGGAATTAGGAATCTACATCACTTTAACTAAGCATTAGCAACTAACTCTCCTTGGTGTGCTTTAATTTATCCTGGCATATGGTACTCAGTTGTACTTGACAGATATATTTTCCATCAATATGTCATTAGCTGGCTACATTTAGATTCGACATCCACTAGATCAACCTCTTATATATGGAGGAATCTCATAAAATCCAAGCAATATCTTACTCGATGGATCGGCTGGATTCCAGGCTCGGGGCACCAAATCGTCCTTGGGTGTGATCATATTATGGGCATGGATAAAAAATCCTCTCTATATCTACAGATTCTAGCACATATACAATCTAAAAACTATCGGTACCTCTTTCAACTTCGCTCAATCTCCATATCAACAAACATGTCGGATTCCTAGATCACAAGCACGACTCTTAGACTCAATGCAGACCTCTCCAAAGAGTGGAATGTTTTATGTTCGACTCTTAAAAATCTAGGCATCCATTTCACTAATTCAACAAACCAATTACGATGGTCGGGGAGAAGAACATACCTTCCTACAATCAAATCCCTTTATGTTGCTATCTCCAATACGCAGGGGTCCACAACTGTCAATGGATGCCATATACACCTTTGTACTTGGCGCATACCTCCAAAGAAACACTTTACTTGGTTGATGTTGGCATAAAAGCTCATTACCTGGGATATATTGCAAAAAAAGGGATGGTCTGGTCCAAATTTCTGCCATCTTTATCATTCAGACATTCAAACTATAGATCACATCTTCATAAAGTGCTCTTTCACCAAACAGGTTTGGGCGAGGATCACCTTGGCACTTAATTTATTAGCCATTTGGGATGGAAATGTGCTTGCAGACTGCTTCAACTCCTGGACACATCTAGATCATAAGCACTCACACCTTCTTCCTCTTATATGCTGGACAATATGGTTGGAAAGAAATAAAACAATTTTTGAAAATGTGCTCCCATACATAACTATTGCTGCCTACAAATCTCTTGGAACATTTAACTCCTGGAAGGATGCACACTTTAAAAATCCAAGACCACCTCTCATTAAGATGGGCCCAGTTTTAGATGACACACCTACATCTTGGTTTGATGGCACAACTCTCACAAATGGTTCACAAAGTGGAGCAGGTGGGATTATCAAAATTACGCCAAACACCCATTATAAATGGACCTTCAACTATGGCTCGGGCACCAACACTAGGGATGAGATTTTGGGCGCCTAGGCCACAATTTTCTTAGTATCAAATCTTCACATTGATGTCCTCATAGTGCTAGGGGACTCCAAAATTGTTATTGATTGGCTGAGTAACAAGAGAGAACTCCAAGCTAACTCCATCACAGCCTGGAAGGACAAAATCTGACATCTACAACGCTCATTCAAAAAACTCAGCTATAAACATATCTATCATGATTTCAACAATTATGTTGATCATCTCTCTAAGTCAACACTACAAGAAAAAGAAGGCATATTATAATATATCCATAGTAACGATGGTCATGCGGGTCTTCTCCGCACCATATCTCTCCACTAAATATCAACAGGGAACTTTCTCGACATGAATTTTTTTGTTTTTTTCTTTCTCTTAATTCTGCCCAAAAAACTCTCTAGTTTTTATAAGCTTCAACAACACTTTTTTTACAGTCTTCCTTTCATGCAGTTATACAATCTTCCATCAACATTCAAAACTCTTCTCCCTTTATCTTGTCATTAGACTACTAAGGGAGAAATTTTTTATTGCTTGTTATATTCTAGCAGATTCTTCTCATCATAATGCTTGTAACTATGACAAAAAAACATATTATATTTTATATATAATTGTGAAATTTTCCAATTGGAAAAAAAAAACTACATTTTTTCAATCAAATTGACCTCTATGCATGTTCCAAATTTTTTATGAGGGGATGAGAAATAAATCTAATATGTTTGAATGAATATTTTTTTGTAACTACTTTTGTATCATAGTCTTCTTGTGTATAGGAAAATATAAATCATTTTCATTTCAAGTCTCCTAGATTCTAAAAATCATGGAAATAACTCTTCAATATTTTTTCTAAGTGCATTTGGTTACTTTTCCTCTCGAGTGATATTTTTTCAAATATAAGCAAGTGGCTCACATAAGAGGACATTTTTATTGGTAATGAAGATTTAAAATTTTAGATCTTTCGAACATTTGATCTTTCTAACCTTCAATTCTTTGAGTTGTGATGGGCCTAATTCGAAAATTGAGCTCTATTTGGATATCAGTCACAAAATTTTGTTTGAAAAAGTACTTTGAAAGAGAAGTACAATCTAAACAAGTGTTATAGTAATTTTTCCACCTATGTATATGAGATGCCTTTGATTGGCCCTTATCCCCTTCATATTCTCCTTTTCTTTCTAGGGCTCACCTAGAACTTTATTTAAAAACCTTCCTAGAAATATGCTCACACATTCTTTTCAGTGAAGGAGTGATTACTCACCCTTTCCATTTCATAAAGGGACAAGTGCACTCTAAAGTACCAAAATAATAAATAAAAAATTGAAAATTAGGTTCTCCTAAGCAGGGTTTATGGGAAAACTAACTCTATAACTCCCCAAAACCTATGGAAAATGGTCTCAACCAACTTGAAATAGTATAAAAGAGACCTACATGAAGGAGTAAGGTACAATAACTATTATTATGCCATCATAATAATCTATCTTGAAGAAACCAAAGATATTATATTCCCAAGATTTTATAACATTATTTTTCCTATAAACCCTTGTTTCCCGAAGTTCATTTCCAATTCATATCATTCAGGCCTAAGATACCTTAATCTTCCTCATATTCGCGAGGGGAAGAACATTGGAGGTTTTGTAGTCCTGAGTGGCCCAAGATTGGAGGAATATAGATTGTAGTTACAAACAGTCTTGACAACAAAATTAGGTACATTTATTTTTACTATTGGTATTGATAATAAAATGAAGATATGTCTTATTTCCCTCCTTTAAATTATAAGTTGCTTTTATTGAATTCAATCTCCTTTTCAATATTCAGTCAAGGGACTAATTTACATGATGAAGTAAGTTAAAGTATTTATTTTATGTTCATTTTCATTTATGCCAATAGTTTGAGGAAGGTTTATTGTTTTTGTGCACGTAGGTATGCAATCTGAAACAAGAACAAGAATAGTTGGAGAAAGGATAACCGACAAGTATTGTCGTCAATCAACTATATGAAATGGGTAAGACCTCTTGTAACTAGTTGGTAGTTATTGAAATATCATCATAGACTATTTTTGGAAAATATTGCCATTGTAATTTTAAACTTTATTTATTATGGTTAACCCTAGCCATAAGAAACTCTATTTTCGCAACATAATTGAAGACTCCATTAGGGATAACTCCTAAAGTTATTCTGAATAGGGTTTTCTTTGTTACTTTTGCGGTTTAGGTTTCTTTGTTAGTTTTCAGTTTGTATTTCTTTCATACAATCTCATAGGTTAGATTGCAGGAGCTTTTGAGGGCGTCTTGATGATTTTAGCTTCTTATAGGACACACTCACTTCTTTCCTTCAGTTATAGAGTGATAACTCATAGGTTTCCTTTAGGAAATGCATGTGTACTATCTTATTACCTTCATAGAAGGTGTGAGTGGATTTTGGGAGTGATTTTTTCTCATTTTCATCCCTTCCTCTTCTACTTGGTTGCTTCATGTTCTATTTTTTCCCTTCTAGTTCTTGTATGAAATATTTTTGCAGTTGAAAAAGTGCTTACCTGATTGCATTTAGCTTTCATCATTATAAAAAACAAAAATAATTCTAGATGTTTTTCCTTTTTCTATTGTTTGGATGTTTGAGGTTAATCTTTCTAGTTGCATTTTATTTTTTTGATCTATTAAGTAAGGTATGTTTGTTACAAGTCTTTGAAATAAATTAAAATCGACATTTGGAATTCTTCATATTGCATAGGATTTACATTTCAAAGTTGTTCATTCTTTAAATGTATTCATTGAAGTATTAGTGCAATTTGGATGCCAATGTTCTTATTAGTTATTTATGCTTGAGTCTTCAAAACACCATCATTTTCATTTATGTAACCTTTGAGTAATTAACAACTACTTAAAATAAACTCTTAACTAAAATTAACTAGACTCTTTTCCTTCTAGAAAAATCAATAGTAGTCTAAGATTTAGGGCCTTGGAATAAGGTTAGAGAGTAAATTCTACAAGGCCATGAAAATTGAAACTAGAGTTGATTATGTTGGACAACTAAGAGGGGGGGGTGAATTTTGTTACCGTGCTTAAACAATTATGCTTCTTTTAAATTCTTTACAAGGCACTCAATGATAATCACAATAATGTAGGGAAATAAGCAATGGCACATTCAACATCAGTCACATATATGAGATACACAGAGACAAATATTTCCCAAGGAAACCCATAAAGGATAAAAACCTCTTCTTCTTTATATGATAAGTATTATTTACATTCTTTACATTATCATACATATGAGCACCAACTCATTGTGAGGCTACAACCTCTGTTTTTGAAAACTGCAACTTGTTGAGAACACCAACTCTCTATTTTCTCTAGCACCCACTAGAAGGAAGCACCAACTCCCTGGTTTCTCTAGCACCAACTAGAAGGAAGCTACAACTCCCTGGTTTCTCTAGCACCAACTAGAAGGAAGCTACAATTCCCTGTGTTCAAGCACCCACTTGAACCTCTGAGCACATCAGTCCTCCCTAACACCTCCCTACCACCCTGATTTATGAATATGTGTTACTGAAACTTATTACAGTGATATAATGTTCAACAACAACTTACCAATCTCATCACTGTTCTACAAGATTTTGCTTCTCTGTCTGCCTCACTGTCTTCCTGCACGCATCCATTGCACTTTCTGTTCTTCTGCCTTTTGTGCTCTGTACGCCATTCCCATTCAATGCACCTTTTGTCTTTTGTTCATTTCAAATACTGCACTCCACCTCCTTCTTCACGCATGCATCACCTCCTTCTTCTACACATTCTTATACTCCCTGTGCATCTTGTGCATCCTCTGTATGCAATGGTTCTGCCTCCTCTGCATGTCGAGTGCTATGCCTCTTCATCATCACAAATCTTCAGCTTCTCTATTTGTTAATCCCATTTGTCCATCATCACTAGGTGTCATGATCAAATTGCTTCACATCACAGGCAGTTCAGATTCTTCATCTTCTATTGCAGTTGACCTCAATATCTTTGTCGCAGTTAACGGCTCCAACACTCTTCTAGCTGTCAATAGCCTCCATGAACAGTCTTTTCTCCTACTGGAAGATTCCTTGTGACCCTTCAGTTCCTCTGGAAATCACACAGAAGTCTCTTCGAGTCCTCTGGTAGAAACCATCAGTGGTTTCTGGTAGTTACATTGAGAAGTGCTACAGTAGCCCTCCGATCTTCTTCAGTTTCATCTACACCATTGGATTAACTTCTCTAAATCTTGTGTTCATTTCGACATTCAACTCTTCAGCATTTCGGGATCACCGTGGTGGAGGATTTTAGTACTCTCCATTTCTTGACCCCCGAAATTACGAAAAGGAGCTTGTCTTCACTAACTCCTTCCCCCATCTTCCGCCGATGTGACCAACGACTGTGACCTTAGCCTTAGTCGAAACTACATTTCACAATTTCGGATTTCGACATTTCAGCATTTCGACACTCTTAGTGGTGAAGTGTTTTGACACTTCAACTACCAGTATCCGGAACTCCGAAATGGAGTCATATCAATGGTCTAGTACTCTAGTGTTTTTCATTTCGGCGAATCAGCATTTCAGTATTCTTGTGGTGAAATACCTTGACATCTCCAACTCCTGGTATCCAAACCTCCGGTATGTAGTCTGTGACATTTCACGACTTCGAGTTTCACGATTTCGGGACTCCTGTGATGAAGAATCTTCACTCTTTGGGTTTTGTGACTTCGGGACTCTTCAAGATGAGAGTCTTTGTCATTTCCATCTCCCAGTATCCAAAATCCCAATATCCAATAATTCGAAATGGATTCAGATCAACGGTCCATGATCTCCTCAAACCAACGGCTCAGATCATTTCTCCATTTCACATTTCACAATTTTGGGACTCCTATTGATGAGAATCTTTGACATCTCCATCTCCTGGTAACTGAAATCCCTGTATTCAATACTTTGAGTGGTGCACCTGTTTCGGGTTTTCGAGATTTCACATTTTGTCACTTCGGGACTCCTGATGATGAGATTCTATGACATCTCTATCTCCTGGTATCCAAAACTTTGGTAGCTGAAACTTCGAGCAATGCGCATGTTTCATGATTTCAGGGTTTCACATTTTGTGACTTCGAGACTCCTGTGTTGGAGAGTCTTGACTCTTGACTTCTCCATCTCTCGGTAACCGAAAATCCAAAATGGAGTCTTTTTTGAGGTGCCTATTTTGGATTTTTGGGGGTTTCGTATGTCACCTTGCTCATTAAAGGGTGTGCAGGTTCTCCTGGATCCAACGCTAGTCGGACCTCTAGCTCAGATCTGACATTCATCAGGAAATCTCAATGAGATCCATCGCTGCATACTATCTTTTTGAGCTTGCTCTACATCGCCTTCCCAAAATACTTATGGAGCCCACCTGGCACATACTTCATGTACTCAAGCCATCATCGTTGCTATACTTTCCATCAATGACAAGCATACACTACCTGTAAAACATGCCAACAATCTCCCCCTTTGGCATTGATGGCAACCCTGAGCGACTTCACTAATCTGTTTGGACCTCCAACTGTAGAATCCGGCCCAGACCACTCCTTTTCTCCCCCTTTGACATCAATGTCAAAGAAAACATGCTCCCCTTGATCTGTTGTAGTAATTTGTAGGAGGCATTAGATATTCAAACAATACAAAACTCCCCCTAACAAGATGGACTCTCTTATGTGTGAGACAGAATGACACCCATCTTCTGTCGGAGATATTCAAAAGGTGTCTTAGCTAGGGGTTTAGTAAATATGTCTATAATTTGTTCAGAGGTTGGAATGTACTAGACCTGAACAACCTGATTAGTGACCTGCTTTCTCAGAAAATTGTATTTTATGGGAATATGCTTGGTCTTGGAGTGGAATATAGGATTCTTAGACACACTGATGGCACTAGTGTTATCACAATGAATTGGTATCGGTGCAGCGTATTTTACCTCCAAGTCTGCAAGTGTCTGAATCATCCATAATACCTGAGTGAAATAGGTAGCAGCAGCAATATACTCTGCCTCTGTGGTTGATAAAGAAATGGAACCTTGCTTTTTACTAAGCCATGCTACTAATGAGTCGCCCAGGAAGAATGTTCCTCCACTGGTTCTTTTTCTCTTGTCGACACAGTTTGCCCAATTTGCATCTGAATAAACAGTTAACTAAAAATTCTAATTTCTGGGATACCACAGACCATAAGTCATTGTTTATTTCAAATACTTGAATATTCTTTTGATAGCTTGCAAATGACTCTGTTTAGGTGCAGACTAAAATCTTCCTATCATTCCTACAACATGCATTATGTCTGGGCGAGATGTTGTGATGTACAACAGGCTGCCTATCATTGATCTATATGAACTTTGATCAACATCAGGTGAGTCATCATCCTTTCTTAATTTGCATCCAGTAACCATAGGTGATCTAAAAATGAAAGAAGACTTGAAAAACTTGAATAATTATTGCAAGTGAAATGTCATGTGTTTAAAGCAAATGGATCAGCTTGCAACACATAAATTAAGGATTACTTATGCAAAATACACATAGACAACAGCATAAACATTGAACATAAACACATGTGCACAACAATTGATAAAGGAGTTCACCCCTCTTCTGGGCTACATCTCCTGGTCCATCTTCCAATGG
>ML783469.1:258569-299536 GCA_009831015.1 Picea engelmannii | reverse complement strand
TCCTAAAGAGAGAAGGGAGAAGAACTTTTCCTGAGAAAAGAAGTTTCATTTTCCTATGTAAAAACCTTATAAAAAAGGAAGTTCGCAGGTTGCTATATAGGCAGGGTGCGAGAATGACCCATTCTCGCAGGTTGCACTATAGCCAGGGTGCAAGGTGTTCGCAGGTTGCTCTATAGCTAGGGTGCGAGAATTCCTGCACGTGGGAAAAATGAGTGTTTTATCGAACCTTCTAGAAGGAGAAACTTCTATGGTGAGGTGGCATCTGAATGGTTTGGATCTTACTCGATTTCATGATTTAGTGGGATCATCCTAACCTCCTCACCTTATCCTCTTCAACTTATAAAAGGAGAGGAGTTCTCATGGAGAAAGTTAGCTTGGGTTAGCTTTGTTAGCTTTGGTTGGCTTGGAATTATTAGCTTGGTTGGAGTGGCTTTGAGATTTGCCTTTGTCAAGATAGATTGTGAATATCATCCGATCTATGCTCTCAGAATTCTTGGAGTGAAAGTGTGTGGGGAATGAAGGATAGTTGGAAGGGACCTTACGACATCAAGGCCACGGTTGTAATCTCTCTTTCACATTTAATATGATACAGTAATATGATTCTTTCCTATAAAGCTTGTTGTGTTTTATTGTATGATTCCTTGATCACATACATTGGTTTTTATTGAGTTTATGCTATTTCTATCACTTTGGTTGGTTTGTGTTGTCTTGGTCTTGACCTCACGAGAGCACCGAAGCGAAGCGGGAGCAACAAAGACCCTATGAAGTGATACTAAGGTATGTTACTTGTTCCTTCCTACTATTAAATTCAATATCTAAAACTTAAGGAAAGTGTCATGTTCTATCTTGCTTTGTTCTAGATCTAGGTGGATCTAGGGAGATCGGTTTGTGTCTTCACTTATGGATTTATCCAATAACAACTTTCTCTTGGTTTGTACACCTTTGTCTTTTTCTCCAATTATCTGACTTGCAGGATGATTCTTTTGAATAATTTTGGAGGAGGAATTTGAAGTTGACTGTTGATTTGAGTCTGTCTGAGTGTCTGAGTCTTCATATGATTCAGAGTCTTTGTTTTCTGATTCTTGGACTTGTTCATCTTCAGCTTTAGTTGTGTCTTCTATAGAAAACTCATTACTGTACATCTCTCTTGTTGGGATTCCTTCATCAACTTTTACATCAATACAGTCAACCATTTTATGCAGCCTCTTATTATAGCATCTGTATCCTTTATTGTTTGTAGCATACCCCAAGAAGATACCTTCATCAGCCCTATCATCATATTTCCCAAGGTTCTCATCATTATTCATTATGTAGCATTTACTCCCAAAGACTTTGAAGTGTTTAATTGAAGCAGGTCTCCCAAACCACAATTCATAAGTTGTCTTGTCACTTTGTGGTCTGAGGTGGGATTTGTTAAGAAAATGGACTGCTATGTGTATTGCTTCTACCCATTAGGTTTGACCAATGTTCTTCTCATTCATCATTGACCTGGCCATTTCCTACACTGTTCTGTTTTGCCTCTCAACTACTCCATTTTGTTGTGGAGTTCTTTGGATTGTGTATTCTCTCTTGATCCCATGCTTATCACATAATTCCTTGAAGTCACTTGACATAAAATCTCCTCCTTGGTCTGATCTTACTGCCTTTAACTTCTTTCTTGTTTGAGTCTTAGTTAAAGCCTTAAATATTTTAAACTTCTCAAATGCTTCAACTTTTTCTTTGAGAAAGGAAACCCAAGTAAGTCTGGAGTAATCATCAATAATCAACATGAAGTAGTTTTCTTTCCCTGTGCCTTCCTGTCTTGATGACCTACATAAATCCATATGAACTAGTTGGAGTGGTTTCTCTGTTGAGGTGAAGCTCTTGGACTTAAATTGTGTCCTGTTTAGCTTTCCTACTTGGCAGGGTTTACACATTGAATCTTGGGGCTTTGATATTCTTGGAAGATCTTTTACTGCCTCGATATTTATGAGTTTGATTAAGTGGTCAAAGTTTAGATGTCCAAGTCTCCTATGCCATAACCAACTTTCATCATGTTTGCTTAGATGAAATTCTTCTCCATTTTCTTTCAGCACATATACATTATTTTCTATCCTTATGCCTTTGGCCACCACTTGTCCTGAGTTTACAGACTTTATCTTGCAGTCCTTGGACGTGAACAACACTTCGCATCCTCTGTCACACATTTGACTTACACTGATTAGATTATGTTTCAGACCATCCACAAGTAGAAAATCTTGGGCTTTTCCTTTTCCATTACTTAAACTCACCATCCCTTTACCCTTTTACCTGGAGCATCATTTCCAAAGGTTATGTTTCCTAATTTTCTTTCACTTAGAGATAGAAACTAACCTTTGTCTCCTGTCATATGTTTGGAGCATCCACTGTCTATGTACCAAGGGTTCGTTTTTCTTTGAGCTGACAACACTAATCCACACTTGTCACTTTCTTTCTTCTTCCAAAACTTGACATTTTCAGCAGGAGAATTCAAATCTAATTCATAGTTCTTTAATCGACAGTCAACAGATTTATGCCCATAGTTATGAAAGATGTAGCATTCAATCTCATTGTTCAACAGGTCAAAATTATTGTTGCAGCGTTGTCTACGCATTGACTGTTGATTATTTCTTAACCTCCTTAATTGCATGTCCCTGGACTTAATTTGGCAATTGGCAATCTGTGAAGGTTTGTTACTTGGCTGCATCATTCTTTGTTGTGGAAAGTATTTATTCCTTTGAAATTTTAATTGCTCATGTCCAAGTCTTAAGGAACAATTTACAGCTTTGTGACCAAAGTTAGAACAATAGAAACAATAGCCATAGAAAAATTCTTTGTACCTAGAAAATGGTTATCTTCTTTGAGCAAATAGATTTCTTCCATGTTGATGATGTCTTTTAGTAGGGAGCACATTATTTCTTTGTTCTACAGATTCATCCTTGGAACCTTTTTCCTTACTCGTCCTGGGTGGTTGATTGTCTTCCTTTGTTTATGCTAGTTTGTGGTTGTCATTGGTTGTACATTTGACAAACTTGATGGGTTCTTCGTTTCTTGGATTCCCACTACTTGATCCCTCTTCATAACCCAAACTAGTTTTCAGCTTTGGATTCCTTTGCTGATTCAGAATGGTGGCTAATCCTTCTGAGGCTTTAATACTTGACAGATTCTGATTATACAAGGCTTGAAACTTATCCATATCTTTCCTAGTTTTCACTACTTCTTGTTCTAACGCTTCACATCTTGCCTTCTTTTCTGATAGCTTTAATTTCATAATGTCTTCAATTTTCTTTGCCTCTTATAATTCTACTTTTAGGAGGACAAGGTCATCATCAGGTTCTTTACTGTCTTTCTCGAATTGTATCAACAATTATCTTTGATTTCTATTCTTGATTCTTAGTCTGTCAATCTCTTCCAGTGCACTAATCAGTTCTCCTTCCATGTCAACCACAACTTCTTCTTCATTAACATCACTCCCTGTGTATGAATTCATTTAGTTTATCTTCAATAGAGGAGTCATTGTCTTCATCATCTGAAGGATCATCATCATTGTTTATGCACAAACTTTTCTTCTTAAAGTTATTCTCTTTAAAGAAATTTATGTGTTTGTACTTCTCCTCATCATCACATGTCTGATCCTTTCCTTTGTGGGGACATTTATTTGCAAAATGACCTATCCTACCATAGTTGAAACATTTGAAAGGCAATTTACCTTTGTATTTTCCTGATCCCTTCTTCAGTCTCTTCACAATTTTTTCTTCAATTTCATCAGGCTCAGAATCCTCATTCTTGTCTTCTTTAAATGATGCTTCTATGGAGGTGGGTTTATCTTTAACTATTCTCATTTCATATGCAGTCAATGTTCCTAGAAGTTGATCAAACTCCAAGGTTTTTAGATCATTAAGTTCTTCTATAGCAGAGACCTTCGGGTTGAACCTATCTGGGAGAGATCTCAAGATTTTTCGAACTAAAGAGGGTTCCTCAATTGTTTCACCAAGTGCCTTCATTGCATTTACCATTTCTTCTACTCTCAGAAAGTATTTTCCAATAGTTTCATCTTCCTTCATCTTCATCTATTCAAACTGTATTATGTAGGTTTGAAGCTTGGCATCCTTTACCTTTTCATTACCTTCATAACTGCTAATGAGTTTGTCCCACATTTCTTTGGCAGTTCCTAGGTGCACAAATCTTACGAATTCTGCTTCTGCAAGCCCACTCAAGATAGCATTCATAGCCTTAGCAATGAAGCTAAATTATAGCTTGTCATCCTTATTAGCTAGTACAACTGGCTTTACATAACCAGTGTCTACCACATCCCAGATGTCTGCACCTAAAGACATTATGTAGGTTCTCATTCTAACTTTCCAGAAGGCAAAGTTTGTTCCATTGAACAGAGGGGCCTTATTGGCTTAATTTCCTTCATGGCTTGACATGTTTAAGCTCTAGGATCTGCCCTTAGATAAAAGGGGTTGGATCTGATACCAATTGTTGGACAACTGAGAGGGGGGGGGGGTGAATCAGTTGTTATCGTTCTTAAACAATTATGCTTCTTTTAAATTCTTTACAAGGCACTCAATGATAATCACAATAATGCAGGGAAATAAGCAATGGCACATTCAACATCAGTCACATATATGAGATACACAAAGATATATATTTACCGAGGAAACCCATAAAGGGTAAAAACCTCTTCTTCTATCATAAGTATTATTTACATTCTTTACATTATCATACATATGAGCACCAACTCATTGTGAGGCTACAACCTCTGTTTTTGTAAGTTGCAACTTGTTGAGAGAACCAAATCTCTGTTTTCTCTAGCACCCACTAGAAGGAAGAACCAACTCCCTGGTTTCTCTAGCACCAACTAGAAGGAAGCACCAACTCCCTAGTTTCTCTAGCACCAACTAGAAGGAAGATACAACTCCTTGTGTTCAAGAACCCACTTGAACCTCTAAGGACATTAGTCCTCCCTAACACCTCCCTACCACCCTGATTTATGAATATGTGTTACTGAAAATTATTACAGTGATATAATATTCAACAACAACTTACCAGTATCATCACTGTTCTACAAGATTTCGCTGCTCTGTCTGCCTCACTATCTTTCTACACGCATCCATTGCACTTTCTGTTCTTCTGCCTTTTGTGCTCTGTGCACCATTCTCATTCAATGAACCCTTTGTCTTCTGTTCATTTTAGTTGTTGCACTCCACCTCCTTCTTCACACATGCATCACTGACAATAGCAACAACCCCAATCTCTTCTTTTCTCCACATTCTTATACTCCATGTGCATCTTGTACATCCTATGTATTCAATGGTTCTGCCTCCTCTGCATGTCGAGTTCTCTTCCTCTTCATCATCACAACTCTTCAGCTTCTCTGTTTGTTAAGCCCATATGTCCATCATCATTGGGTGTCATGATCAAATTGCTTCACATCACAGGCAGTTGAGATTCTTCATCTTCTGTTGCAGTCGACCTCAACCTCTTTGTCGCATTTAACGGCTCCAACACTCTTCTAGCTATCAATAGCCTCCACGAACAGTCTTTTCTCTTACTAGAAGATTCCTTGTGACCCTTTAATTCCTTTGGAAATCACACAAAATTCTCTTCGAGTCCTCTGGCAGAAACCATCAGTGGTTTCTAGCAGTTACACTGAGAAGTTCTACAGTATCCCTCCAATCTTCTTCCATTTCATCTGCATCATCGGATTAACTTCTCTAAATATTGTGTTCATTTTGACATTCCACTCTTCAGTATTTCGAGATCACAATGGTGGAGGATTTTAGTACCCTCCATTTCCCGACCCCCGAAATTCTGAAAAGGAGCTTGTCTTCACTAACTCCTTCTCCCATCTTCTGCCAGTGTGACCAACAGCTCTAACCTCAGCCTTAGTCGAAACTGCATTTTGCAATTTTTCATTTCAAAATTTTGGCATTTCGACACTCTTGGTAGTGAAGTGTTTCAACAATTCAACTCCCAGTATCTAGAACTCCGAAATGGATTCAGATCAATGGTCCGGTACTCCAGCATTTTTCATTTAGGTGAATCAACATTTCGGTATTCTTGTGGTGAAATACCTTGACATCTCTAACTCCCGGTATCTGAACCTCTGGTATGTAGTCTGTGACATTTCACGACTTCAGGTTTCGCGATTTCGGGACTCCTGTGATGAAGAGTATTCACTCTTGATTCCTCCTACTCCCGGTATCCAAAACTCTGGTATGGAATCTTTATTATTTCATGACTTCGGGTTTCACAACTTTGGGACTCTTCATGATGAGATTCTTTGTCATTTCCATCTCCCGGTATCCAAAATCCTAGTATCCAATACTTCGAAATGGAGTCGGATCAACGATCCATGATCTCCTCGAACCAACGGCTCAAATCATTTCGCCATTTCGCATTTCGTGATTTCGGGACTCCTATTGATGATAGTCTCTGACATCTCCATCTTCCGGTAATCGAAATCTCAGTATTCAATACTTTGAGTGGTGCGCCTGTTTCGGGTTTTTGAGATTTCACATTTTGACACTTCGGGACTCCTAATGACGAGAGTCTGTGACATCTCTATCTCTCAGTATCCGAAACTCTGGTAGCCAAAACTTCGAGCGATGTGCATGTTTCGTGATTTCGAGGTTTTTCATTTTGTGACTTCGAGACTCCTGTGTTGGAGAGTCTCTACTCTTGACTTCTCCATCTCTCGATAACCAAAACTCCGAAATGTAGTCTTCGTTGAGGTGCCTGTTTTGGATTTTTTGGGGTTTCACATGTCACCTTGCTCGTTAAAGGGTGTGCAGGTTCTCTTGGATCCAACGCCAGTCAAACCTCTGGCTCAGATCTTACGTTCATCGTGAAAACATCGTTGCATACTATCTTGTTGAGCTTTCTCTGCATCATCTTCCCAAAAGACTTTTGGAGCTCACCTGGCACATCCTTCCTATACTCAAGCCATCATCGCTACTGTACTTTCCATCAATGGCAAGCATACACTACCTGTAAAACATGCCAACAGATTAAAGAGTGTGAAGTCTAGTAGTAATAAGGAGATATTTTCGGGAATGTACCTCTAACATAGGTGTTAAGCATGACGTTAAGCATGATGTCGCATTAGAGTAAGTGGAGGTGATATATCCTCCTTCACTTTATTTAGTGTTCTTTGGATTGCTCCATGTATTGGGGTTTTCAAATGTTAGGTCCTATGGGTGACAACACTTTTAGAAGCTTTGGGATTTGTTTCCCTGCCCATACATGTGACCTCAACTCACAACTATTATTCCCGGTCACCGATTGAGAATTGGTAACCTTAGTGGATTTTCCTAGGATTTCACATAGGCCATGACTATGATTGGGAAGTTATCACAGTAACTAAGGTATATTCCTAACCTCCATTTCAACTCCTTTGGAGGGTTCCCATATTCTTGAGGTTATTTTCACCTTAGATGAACATTGCAAGTAGGTTATCATAACTATCTCTCATTCCTTCATTGATTGATCTTGGGACTTAATCAACCCATATCGGTATCTAGAAGGTCATTTGATCATCTCTTCACTGCCTTGGACCCATGACCTAACCAACTTGATATGAGCCTTGGAAGAGTGGTTTATGATGGAAATATCATGTTGGCATTGATGTCGACATGAATATAAGAAGTACCATAGTGATGGATGACATGGAACTGTAATGAAAGCTACATGAAACATGAGTTACAGGAACGTAGTATCGAAATAGAGGGGATCACTGAGTTACAGGAACGCAGTACATAAATACAAGGGATCACTAAGTTTCAAGAATCCAGTACATGGTATCGTTGAGTTACATGAACGTAGTACATAAGATCACATGTTGAGAAAAAATCATAATTTGGTATTTACTATGAAGGAAAAATGATTCTCAAAAATAATAATCCATTACAAATATTTTATAATTGTGTGATAACTTCTATAGACATACATAATTCATATGTATCTTTTTCATCGTGAAATTACAAGAAAAAATCACCAATCAAGATTTGGAGAAAGGAAATCATATGACGAATTTATGAAAGGGTGTTGAATTATGAATACATTAGCAGTCGTTCATTAATTAGTGACAGAATTAGAGTCACATTACTCTTATCATATGCCTGGAGATGATCATTGGGAAGGCCCGCTGCAAAGTTTGAAGCAAAAAGAAATTAACAATTATGAAGAAGAAGAAAAATTCAGATAGAAGGAGGATTGTGCCTTATAATATAAGGATCCCATGCGTCACATAGTGGGAAGACCATATCATGGTTGATTTAAAAAGGCACACTTCACGAATGTAGAAAGGTCAAATTCGTTGTACCGATAAAAAATTTATGCCATGGTGTCATTTTGGATGCAGTGTATCTACTTCAATTACTTGGAGTGACACATAGAAATAACTACAAGGAACAGGTAGATGCAACTCATTTATGATGGAAATGTAAAACCCCATGAGACAATAATCAAGGTTATGGAGGACGAAGTCTTACACTCTGGTCACGTTGAAACATAAGAGATATTCATGTATTACATGGTGCATAAATGTCAAGTTGTCCCAGTGACTGTATATTTTGTTGAGATAGGACTGTGATGAACAGAACGAATACTAGCGAGTCTCCCTCTTGAATACTTTCTCATGTACTATCATTTCATGGTGTAGTCGAAGGGAAATTTGTTGATGAAGAATCGATAACCATTGAGTTGGTCAGATAAACATGGTAGTCGATATTCATAGCAAGTTTTGTTCGTCATTCTTCTCAGGCTGTAGTTGGATGACTCTTCAAACCCAAACAAGTTATAACAACCACCAATGGTTAAATCCACTCAGATAGTTAATTGTTGAATAATTTTTCTTTGATGTCAAAGGTTAGTAAAGTGATCGAATATATGTCAAAGGTTAGTAAGTGATTAAATATAAATATGACTTTGGTACCACTTTAATAAATATAAAAGTGGAAAATTTAAGTGGAAATGGAGTTTACACAAAAGTGGAAATGAAAGTGGATTAAATATAAATATAACTTTAATAAATAACGAAAGTTGAAAAGTTAGGTGGAAGTGGACTTTACATAAAAGAGGAGTAAATATGAAAGTGGAATAAAGAAAAAGGTAAAAGTGAAATTGGATTAAAGAAAAAGGTAAAAGTAAAATTGGATTAAAGAAAAAGGTAAATGAAAAAGGGTGAAAGTGAAAATGCACACGGTATGTGCATATGGTATTTGCAAACCATGGTGGTATTTACCCATGGTAAGGTAAAAGGTGAATTAAAAATTTAAAGGGGGTGGAAATCAATTATTATTTAAAAAGGTTGTGACTTTTCATATCAAGGTTATAGAAACATATAAATAATGCAGAGGGTTATGAGAAAAAAGGAAGATGTGGGTGAAATGTAATATTCATATGGGTATAATTTTAAGTATGACATTAAAATATCATTTAGGGAGAAACGATTATATATTGGTGAAGATCAAACAATGTCAGAGGTCAAGAAAGTAAATGAAGATATGCAAAAAAATCCAAATAAATATTTTGAATATATGAATATTGAAGTACTTATTGTAATAAGGGAGGATGGGTGGTGCTAGGGTAGGTTGGATCTTGCAAAGGAGGTTGTATCCTCCTTCCAGTTGAATCTAGTAAACCAAGGTGTTGGAGAATATTTTTCAGTTGTAGCTGAAAAAAGTAGGGATTTAGTTCTTCCTTCAAGTAGGCGCTGGTAAAATCTAGGGGGTCATGACCTCCTTCTAGTTGATGCTAGTAAAACATGGAATTCATGTTTCATTTTTGAGTTTGAGATCATGAATTAAATATCATCCTTATTAAAAATAAATAGAACAGTTGGGATTATTTCCAAGTTGGGGTTTTCATGTTAATTATGCATACTGTATCTTTTCATTGATCTTTTGTTTTGATTTGATAAAATTAATATCTAAGTAGTTTTAAATTGTTTAAAAAATATAATACTAATTCACCCCCCCTCTTAGTATTAAACAATACTCCAAAAATTGGTATTACAGCGGGTTCCTTCATCACCTTCTAATCATTGGAAGGAACACTCTAAGAAACCACAATGAATCAACAAGAAGGGATGTTCTCAAACAAAGCTCCACTATTCAAGGGAGATAACTATGAATTCTGGAGTACAATAATGAGAAGTTACCTAATGGCATTGGGATGTGATGTCTTGATATCTATGATAAAGGTTTATGATGTACAAAAAACTCCTCCTTCGGAATGAACTGAAAATAAACTCTACAATGACAATTCAAGAGCCGTAAATGTAATTCTTGGTGGATTAGCAAATAATGTATTTTTCAAAGTCATGCATTGTAAATCAACAAAAGAGATTTGGAACAAACTAAAAATAGTCTATGAAGGAGATGCCAAAGTCAATCAATAAAAGCTACAAACGTACAGAGGACAGTTTGAAAATGTGAAGATGAAAGAAGAAGAAAACATTGCAGAGTATCTTATAAGAGTAGATGCAATTGTCAACCCAATCAAAGGACTGGGAGAAGAATTATATGACAAAATAGTAGTTTAAAAGGTACTAAGATCACTCCAAATGAGATATGATCCCAAAGTATCTACCTTGGAATATCGAGAGAATCTTGACAAACTCATAGTGGATGAACTACATGGGATTATCATAGCCTATGAAATAAGATCAAGACAAGAAAAGCATTCAACAGGTGAAACAACCTTCAAAGTATCAAATGAGACTAAAAACCATGAACATGTATTGAATGAAAATTTGAAATCTAATCTCCTTAGTGTGAGCCAAACATGTGATCAAGGAAACATTCTCATATTTGACTCTAAAAAATGTGAGATTAGAAAATAAGACTATGGAAAATTAGTATCTACTGCAACAAGGATAGTAGGTGATGTTTATATCTTAAATACAGAAAAAGAAGAAAAATATTTCATGAGTCAAATAGAAAAAAATTGGATATGTAATAGAAGAATGGAGACATAAAAGAAGAAGTCTACACGGAGAATCTAGAAGGATTTGAACAACCAAGGAAAAGAAGAACAAGTGTATAGATTGAAAAAATCACTCTATGTCCTTAAACAAGCACCCAAAGCATGGTATGCAGGATTGGATAAGTACCTGCTGCAACAAGGATTGAAAGGAGACATGTATAACAACAATAATTATCTTAGAATTGAAAAGGATAGTTTGTTATTTAGAGTGGTCTATGTGGATGCCATCATATTTGGCTACAACAATGATGAATCAAGTTATAAAGTTTCTCAGGAAATGTCAAAAGAGTTTGAAATGTCTATGATTGGAGAGATAACATTCTTCCTTGGAATTCAAATTACTCAATCACCGAAAGGAATTTTTATTACCCAGTCCAAATACCTAAAAGAGATACTTTAAATGTTTGGAATGGATGAAAGTACACCTGTTATCACTCCAACGACAACTAGTTGCAAACTCAGTAAGGAAGATGAGTCACCTTTTGTAGATTCAACTCTCTATAGATATATGGTTGGGAGCTTACTATATTTGAGTGCATCCAGACCCGATATCATGCAGATAGTATAAATGGTGGAAATATTTCAATCATCTCCCAAGGAACCACATGTGATGGTTGTCAAGAGAATATTTAGATATCTTAAAGGCACACCAAATTTTGGCTTATGGTATCCAAGGAATAAAGGATTTGAACTAATTGCCTACATAGATTCTGATTGGGGTGGTAGTGTGGATGCCAAAATATCCCTGGTGGAAATTCATTTTTCTTAGGAGAATGTGTAGTCTCATGGTCAAGTAGAAAACAATCATCAATTTTATCTACAACAGAGGCCAAATATACCACAACTTCTTGATGTTGCATTCAAATCTTATGGATGATACAAACATTGGAGGATATTAAAATTGAATGTAATAAGTTAATACCTATCTATTGTGACAATACAAGTGCCATCATCATCTCCAACAATCCAGTCATGCATGCTTTCTTGAGAGAGAAAGTTAGTGACAAAAAGGTTAGATTGGAGTATCTAGTTCAAAGGAGAAGATATCATACATATTCACCAAACCCTTTCCTAAAGAAGTAGTTGAACATCTAAAGAAAAAGATGGGAGTAATATCGCTATAGTAAAATAAAAAGGTCATGATGACAGAGGAGAAACACTGACAAGGGGAGCTGTAAAAAATAGATGGAAAAAGGTTCACTGTAACAAATAAAATGTTGTTGATGGGGGGAGAAAGAAAAAAATTGACAATTACTATCACTCAAAAAATAATTCTAGTATCATAGGCCTTGACATTGATGTCAAAGGGGGAGAAAAGAACATAAAAACAATTACTCATTGTTAGGTGAGCATTTTGTTTTACAATTTGTTGCCATCAATTCCAAAGGGGGAGATTTGTGGAAATATCGTGTTGGCATTGATGTCAACATGAAAAGAAGAAGTACCATAGTGATGAATAACATGGAACTACAATTAAAGCTATAGTAACACTGATTTACAAGAATGTAGTATAGAAATACAGGGGATTGTTGAATTACAGGAGCACGGTACAAAAATAGAGGGGATCACTGAGTTACAGGAATGTAGTACAGTGGATCACCTACTGAGAAAAATTCAGAATTCAGTATTCATTATGAAGGAAAAATGGCTCTCAAAAAGAATAATCCATTACAACTTCTTTATAACTTCATTATCTCTATTACAAACATACATAATTCACATGTATCATTGGCACCAAGAAATTGCCAAAAAAATCACCGATCAAGATTTGGGGAAAGGAAATCATGTGACAGATTTATGAAAGGGTGTTTCATTATGAAGACATTGGAATTCATTCATTGATTGGTGACAGAATTAGCATCGCATTACTCTTATCATATGCCTGGAGATGATTATCGAGAAGGCCCACTGCAGAGTTTGAAGAGAAAAGCAATTGGTGGTTATGAAGAAAAAGAGGTTGGATAGAAGGATGATCTTGCCTTATAATATAATGATCCCATGTGTCGGATAGTAAGAGGACCATACCATGGTTTATTTACAAAGGCACACTTCACAAATGTAGAAAGGTCAAATTCATTATACCGATAAAATCTATATGCCATGGTGATCTGAATTATTTTTGGCATGAAATGAGAGTGAAGATATAATAAAGAAATGTACAGAGATATATAAGATATCCAATAATATAAAATAGATATATAAGATATATAACCATAAACAAAGAGATACAGTAATACACAATTTCTATTAATGAGCGAAATGTACAAAATTGTAGAAATACAGAGTGAAAGACTCACTAGAATGGTGGCAACTTATCTCTGCGAAGAGATGTGATAGATACGCTCATTAAAAAGAATATAATTATTACAATGAGGCTCCAAATTCCTTTTTAACATGAATAAAATCCAAAATCTTGACCCCAGAAGATGAAAATCCAACAGGTTTTTGGACCCCGTTTTGGGTAATTTGGTGTATAAACTTCCTGGGGGCGTAACTTTGGCATATGATCCCCGTTTGGGGCACACAATAGCTTGTTTGAAAGGTATCAATGAGGATATTAATTTCACAGGATCAATATTATGATTTGGATATCATTGAGGTTCCCTATCGTGAAAAAAATGTCATTTAGGCGCTCAAATGGCCCTGAAAGTTTAGTACCCAAAAAACTACTAAAAATAGTAAATTGCCAACAAACTATTTTGAGCTAGTTGGAATAGGTGGGTGGCCACTGATATCCATCTAGATCAATCCCTATTCCTTATGAATCAATGGTATCCATTGCACTGAGTTACTGGGGGAGAGGGGGAAGCATTTGTTGAATCTGAACCTTAGTGAGTTGCTTGCCTTGCTGGAGAAGTTGTGTTGCTTGGTTTGTGGAAGGTTGTTGAAAACCTGATGAGATGACTATGTGTAGAATGAATCTTTGTGATTTTATTCAATCTTGTTGACCTACTTCTACTAGATAGGAGGTGCTTGGACTGAGGTTGCAGTGGTTTTATTGTCCTTTTTTTCACCTTTTGAACAGATTGTGAAGAGGTTGAATTTTGGAGTATGAGATATTACCTAGCAACACTGTTTAGGTGGTACAATAGTCAGAACTACCTATGGTATCCTATAAAGATGACCCCTTAGAGTAACGATGAAACTATAGAGTTGAGCCTCATAAATAGCATGATGCTTTGACATATATGGCTGGCCCAAAAGAACATCACGGACATCCAACAAGGAAACATCACATAATTACCTCATCCTTGAAGAGATGGATTTCATATGAAAATAGACACTACCGGCTAACACGAAGATATCATCCCTGAAAAATCCACCTAATGTTGTATGGTTGTGGGTGTGGTGTTGTCGACAATCCCAACTATTTGATGACCTCTGTAGAGAAGAGGTTCTTCTGGCTTCCATTATCAACGATAAAATGAAGCAGGGTCCTCTTCACCCACATATGTGAATGAAAAATCTCTCCCCCTCTTTAGGACTTGCTAGTTCTTTTGGTTGAATTGTTGTTGTCATGATAGGAGCAATGGGGTCTATGTTGATGATCTACATTTTCCCATTATTTTCTGAATCAAATTCTAAATCAGGGTTTAACTCCTTTTCTTTGATCTCGACCACCAATGATTATTTTGAGTGACATCCACTATTGTTGTGCTAGGGGATTTTGTGTAAATCACACCACTTTCCAGTGTCCTTCTTCATCTTTCCATCACCTTTCTTTTCTAGTGGCTTGGACTCATTTTTGGGAGGCTATTTTTTAGGGCCGTCTTTATCGTCCTTTGGTTGTTCCATATTTGCAGAACTAAACTCTCGTTTGTTCTGGTGCCTAAATTTCTACTTGATTTTGAAAGCATATCGATAGGGAGCTTCGAGTGATGAGATGTCCAGGAAATGAATTTTGGTTTGGATGTACCTATGCATAGCCCCCAAGTATTTTAGAACCATATGTCTCTCAGAGTCTTTGATACCCAAATTGGTGCACAAGATATGGAAAGTATTTGTGAACTCTGCCATTTTTTGGCCCCTTTCTTGTCGTAGTGTGGTCCATCTCATGTACCGGTCGTCATAGTTACCAACAAGATAATATTTTTCCTTGACCACATCCACAAAAAAATCCCAAGTGGGCTCGACCCCATATATTCCAGACTCCTCTGTGGAAATTTTCTCCCAGTAAGTTTCCCACCAGTGTTTAACATGGGGGAGAGCCTTAAGGAGCACGGAGGTGATATTTTCCATGTCAAAAAATTATGAACAGAGAAGTAACCTTCTATAATATTTAACCATTTTTCTAGGGCATCCACATCTATCTAACCTTCAAATACAGGAATATCAAAATTAAATTGTACCTTGAAAGGAGAGGTTCCTCCAAAGTGGTTTCTTGATGAAGATGCACCTACTGTTATTGGTAGGTGTTGAATGTTAGGGACCTAACCCCTCACATAGGTAGAATAATATATTCCGATGTAATAAACGTCAATATTAATAAGGCCTAACAATAAGGAAGAATAAGTCGAATGTAAGAAGACCTAATAGAAGCTTCTGCTTCTAGAAGCATCTTCCTCTAGATGGTTCTTTTGATAGACATATTTAGTATAAATAAGAGTCGAGGGTATGGTAATTGTTGTCTTCGATATTATTGTAATAGAGATATGCTCGACTGGAGGCTTCCCCCTCGAAGAGGAAAGTGAATGTTTCTCTCAGTAATCAAAGTGATCATTCTGATGTTATATTGGTATCATATTGGTATTTTTGTGGTGTTATTTTGGTTATATTCTTGTTTGCCTACCATTTTATCATTTTATTTATGTTCTACATACTTTTTATATCTGGAATATTACAAGTAGTATCATAACACTTTTTCTCGGCAAAAAATTGTGGGTTAATTGTTTTCAGGGTAGAGACATATTCTGGTGTCTTTAAGCTACAAAGATCTGTCATTACACGCATAAACCCATGATCAGGGATTCATACACGTAGGAGATACAAATGGTTCTTAAACACAGATATGTTGGCCACATTGTAACCCTTGTTGGTACCCCTTTGAGTGGTATCACATCAGAAAACACCTGTATATGGATCGACCTAGATTTCCTAAAGCCCTCTTTATATAAACCGATCGGTCGCCTGACTACTATAGTGCCATCGAGAACAACACTCGGGAAAATACTCTCTAGTACCTGGGTAGTCGGGTAGTACAACTAAGGGCACAGTCTAACCTCCTTAGTTGGTCCCATAATATATTGGGCTGAGTACTACTGTTCGACATCGCATGTATATCAGAGATGTATAGCACAGGGCAAACCCTTGTATGTAGAACCCTTGAATAACTAACCCTTGGGGATGGAAAAAAAAAAAAAAAAACAAGAACTATTGTCACGCAACTGTGTCTCCTGCATTCGAGTTTCCAAATCACTACACATTTCTTCATGATTAAGCATTTGGGAATTTCATCATTGCAATATTCTTCAGACCAGAGTGTTAGAACAAGATTGGTTTATGCCTCAACATTGCATAAGTGGCACTACCTAATATTTCACAGAGAATAGAATCTGCATTTCATTATTCATTTTGGCAAATGAATACAATTATTATGGGATTATTATCTTTTTAGGGGAAAATTGAAATTATATTGAATTATTCCCAATATCTAAGTTCAAGCATCAAATAACCCATGGATTTATTCTACTGAATTTTATGTAGAAACACAGTCGGGCGCTACCTACACATGTTGCATAATATTCTGGCAGAGGATAAATTGTGCAGAGTTATTCTGCCAGTTTTGAGTCACTAATTTAAAACTTGGGTTATGAGCAGTTGAGGATGTATTTTTGAAAACTGGAGGAGTTTTTTGTTCATAACATCCCAAATAAAAAAAACCTCTCTCATTTTTTCAAAATGTGTTTTGGTTTGATATATATTGGATATATAAGTAGGTGTTATGTACTCTGCATAATGGCGCTGCGTACTAATTTCCTGTAGCGGTCACAGTTTTGATATTCACCTTGTTGGGAGGTTGCCACATGTTA
Source organism: Picea engelmannii (assembly GCA_009831015.1). Classification (NCBI taxonomy): domain Eukaryota; kingdom Viridiplantae; phylum Streptophyta; class Pinopsida; order Pinales; family Pinaceae; genus Picea; species Picea engelmannii. The sequence continues at coordinate 282,515 of ML783469.1, read as the reverse complement.
AGGAGGGTTCGAATGAATTCTCAAGGATCATTTATATGTCAAGGGACACCTGCACCTAAGATTTATCTCTATCAAAGGCCTCATGTATGAGGTGGAAATAATTTATTAATGACTTCCAACAAATTCCTGAAAATCAACAGTTTGCTGGATTTTTGTCTCTTTGACTATTGCCACCTATCTCCAAGGATTAGAATCCAATGGAGGAGATAGGATTCGACCTCCTTATGTTATTTGGATGGTATTTTCTATTTAAAGAGGGAGATATCTTTTGGAGAATGGAATAGATGAGTCAAGAGAGGCTAGAGACAATAGGAGTAGGTAGTTTTCCTGTGTGTTCATTTGTAAGCCTGTGGGAATTTTATGATTATAAGCATTACTGATATTGGAGACTTATGAGAGCTGTGATTTCAGATTGTAACTCTTCTTTTATATTTCTTCGTATTTGAATATATTGAAGATTTGAGGATCAAAGGATGTAAATGATTTATCGATCCCTAAGCAACAGAGGATCTATTGTATTTTGCCCATCAATCATTGTTTATATTCAAGTATCTATTGATTCATTAAATTGAGAGGATATTTGTTTAGTGAACATTCTATCTTGTGTTTTCCTTCTTCATTCTTCCACCTATCAGCATATAATCTTGTTTTTTGTTAAGCAACTTTTGTGCCTTAGATGAGTGGGATGTTTGTGACTCCATTTCCCATTGGTGTAGCCTACTAATCTGCAGTTTGCTACCCTCTCTCTTTCTTTATCCATCTTGTTGGTCCACCTAGTCAAAACCAAAGTTATCTTTTACATTCTGATGGGTGTTGAGCTTACACTTTAGCAATCAAAGTGTGACTTTCAGTGCTAAATTTTTTGGCGTCGTTGTTGGGGACAGATTTGAGCAAATTGAAAAGCTCCCTAGGAAGAAAGACATTGTACAACTCCAGCTTTAGATGGTGACTGAAGTTGGACACCTTCAATACTACACATTCACCATGGTGACTCCATTGTTCAGAATAGGTTGGTGACTCCACTGGGGATGAGAGAAATCAAATGGCTATGGAGGATATCCTAGCTAGGAGGTTTTCCCCACTCAATTTCTCAGCCATAGATGGTTATCCACATCTTGTGCCTCAAATTGATGAATGGAAAGATCTTCTGCCCAGATTTTATGAAGGTGATGATGAAAACCCTTTTGAGCATGTTCATGAATTTCATGCTTTGATGCAACAGCTTGACATCTATCATGAATATATATTAATGAAAATATTCATGTATTCATTGGAAGGTGATGCGAGGCAATGGTATAGAACACTCACTGCTTCTAGTATTTCCTCTTTGAAGGACTTTCATGATGTTTTTTATTCTCATTACAAGATAATTTATCCAGCTGAAAGACTTTTTGAGAATTGTTGTGAGGGGTATGCATCATATATTCAAGATTCAACAAGTGATTCCTCTAGTAGTGATGATGAAGGGGATGATTATAGAGATCAAGACTTAGATGATGAGTTTCATAATTCTTTTCCTAAATTTGAAGAACAAATGCATCATTCATGTCAAAATATAGGTCCTTGTCTCCTCCTTTTCTCGATTCTTTAAGTCAAGAGGTCATCTTAGATTCAGATTTATTTCATCACGAGAATAGTATTGCAGCTTGTCATGACCAGATTCATATCTTATCAGTCCCTCCTATTGTTAATTAACCAATTTGCCATGATTTGCTAGTTTTTGATGACTATGAGGATGTTTTACCTGAGCAACCAATTGTACTAATCCCCTCATCCATTAATAGTCAAATGGTCATTGATTCACCTTTGTATGATGATTATGAAGATGATTTCCATGAACAATCTGTTGAAGACCTAATATAAAAAAATTACCCTTTCGATCAAAGAAACGATAGCTTGCTTCAACCCTCATGTCATATTTTTGTTGCTAAAAAAGAAGAAAAAGATGATCATCTAATTTTAGAGGGTGAAAAACTGAGAAATTGGGACCATAAGCCAAGCTATGATGAATAGCCCTCACAATCAGAAGATAAGATAGAAGAATTTAGTTTCCCAAGAAATTCTAATTGTGATGAACTACCCTATCAACCCCATATTCCTCTTGAAGACACAAGCTCAGTTTCATCAAGTAGCCAAGATCAAATGCCATGTGATCTGATGAGAAAGGTTGAAATTAAAGAAAGATAAGAATCACTAAGCCTGTTTTCTTATACACCTCATGACCAGGAGTGGACCAAGGCCATATGCATTGAGGATGAATCAGAGAATCAACAAGCCATACAATAACCAAGAACAGTGGATGAAGGACCTAATGCAATAATTTTCCTTTTTACACAAAGCAATGTTGTAGGGGCAAGTATTGATGATGTTTTCTAGGATCCATTTGCAACATGTCTGCAAGAAGAAAATGGGCCTAGGCTCATTGATTTCTTCAATGGAAAGTGTATTTCCAAATGTTTCTTTGATGCACCTTCAAGTAAGAATTATCTCTGGTGCTTAACGAAGAACATTTCAAAACTTCAAACAATTGAAAAAATGATGAAATGGCTTCATTGGTTGTTTCATGTAACTTGATTGCTTCAGTTTCCCAATAATTAGAGTAGGTGTGTATAATAAGCTTGCTAGACAAGCATTGTTTTCATCATTTTGTCAGTTTTAGTTTTCATTTTCATTTAGTTTCAACTGAAGGTCATAGATCAAAGCATATTGTAGAGGTTAAAGGTTGAGAGCATACTCCATAATTCCAAAGGATAAGGCACTTAAACTACAAGAGTTCTTAGAGCCTCACAGGGAGGAATCTATCCCCCATGGAGTCTATATTAGCACAAGATTGTTTTATGCCTCAGCATTGCATAAGTGGCGCTACCTATAGGTGCTACCTAATATTTCACAGAGAACAAAATCTGCATTTCATTATTCATTTTGGCAAATGAATACAATTGTTATGGGATTTTTATTTGTTTTGGGGAAAATTGAAATTATATTGAGTTATTACCAATATCCAAGTTAAAGCATCAAAGCACCCATAGATTTATTCTACCAAATTGCATGCATAAATGCATTCGGGCACTACCTACACGCGCTATGTAATATTCTGGCAGAGGATAAATTGTGCAGAGTTATTCTGCCAGTTTTGACTCACTAATTTAAAACTTGGGTTATGAGCAGTTGAGGATGTATTTTTGAAAACTAGAGGAGGTTTTTGTTCATAACATTCCAAATAACAAAAAAATCTCTCATTTTTTCAGAATTTGTTTTTGTTTGAGAGATATTGGATATAGAAGTAGGCGCTGCGTACTGTGCACAGTGGCGCTGCATATTGATTTTCTGTAGCGGACACAGTTTTGATATTTGCCTTGTTCGGAGGTTGCCACATGTCAAGAAGGGCTTGAATGACTTCTCAAGGATCAGATAGATGTCAAGGGACACCTGCACCTAATATTTAGCTCCAACAAATGCCTCATGCATGAGGTGGAAACAATTTATTAATGACTTCCAACAAATTCATGAAAATCAACAGTTTGTTGGATTTTTGTCTCTTTGACTGTTTCCACTTATCTCCAAGGCTTAGAATCCAATGGAGGAGATGGGATTCAACCTCCTTAGGTTATTTGGATGATATTTTATATTTAAAGAGGGATATATCTCTTAGAGAATGGAATAGATGAGCCAAGAGAGGCTAGAAAGAGTAGGAGTAGGCAATTTTCCTGTGTGTGTTCATTTGTAAGCCTCTGGACATTTTATGATTATAAGAATTACTGCTATTGGAGACTCATGAGAGATATGATTTCAGATTGTAACTCTTCTTTTATATTTCTTCGTATTGGAATATATTGTAGATTTGAGGATCAAAGGTTGTCAATGATTTATGGATCCCTAAGAAGCAGAGGATCTGGAGTATTTTTCCCATCAATCATTGTTTATATTCAAGTATTTGTTGATTCATTAAATTGAGAGGATCTTTGTTTAGTGAGCATTCTATCTTGTGTTTTCCTTCTTCATTCTTCCACCTATCAGCATATAATAATTTTTTCTGTTAAGCAGATTTTGTGCCTTAGATGAGTGGGATGTTTATGACTCCATTGCCCATTGGTGTATCCTATTGATCTAAAATTTGCTTCCCTATCTCTTTCTTTATCCATATGGTCGGTTGTGACATGGTGTTGGGTGCAAACTGGCTATTGATATGGTCGGTTGTGACATTGTGTTGGGTGCAAACTGGCTAAGGACTTTGGGCCCCATTATCATGGATTTTAAGGAATTAACCATGCAATTCGACTAGGAGGGCCTACAATATAAGTTCCAAGGAATCACCTCTAGTTCCCCTAAGATTATTAGTTTCCATCACATGAAAAATATGCTCAAAAAATGTCATTCGGGCATTATTTCCCAACTCCATGCCATACAAGCAACTGAGACACCCTATGTTCCGCAGGACCTCCAATCCATCCTCTCTAAACATCAAGTGATATTTTCCACTCTCAAAGGACACCCTCCTTCTTGTGGTGTTCATTATCATTCGATTCCCCTTGTCCCAAGAATCCTTCCTCCCAATATCCATCCCTATCATCACCCCTTTTCCCAAAAAAATGAAATTGAGAAAATGGTTCAAGAACTGCTTAATGCAGGTGTTATCTGCCCTAGTACAAGCCCCTACTCTTCTCCTGTGGTCATGGTAATCAAGAAATAAGGTTCTTGGCACATGTTTCCTGACTTCCATGCCCTAAAAAAACTCATCATTAAAGACAAATTTCTCATTCCTGTCATTGATGACCTCTTGGATGAATTGAGTGGCACCCATTTCTTTACTAAAATTGATCTTTGTTCTCGGTACCACCAGATCCATATGAAAGAGGCATACATTCCTAAAACTTCCTTTAGAACTCATGAGGGCCACTATGATTTTTTGGTCATGGCCTTTGGCTTGTGTAATGCTCGCTCCACTTTCCAAATCCTCATGAATCATTTCTTTTGTCCTTTTCTCTGCCATTTTGTCTTAGTTTTCTTTAATGATATCCTCATCTATAGAAAAACCTGGACATACCATCTTTCTCATGTGGATATATTTCTCCATCTACTCTCTCAGCACCAACTTTTCCTAAAACAATCTAAATGTGCTTTTGGCACCTCAGAAGTCGAGTACTTCGGTCATCTTGTTGGCAAGGACGACGTCAGGGTGGATCCTAAAAAGATTGAATCTATGCAAGACTGGCCTCACCCAAAGACTCTCAAAATCTTGCGTGGATTTTTGGGCTTAACAGGTTATTATCGCAAGTTTGTTAAGAATTATGGAAATATGGTGGCACCTCTCACTACACTCCTTAAAAAGAATTATTTCACTTGGACTCCGGCAATTTCTCAGGCTTTTCAAACCTTGAAGATGGCCATGTGCACCACTCCAATCCTGACCCTTCTTGATTTCACAAAAACCTTTGTCCTGGAATGTGATGCTTCAAGGAAAGGAATTGGCATTGTCCTTATGCAAGAGGGTCGACCTTTGGCCTTTACCAGCAAACAATTGTCTAAACAAAATTTGGGAAAATCAATCTATGAAAAGGAAATGTTGGTTATTCTGCATGCATTTGATCTTTGGCACCCTTATCTATTGGGGCAATTCTTCCAAATTAAGACAAACCATCAAAGCCTCAAGTATTTTCTAGAACAACGTATTTCCTCCCCAGAGAAATAAAAATGGGTGACTAAGCTCTTTGGATATGATTATGAGATCATTTACAAGAAAGGAAAAGACAATGTGGTTGTGGATTAACTTTCTCGAAAATATGAAGACAAAGGGTCCCTTTTCTCTCTCTCCTTCATTGTACCATATTGGCTCCAAGCCATTCACCAGGAATGGCTACACGATCCCAAAAGTTCACATCTGATACAACAATTGCAGTCCAATTCTCCAGTTTCCCTAGGGTACTGTTGGCTCCATGATGAGCTTCAATACACAGGCCATTTCTATTTAAGTAAATAGTCAAAACTTAAATCCACGGTACTTTTTGAGCTTCATGCTACACCCACAACTAGGACTCCGGGTTTGCCAAAACCTATGACAGGTTCAAACGTTCATTTTTCTGGGATTGTATAAAACATGACATTCGTAATTTTGTGGTTGAATGTGATGTGTGTCAATGAAACAAGGGAGAAACAATCAAATCTCTTAGCATACTACAACCACTTTCGATTCCACTTGCTATTTGGTGGGATATCTCTGTGGATTTTATTGTAGGATTACCTGAATCATGCAATAAATCAGTCATCATGGTGGTAGTTGATCACCTTTCCAAGTATGCTCATTTATGTGCTCTTCAACACCCATTTATAGCATCCATTGTGGCTCAACTTTTCATGGATCAGGTCTTCAATATTCATGTCATGTTGCATTCTATTGTTTCTAATCGCAACCCAACTTTCACTAGCAATTTTTGGCAAGAAATTTTCAAGCTACAAGGCACCCAATTGCATCTCAGCACAACTTATCATCCCCAGAATGATGGTCAAATTGAATTTGTCAACAAGTGTTTGGAAATATATTTGAGGTGTTTTGCATCAGAAAAGAAAAATCAATGGGCTCAATGATCACCACTAGTTGAATGGTGGTACAAACTTCATACCATACAACTACCTGCATGACTCCTTTTGAAGAGGCATATAGACAAAATCCACCTTCAGTTCTCTCATATTTACCAGGTGTCTCGAAGGTCTAGGTGGTTGACCAAACTCTTATAGTTAGAGAGGATATTCTCCATACCCTCAAAGAGAATTTGGTCATGGATCAGAATCGCATGAAGCAACAAGAAGATCAAGGTCACTCTGAACGTGAATTTGTGGAAGGGAATCAGGTTTTTCTTCGACTGCAACCTTACAAGCAAAATTCCCTCAAGGCTGACCATTGATAGAAACTGGCACCCAAATTTTATGGTTCTTATATCATTCTCAATCATGTGGGACAAGTGGCCTATCAGTTAGATTTTCCCAATCATTCTAAGCTACATCCTATTTTTCATGTTTCCTTCTTAAAGAAGGTGATTGGAACTAAGTGCAAAACTCAAACCAACCTTCTCGAGTTGGACAAAGAAGTCTCCATTTAGCTACAACAAGAAGCAATTTTGGACTAGCATGAGCATCGCTTGCATCAGGGAACCATCAAGGAAGTGTTATTTAAGTGGAAAGATACAACCTCAACAGATGCCACTTGGGAACCAACTACCATTCTGCAGCATTTTCCACATCTCAAGCCTTGAGGAGAAGGTTGTTTTTAAGGGGGAGGAAATGTTAGGGACCTAACCCCTCATGTAGGTAGAATAATATATTCCTATGTAATAAAGGTCAATATTAATAAGGCCTAGCAATAAGGGAGAATAAGTCGAATGTAAGAAGACCTAATAGAATCTTTCGCTTCTAGAAGGATATTCCTCTACATGGTTCTTTTGATAGACATATTTAGTATAAATAGGAGTCGAGGGTATGAGAACTGTTGTCTTGGATATTATTGTAATAGATCTCTACTCGACTGGAGGTTTCCCCCTCGAAGAGGAAAGTGAACATTGCTCTCAGTAATCAAAGTGCTCATTCTGGTGTTAATTTGGTATCATATTGGTATTATTGTGGTGTTATTCTGGTTATATTATTTTTCATATTCCATTTCTAGCATTTTATTTCTTTTTTGCATACTTTTTATATCTGGAATCTTACATTGAAGGATGTGGGAAAAATTCTCCATCATTTCATCCCTCCGTCGCGTGAGAGCTTTCTCATGTAAAAAATTAATATAATATTTTTCTCTATAATTTTTATTTTCTTCCACCATGGAGGGTTTCTTGGGCATGAGAGAGTGATTTTCCTCAAGAGAGACAAGCTCGAGACCCAACTTTATATACTCGGACCTCGTCGGGGACATGCACTAAAAAATGAGAAAGAGCAACATGCTCTGATACCACTAATCTGGATTATTTTGGGCACAAAATGAGAGTGGAGATATAATAAATAAATGTACAGAGATATATCAGATATCCAATAATATAAAAAAAAATATCAAAGATATAACCATAAACATAGGGATACAGTAATACACAATTTCTATTAATGAGCGAAATGTACAAAACTGTAGATATACAGAGTGAAAGACTTGATATAATGGTGGCAGCTTCTTTCTGAGAAGAGATGTGATGGATACACTCATTTGCAAGAAGATGATTATTATAATGAGGATCCAAATGCATTTTTAACATAAATAAAATCCAAAACCCTAACCCCGAAAGATGAAAATCCAATAGGTTTATGGACCTTGTTTTGGGTAGTTTGGTGTATCAACTTCCCAGTGGCGTAACTTTGGCATATGATATATGTTTGGGGTGCACGATAGCTCATTGGAAATGTATCAATGATGATATTCATTTAACAGGATCAACTAGAGACTTTGGGTTGTCATTGAGGTGCCTGATTGTGAAAAAACATCGTTTAGGATCTCAAAATGGCCCCAGAAGTTTAGGACTCCAAAATCTACTAAAAATAGTAAATTTCCAACAAAATGTTTTGAGCCAGTTGGAATAGGTGGGTGGCCACTGATATCCACCTGGATCACATGGTGTCATTTTGTATGGAGTATATCTTATTCAATTGTTTGGAGCGACGCATAACGATAACTACAAGGGATGGGAAGATGTAACTTGTCTATGATTAAAACTTAAAACCCCATGAAACAATAACCAAGGTTATGGAGGATGAATTATTGTACCCCTGTCATGTTGGGAGGAGTGTCATAAGTGTTTTCTCAAATTTTCACCTCAGAAGCACTTTTGGAAGCATCCCCATGGTGGGAATTATCTTTGTTACCCCCTTGTGGTTTGGTAGTATTTTTTTCAACCAAATTTTGTTTTTGAATAGATTCATAGGTCCCCTTCAAAAATTTAGAGAATGCCTCATGATGAGGAAATTATTTCATGTAGTGGTATTCCTCACAAATCATACAAGGAAACTTAGGCTTCCTTGTCAATTGAGTATTAGCAGACTTAGGATCATCCTACTTGTTAGAAGATTTCTTGGATTTACTCTTTCTTTTCTTCTTACCTCCTAGTTTTTGAGATGAAAAGGATTGGAACACATTCACTTTGGAGGTTTGAACAGGTTAAAAAGTATTTTTGGCATCAGAAACAAAACTTTGTTCCGGAGTAGGTTTTGTTGGATCATTCGACGGACAAGGAGCATTAGGGATCATGTCGAAACGTTTGTCAGACTGGGAATAGAGCAAATCAAAATAATGTGCACAACTGATATCCTTCTCCTAAGTAATAATGTTTCCCAAAGAAACATCACGGGAGATGGGAAGCAATAATGACTTTGTAAACAAATCTATGAGGAGTTTGTCTGAAATGGGATCTTTAATCAATCGTCTTCGTCGTCTCCACTCATGAATATGATCAGATATGTGGATGGAAGAGGATTTCCAGAGTGAGGTCAAAATATATGTGCTAGTCTCATACCGTATATGAAACTGTAAGTGTGTCATAAAAACCATAGCAAGAGAATTAAAGTTGACAAAGGAGTTATGCAATAACTCAATATACCATTTTGTTGCAACACCTGTAAGTGTTCTTTGAAAAGTCTAATACATATGGAATCATCCATCAAAGAGTTGGAAGAACACCATAAATGGAAAGTCATAACATGATTTTTAGGATATTCCCCAGGTTTTTCGTTGAATTTTGGGATGTCAAACGATAATTTGGCGGAATGGCAGGCCAAAACGGAGCATGATGGATGGGATCATTGGTTAAACGTGATAGATCTAGCAGATCTAACGTATCCAATAATGGAGTTTTTCAATTGGATTGTGGATAATAGTGGTAATAATATGGTATGGGAACACCAACAGGACCATAACTAGGTTGTGGTGAGACGAAAAATATAAATGGTCATCCCATATAAGGTGGTTTTCTAGGTTGTCCACCCATGTAAGGGGGTTTTCCTGATTGTTTTCCCATATAAGGCGGTTTCCCTATTTTTCCACCCATATATTGTGACTGGACATATGGAACTCCTACGTATTGATATCAACCTGATGGTCCTCCCATGTATTGAGGTTGAAGGGACTATTCCATTGGAATGATGGGGTTTACATATTGAAAGAGAAAATTTCCTTGTGGAAGAATTCCCATTGGGTTGGGTTGAACCCACAAAGTGTTAGAAGCTATCGAAAATGGATGTCCAGGATACAAGCTAGTGGTTGTAGGGATAGAGGGACTAGTAGGAGTGGAGTGCCCCTGGGAAGGTTGATATTATGACCGTGTAGGTTTCCCCTCAGGAAACGTTTCCCTGCAGTTGAAGGTTTCCCCCCAACTAAAGGTTGGCCTCCCATTGAGGATTGACCTCCAATGTAGAGTGTACTAATCTATGATGTTCGAGATGGAGGTTGAGTATCTTGTGGAAATGTGGTTTTATGAATGAATTGAATGCCATGATTCTGACCGATGGAATGACCAAGTAGAGCACTTGGTGTGTGCATGTGTGGAAATAGTGAAGTAAGAATACTACCTGACACGCGTTCAAGGGAAAATGTATGCACAAGTGGTTGATTCATGATTACTTGGGTCATTAATGTTTCCAGTAAAGAAGAATCACTGACAGTATCAACTATAGGAGTTTTGGAAAAGGATAAATTCCCAATTCCTTCATAAAAATGAAAATATCACGAGTTCATGTCAAAAGATAGTGTAATGGTGGAACCAATAGGTAATATATAAGAAGAAAAAGCATCATCATATCTCGTGAACGGTGGACCCGATAGTGGTGGGAAAAGAGGATCAGTAAAAAGAGGATTTGTGTAAGATGCAATGCTTTATACGAAGGTTGTGACCAATTCTTCTATGTGATGGTCACTTCCAGGAGCTATACTCACGGTTTCAGAAGTTGGATCCTCGATCCTTCCTTCATAAGAAACATGAGTTTGAGGTTCTAGAACATCATGTTACATACCTTGTATATTTTGAAATATTTGATCCTAAGGACAAGTATGAAAATCAAAGAAACAAACCCCTAAGAAAACTAAAAGAAATCAACCAAGAAACAATAGGTTCAAGGATCTTCCAAAGATAGGATGTCAAGCCATCAACGAAGAAATGAGAAGTAGTTACCCCATCCTCCATGTAACAACCCTTCTCAGTGAAAGTAACCCTCACTTTCGCGAGATCAACATCTAAGGGAACTGATAGTGTGATACGATGTCTTCCCTAGGTACCATGGGAATATCCCCATAGTCACCTATGTAGATACCTAGGAAATTTCACTAAGGTTACCAACTCGTAGTCAACCTATGGGAAGGTACAATCAACAATTCAGACCTAACGTATGGGCAAGATATCAAAGTATGAAGTTGTTCAAGAGAACTGAGCAAAAGTGGACTGGTAAGACTTCTAAGGACCCCAAATGAATTCATGATTCATGAAGCATTGAGAAAAAATGAAACCAGTGGTTTCTTAAGAAAAACCCCCAATATATTCCATGTCTTCTATGATTGGTCAATATTTCGAGGGTAAATATCTACTTCTCTCCCTCACATGACCACATTTTTAACCTCTATGTGAGAGGGGGTGACCGACTATGCTTATATGGAAGTTGGATTTGTACACTCGCTAGTATTCTACAGACTGTTAAGTAGTCTTGGAGAATTTACTCACTTTACCAAGTCCAAATACCCTAATCATGTGCTACTATTAGTGTGTTAATACCAAAAAATGTTCTAGTTGATTTTATTAGCATGTGATTGATTTTAATGGATTTTTTCTCAAATGGTTCACGGAGATGAAATTGATGATGTGTCAAATAATTTACTCCAATAAGATGCAAAAAAATGAGATGAAGTGTATTATTTTTGATGAATCCTATGTATGGGAAGAAGAAGAGTTCTATTATTCTTAGCACAAGAAAGAACTCAAAACTATGCAACTTTCAATTTCAGGGATCAATATGATGCCAAACTACCAAGAAACTGTGTTTGAAAACCAAAATGAAGATGCAAAACTAGCTCTTTTTCCAAGCATACAACAAAATAAGTTCCTAAAGAATTCAAAAACTTCTTTGTTTGATAATGTATGCAAGGAGATATGAAAAAATTTTCACTTCTTAACTTTCAAGAGAAATGAAAGAGATCTATGTTTGACACAAAGAAGTGTGAGGAAAAAAATATATCAAACAAACTGCACTCAAAAAGATGAAAACTCAAATAAAAAAAGAATCAGATAACTTGTTCAATCAAGAACCCAAAAATTCAAGGGAGAATGAAGACAAAGACTCATGAAAAGTCCTCAAAACATGAGCAGGAAAAATAGGGTTGTGGTGGACAAGAGAGTCCTAATCATACAGAAAAGTCAGATGCAATTTCAATGAAGATGAAAGGGCTCACAACCAATCAACCAATGCAAAATCAAAAGAAGAAAAGGAAAATGAGTGATAATTTCAAGTTCTAAATCAAGCATAATCATAAACAAACTAGGAGTTTCTAGGCTAAAAGACTAGGCAAGCTCAAACACACAAGCAAGTTGAAAAGAGGATGAGAAAGAAAGAAACCAAAAAGGATTAATAAAAGAGATGATAAATCTCATCCAATCATTTGGAACTAATCATAGAGACACAAGAGAGAACCTCCAACAGTCAGAGGGAAAACTTAGCAAAATATGAGAAATAAGAAGAAAACAAGGATTAAAAATTGAGTTTCTATAGGAGGTTGCTCCCCATGAAAGGCATACAGGACGTCCAAGGGTGATGTTTGCTCCATAATGGTCTAGAAAGAGGATACCAGGTCACTCTTTGATAGTTATACAAGGGGATACCAAGGGCTAATGCTCACTCTGGTGAGGTCTTGTAGGCTCAAAATTGCCAAAACTTCTCAGAAAAGTCAGGGTTTTGATGAGAAAAAGGGTGCCAAAGAAAAAGAAGCAAGGTGTAGACAAATTAAATGGATTCAAAGGAATAGAAACCTATGAAGAAATAGATATTCCTCCCTAGTGGATTCTCCAATTTTCTATGGAGATAATTCTCCCCCTACAGATAGGACAACTTCTCCTCACTTGGGTTTCCTACAAGTGAGAAAACCTATAACAAATGAACACTAACATCCTCCTAAAAAACCATTATATTTTCTTGTGGGAGGCTTAATATAGAATGGGAGAAGGTATGTGCACATGATTTATGATGTTTTTCCTCATCGCTCCAATGGTTGAACCCCAATCCAAGCAGCTCTCTCACAAAGTCAAACATGCAAGAACAAAAAAACCTTCTCCTACTACTATCTATGATCAAGTAATAGAAACCCTACCTATTGATAACAGGTAATAAAATAGAAAAGAAATTAACAAGAAAGTATAAGATAAATAGGCCAAGTTCTTATATTCAATGAAAGCATGAAAAGGTTAAAACCATGATGTTGTTGTTGCAATCCTCCAAGCTCCTTTCTTCAACCCTTGAACACGAATCCATATCAATATTCTTAAAAAAAAAAAAGTTTGGAACTCCTTGAAAATATCATATGTATTGTATGCTTCCCTTCCATCCCCCCTCTCTCTAAGATGGTCTGGTTATATAGATTCACAGGATCCCAACCACTTTGGATAAATTAGGGACTTGGTTGAGAAAATATTGGATATTGGTAAAGGATTATTTATATTCATGGTTATTCTTTCTCCCAAGATAGGATAGAAGGAGGATCAAATCATATCTTGATGAAAACAAGAAAAAAAAACAAGAACCATCCAGAAAGTCCTCAAAAGATTCCCCTAGATTCATGGGATTTGATCAAATCTGCATGGTCTCTCCCATAGAAGTGAAGACAGAGAGACCTAGTCACCCCACTAACACTATGTCAAGGGCATGGTTTCTCCCACAGAGTGAAAAATGGAGTGACCATGGTCAAATAGAGTGAGGACTGAGTCAAAATGGCCAAATTGTCATCGTTTAAAGATGTCTTCTTCTTCTTGATTATCAAGGGGATGTAATGTATCTTTCATGCATGCTCTTGAGGCAGAAACATTTAGGAAAAGAGTGAAAAATAATGTATGACACCTAGAAGAATGGACCATGGCATTTACAACACTAACGTCACTAAGCAGATTGAAGCGCGACACTAATGTCACTAACTAGAGTGAAGTGAAACACTTGTGGCACTTAGAAAAGAGAAGTGTGACACTTAGAAAAGGGTGAAAAAATGGTGTATAACAACCCTCCATTTTTGAAGAGGACCTAATTTTGTGGAAAGGTCAAAGTTTTGCAAGAAATCACAACAACATAGCGAAAGATTAGAACTAGCGGAGAACAACTCAGGTAAAGTGAAAAGTTAACTACGAGCAGACCAATAATGAATATAGATCATACGCTAGTTGGAGGACTAAGAGAAAAGTTCCAGAAGCTTCAAATGCAGGAAAAGAGAAAGAGAGAAAGTGATAGAAGAGGAATCAAGAAATCATAACAACTAAATGAAGAAGAGGCCAAGAAAATGATATAAATTTGGAAGTATGTAATAGGAAAGGGTTGCCTAGTTGTCGAGACATTGAGTTTTTTTTATGTATTTCCATAGTATGCACTATTAGATTGATGTTTCTAGAATCATTATTGTTCTTTCTTTGTTACCAAGATATCGCCATTGTTATTGATTGATTGTGGTGTGATAAGTTGTTGTAATGGGTTGTGGGAACAATTGTATATGGGAACAGGGAATGCACTAAATAAGCTATGATCAAACCCTTGTAATCACGGGATTGTGAAATCTAAGAAACTAATAATAAAAGATATATTTTGGCCCTAAAATGTTTCTTTGGTTATGATGTGTGTGACTCCATAGTTTCTCTTTTGTGAAATTACTCCCATACATTGTATTTGATATTCTGTATTTATTTCCAAGTGTTTCCTCATGTATGGATTTACCTTCATGTTGCACAACATAGTTAGCTAATACATATAATGTTTTAGACTTCCAATGCCACAATATTTTCACACTGAAGTATGAATATTCAGTATGCTGCATCAAAATGGACGATGCATCCTCACTAACTCACTTTATCACACATAAGTCTCAATTGTGCTTCAGGTGAGACTTCCTTCCCTTGCGGAAGGTTGAATATGATAGCACTACTAGAATACAATGATAACTTTGTTCGTAACCTATGAGAAATCTGGTCTCCAATTTTCACCAACAAATGGTTCTATTTTCGATACCTGAATATTT
Source organism: Picea engelmannii (assembly GCA_009831015.1). Lineage (NCBI taxonomy): Eukaryota > Viridiplantae > Streptophyta > Pinopsida > Pinales > Pinaceae > Picea > Picea engelmannii. The sequence goes on along the minus strand of ML783469.1, from coordinate 267,298 downwards.
CAAATGAGTTTTGAGAGGATCTATCATCACATCTTTATGTTGGTTGTGGAGCCTAATTATCTTCCTGATTTAGAGGTCTTTGTTTTCAGCCATGTTTATACCTCATGAAGACTTTACACCCTAGAAGAATGTACACTCCTCCATGTGGGGGAGTGCAGGGGGGGTTACCCCCCTATGGGGTCCATCCCCCCGGTTGGGGGGTCTGTGGCCAAGTGGGCCCCCAATGGGCATTTGAGGGACAATGTGCCCCGAAGGAAAAATTGACTTGTAAATGTATATTGTAATTTCATAGTAAATATGGACCGTTCATTATAAGGCCGTAGATTTGGCGGTAGAAGTTATGTTAGGGTTTTTTTCCCTAGAAGGAAACACTCTTTTATGAGGGAAATGTATTGCAGCTATGTATCATTGTGAATATTGTATTCTGAGTGAGGAGACTATGAGAGAAGAAGAGGAAGTTACAATGGGTGTGTTGTAGGTTGTATCCCTTCATTTGCTAGATAATAATAAAGCAAGGACCTGAAAATTTCTCTGGTGGACGTAGCCCACACTGGGTGAACCATGTATATCTGTGTCTCTATTTTATTGTGTATCTTCTGTGTTTTATTTCCACATTTTTTTTATTTTATTTCCCCGCGATCTTTTTTTTCTAACAACTGGTATCAAAGAAAAAAGTAACTCGTAGGAAGAAAGGGTTCCTTGTTCGAGTGGGAGAAATGGTGGAACATGAAAAGTTTATGGTCGAGAAATTTAATGACCAAAACTACCAGTTATGGAAAATGTAGTTGGAATATTATTTATATCAGAAGGATCTATTCCTACCATTGGGTGGAAAAGAAAATAAGTTGATAGCCATGAAGGACAAAGAATGGGAGGTTCTTAACAGAAATACACTAGGAATAATACAGATGAACCTGACAGTGTTGGTGGCTTTCGATATTTTGAAATAAAAGACAATGAAGGAGTTGATGGACACATTTGATAAACTGTATGAAAAACCCTCAGCATCCAATAAGGTATTTCTAATGAAGATATTATTTAATATGAAGATGTCAGAAGGTGGGTCTGTTGCAGATCATTTAAATGAATTTAATATGGTTACTAATCAACTAAGTTTCGTCAAAGTGGACTTTGATGATGAGGTCAGGGCTCTTTTAATCTTGTGCTCATTTATAGAAAGATGGAACGACTTGGTCATGGTTGTAAGTAACTCTGTCTCTAGTTCAAATAATTTAAAATTTGATGATGTTATTGGTGTTATACTTAGTGAGAAAATGCGACGAAAAATCACAGGTGAGACATCAGGTAATGTGTTAAACATGGAGAAGAAGAAAAAAGGATAAGGAACAGGCTCAGGGAACTGTAAGAATTATAGGAAGGGCATATTCAAATCCATATTTGGAAATATAGAGTGTTGTAATTGTGTGAAGAAAGGACATATGAAGAAAGATTGTAGAGCTCCAAAGAAACAAAGAGATGGACAGTAGGATAAAAATCAGGAAGAAAATGTAGTAGGTGATGTGTTACAAGATGCTTTGATTCTTTCTATAGATAATATTTTTGAGTATTGGGTAGTAAATTAAGGGAATTCATTTCATTCCACACCCCATAAGAAACATTTTCTAGATTATGTTCAAGGTGATTTTGTACAGGTTCATTTGGGTGATGATGCACCATGCAAAATTGTTGGAATGGGAAATGTTAAAATAAAACAAAGCAATGGAAGCCAATGGTTGTTGAAAGAGGTTAGACATGTTACATATCTAAGGAAAAATCTGATTTCAATATGGAATTTGGAAAGTGAAGTTTGTATATCCATATTTATAGATAAGGTGTGGAAGGTCACCAAAGGATCATTGGTGATAGAAAAATGAGAGAAGGTAGGTACATTGTATTTATGTACTGATAATACTGACTCTTCTATCTCTTTAGCTTCTATAGGAGTGGATACAATACTGTGGAATCATAGGATTGGACACATGAGTGAGAAGGGGATGCAGATACTTCATAAAGAAAATTTGTTTCCAGATATTAAACAAATTGATTTGGATTTCCGTGAGCATTGTATTTATGGAAAACATAAGAGAGTTATATTTCTCAGAGTGAAAAAAGAAAATAAGAGTGAAAGGTTAGAGATTGTGCATACAAATGTATGGGGACCATATAAAGTATCATCTCTTGGTGGATCTCATTATTATGTTACTTTTATTGATGATGCAACTAGAAAAACTTGGGTTTATTGCATTCGACAAAAAACTGATGATTTTGATACTTTTAAGAAATTGAAATCTTTGGTTGAGAATGAGAGAGGAAAAAGGTTGAAGTGTCTTAGATCAGACAATGGAGGTGAATATTGTAGCAAGGAGTTTGATCATTACTATTCATACCATGGGATTCGTAGAGAAAAAACAGTTCCAGGAACACCACAAGAAAATGGTGTGTCAGAAAGGATGAACGGGACAATCATGGAGCATGCAAAGAGTATGATATTGCATGCTAGTTTTCCCTTACAGTTATGGGAAGATGTTGTAGATATTTTTTTTTTATTAATAAATAGAGGACTTTCAAGATCTTTGGATGGTAGAATTCCAGAGGAGGCATGGACATGAAAAAAGGTAAACTATTCTTTTCCGAAGACCTTCGGTTGTGAATCATTTGTCCATATTGATAAAGAAAATAGAACAAATCTTGAGGCAAAATCTAAGAAGTATACCTTTATTGGATACAATATTAATGATTTTGGTTATCGCTTATGGTATTATGAAAATAAAAAAATCATTAAGAGTAGAGATGCCATATTTAATGAGAAGACCATGTACAAAGATCAGTTGCAGGGAAAGGAACATGAAAAAGAAAAAATAGAATACACAGTTCTTGATGAGATCGTTGAAAAAGAAATTCCAAAGGTACCAGAAAATAAAAATTTACAACAACAGGATCAACAGGTACCTCAAAATCATGCAAGTATTGTTAGAATATCTACCAGGTTAAGTAGACCCCTTGAATGATACTCTCCTTCATTGTATTATTTATTGTTGACTAATTCTAGTGAACCAGAATGTTATGAAGATGCAATGCAGGGAGACACCAAAAGGAAGTGGGAGAAAGGCATGAAAGAGTAAATGGATTCCTTGGTAAATAACCAAACTTGGGATTTGGTTCAGTTTCCTACAGGAAAAAGAGCATTGCAGAATAAATGGGTTTACAGGTTGAAGGAAGAATATGGATGAAAAAAGCATTACAAAGCTAGACTTGTTGTAAAGAGGTTTGTACAAAATAAAATTATATATTTTGATGAAATATTTTCTCCTATTGTTAAAATGACTTCAATTAGGACTATTTTAAGTCTTGTGGCAGTAGAAGATTGGCATCTTGAACAATTGTTGGACCTCAGAAATGTCACTTTTATATCCTCTTTTTGCTTCACCATTCCTTACATTTCATCATCCCATTAACCTTTTATCATACCATTTCTATAATGATATTTGGGTTTCTCCTTATTATTTTCCATTTTATTCATTTTAGTATTATAAGTGAATTTGTGATTAAATATTATAAAAATAACATATTTTCATTACATATCAAGGTTGGATGAGTTTGATGATGTGTGCAGGCATATGTGAAGATTTCAACAAAGTCAAATATTACCACCTAGTCTCAAATTCGAATTTCATCTTCAAGTTTTGAAGATTTGAAGAATATTTGAGACAATCATTCAAGCATATTCAAAGGAGAAGATCATGGAATATTTGGATGACATATTCTATCTAAGATATGTGAGAGATGTGTGGAGGATTTGAAAGGATCATATCTTCGAATAATGGAAAAGTAGTTGAGAATGGTTGAGAGAATAGTGGATCTGTAATTATGACACTCTTCAAGAATCTCATGTATATAAGAGAGTGTTGTCTCTTCATGAGGATCATCATGTTATTCATAATTGGGGGATTAACTTGGAGAGTTAGAGATCATGTAATTCATAATTTGGTCTTGTAATTAGGAGAAGGGGATTCTTATCTTTGTTATTATTTCATGCTTTTTCATTTGACTCTTGTAATATAATTTGAGATTGATATATTGTGTGAGCTCACATATGTCTTTTTCCATTCAACTCTTCACATGTTGTATTGATTTCCTAGATTAATTTTCTTCTTTCCTAGTTAGTCTTTCAATGCTTTCCTAAATCAATTTCATTTCGGCAATTTAGATTAGATTACTTCTACTTCAGTCCTGCATATATAGTGTGTGTGCTTCATAAGCTTACGAACCTCGGATTGACAAATTAAATAGTTGGGCAAATACTACAATGGAATTAAACGACAATATTTTTGCCAAACATTTTGGCGTCGTTGTCGGGAAAACATGATGGATTAAGGTTTAGTTTGATTAGTCATGATCCTAACTCTGAGGTGACATATGGGTAAGGGAATGTAGGGAGTGTTTCAATTCCTGCAAGCATAAGAGTGTTTCAATTTCTACAATTTTAGCAAATTCAATTCTTGCAACTATGAAGAGGTTTTCATGTGTTTTAACAAGTGTGATTTTCAGTTTTTTATTTATTTGTTTGGGTGATGTAAGAACCCATTTTTCAATATGATTTAACTATGAGTGTTAGCTTGTAACAACTCACTCAGATCCTTGTGAAAGTTGGGATTTCTTCTTCTCAGGAAGAGGAGATCTTGAAAGCAACCTAGAGCTTAAATACTCTTATAGAAACGAACGAGGAATCAACATCTGAACAACTTGAGGAGGACAACGAGGAGCTACAACATGATCTGAGTGAGAGAATCTACGTCGATGAAATCTATATCGAATGATGGTTTCAAGCGACTACTAGGTTAAATTCTTTTATTTTTTCTTTTTATTTTGTTAATTTAGAGTTTCAACAACTAGATTCATTCATTCTTGTAAAATTCCATTATTCATTTGAAAAATTAGCACTAAACATATTGTTATTACTATTATGTGCTTGGCTCCACTAGAAATTTTCCTGCACGTAACCAATATTTAATTCCCAATTAGCATGGAATAGGTAGGCTAACGAATAAAACAACGTTTTTTCTCTAATTTTTTTTTAATAAGTATGCTCTCCTCCGCGCTTCATGCGACCATGAGGATCATAAAATAGGGATGATTTTGAATGAATGTTTTTGTGTCCATCCTTTGACCTGTAAATAAACACAGTAAAAAAAATTAACGAATAAAAACAAAATCAATTTACATGATGTTACAGCATGCTAATACAACAAAAATTTTCGTTGTTACAACATGCTTATACAATGAAATTTTACATGTTGTTACAGCATGCTGAAACAATGAAATTTCTACATGCTGGTACAACAACATTTTACATGCTATTTCAGCGAAATTTTACTTGCTGAAACAGTGACGTTTTTTCTAAATTTGCAGATCTGCAAACAATAAAACAATAAAACATTAGATGAATAAAAACAAAATGAAATTTTACATGCTGTTATAGTAAAATTTTACATGTTACAACGAAAATTTTACATGTTGTTACAGCATGTTGATATAGTGAAAATTTTACATGTTGTTACAGCGAAAATTTTACATGTTGTTATAACATGTTGATACAGGGAAATTTTACATGTTGTTACAACAAAATTTTACTTGCTGAAACAATGACGTTTTTGTTGTAACAGTGATTGAATAAATTTGCAGATCTACAAACAATAAAACAATAATGGCATTAGGAAATAATAATAAAAAAAAAAACGAAACTGAAACTTTGATTAATTGAAATACAAACCCTTTGTTTTGTGCACAATCCAATTACGTCCACAATAATCTTCTATCTCAATCCTTGGCTTGAATCACAACAATACTGTGAATTTTGATGACCATCGATCTTAACTTCTCTGTGAGAGACAAGCTCTAGAAATTTTACCACGGTAAGCATCATCTAGTTTTCAATTTCTTCAGAGGTAGTTGCCAGAAAATGTAATTGCCAGAAATGTGTAACTGTTAAAACACATGATTTTAAAACCCATTGTCTAAGCAAATCGGGGAAAATTACAAAAAAATAAAACATGGGTTTTATCGGAAATGGAGGCAATTAGGTAACAGGAGAGCGATTTTCTAGATTTCACAACCATTTGGGAGAAACTCAGGGTTCTTTGAAGCTCCGTTTTGCAAACTACGTGAGGGTTGGTATTATTGTATTGTTGTTTGGGGTTGATAAAAAAAAATATTGTTATATAACAACAAAAATAATTAATAAAAATAACATTTATTTATGTTTATGTCAAAATAGAAATAAACATTTATTTTGTTTGTTTTGTAATTAAATCATATTATATATATGTTTTTGTTTTGTTTTATTATAAAACAAAAACAATAAAAACAAACAAACAAACAAAAAAATAATAACTATTTTTTTTTTATTATAAAACAAAAACAACAAAACAAACAAAGAAAAACATTATAAAAATAAAAACATAAAAACACTTCAAAACTAAAATAAAAATTTGCAAATGGACATTCTAAAAATTCCTGAGTTGTTTTAACAATTTATGTTTTCTTTGAGTCACTGTCACAGCAATCGAAGACAAACTAGTATGCAAGGACACCAGGTATAAAAACATAGTTTATTTCTATGAGTTTCTAGCATTCGTACTTATTTCTGTTTTGCATGATATATTCTTCGCAAATCTCACAATGTTTATGCATAAATTTGTACTAAGTTTTGCAGGAACGAGGACACTCGCACTTTGCTGTTGCAATGATTTTCATGAATCACAACATTTTTCAAAAACACATGCTTTGGTAGATAGCTTGAAGGAGTTGTTACTGAACAACAACAATTTTGTTGATACATAGAAACATTTTGCGCATCCTGATGTTTTCTGTTACACAGAATTTTTTTTTTGTTACACAACAACATTTTGTTGTTGCATAGAAATATTTTTCTTTTACACAACAACATTTTCCTGATACACAGAAACATTTTGCATTTTGCCAAATTTCATGTTGTGACACCATTCCATTTTCTCTTTCAAAGTTGATTAGTCATCTTGTGTTGAAGCCATCTTCCATTTCCTTAACTTTCATGACTTCACACATGCTTATTCTTTTCTGAGTTGCATACATTCCCTTATCTTTTTCAGTTCATTTTTTCCTTTCCATCTTTCCTTCTAAATAAAACAAACTCCCTTTTCCATGATTACATTTCCTTGCCATAAACCCTGTTGCCACTGAGATCTTTACATCTATAGTCCTACCAATCTTTTTATAAACTTGTGTTGATTGATGTGGGATTCCTTAAGGCCCACCTTTCAACATTCTTGTCCCATCGACCTCGACACCTTATCTAGGATATAGACTAGAGTTCCTTTTGAGTACATTGAGGCTTGCATGCCTTAATGACAATCTCTCTCGCTAGCAATCATGAGAATACATAAATGCCCCTTGATTATTAGATCTTGCAAGTGGCTCAACATCAACACATCTATTCACACTTTGCAAGATGTACTCGGGTACCTTGACACTCATTGACATCATTGGTGAGTTTGTCTCACATTGGTTAACGGAGTTCATCAATGGTCGGTAATCCAATGATTTCTCTTCATGCTCAACATCGACACATTCATTCGCATGACAAGAATTGTACCATCGTTTTTGTAGTGGGTGAATACTATACATTTTTTCATGACCCCCTCAGCAGTCGCAATAGTTTGATATCAGATCTATGAGAGTACCACGGTTCCATATTCTCTGCCTTCCACATGATTCAACAGTAGAAGTTTAGATTTCCTCACTTCCATGATCCAGTTATCACAGTAGCAGCATTAGCAATTCCATTTTCATGATCTTGCAGCAATGACAGGTTCCATCTTCCATCAGTCACAGTCAGATATTCTTTTCTCTAGCAGTTACAATAGTTGCAGCTATAGTGCCAGTCATGTTCTCCTGATCCAGCAGCCGCAACAACTACATATACCTTTTGGGTAAGTGGAGGTATGTTCTTTGCTAATATTTAATCACATAATTCCTTATATGCCGACTTGAATATTTTGGAAAATTTCCTCACCATGCTATCTTTCCTTCCATGACCTACACTAAGTTTCATGAGGGCATGCAACCAATTCAGTTGGGGGGGCAGGACTCTTTCACCATATATTCATTTCATTTTACCATCTCATCATTCCATTTACGATTCACTAACATTTCCTCGCCAACGACACTTTGTTGCATTTAGATTGATACACATATTGGTATGATTCATAAATATAAAGAAAAGGATTTCTTATACACAGTGATTCTTTCTTATGCACATTGATAGCTTATTATTTCCAGTGAGTATATGGCTAAATTATTACAGCAAGAAAATAAATAAGTGAAATGAATGTTGTTAACACAAGAAACAACATCTTTTGTATTCATGGTTGTCACACAAGAACCAACCATAAGGAAATTTCACATGCTGCTACACATATTTCACATGACGTAACTCTTGTATCTCATACCCTGGAAACATTCATTGTTAAAAGGACATCATCAATCAAATCCATAGTTTAAATACCAAAAGTTCTTAAGAATATCCATGCACATCATCAATCAAATGAGGACATGCAACAAGTTGAGTTGGGGGGTATGTTGGGCCTCAGAAATGTCACTTTTATATCCTCTTTTTCCTTCACTATTCCTTACATTTCATCGTCGCATTAACCTTTTATCATACCATTTCCATAATGATATTTGGGTTGTTG
>ML783469.1:230303-247029 GCA_009831015.1 Picea engelmannii | reverse complement strand
AGATATAATAAATGTAAGAAGACTTCTTAGAAGGTTCTACTTCTAGAAGATTCCTCCTCTAGAATGTTCTTAGGTGATGGTAGCACTATATAAAGGGGTTCAAGCAATGTAATGAGATATGAAGAGAAGTATTGTATTTGGAGCTAAAACTTTTTAGGAGGTTTCCCCCTCAAAGAGGCAAGTGAACAAGAGAGGATCCCTTCCATAATAGGATCCATTGTATGGTGTTGTCCTACCCTAAGGGTTTGATGGTAATAACGAAGATTTTGCATATTGTTCTTGTATATCAATTGTGGTTATTTTGTATTCAGTATTGGGTTCTTAACATGCCTTCATTGCATTTACCATTTCTTCTACTCTCGGAAAGTATTTTCCAACAGTTTCATCTTCTTTCATCTGTAGCTTTTCAAACTGTACTATGTAGGTTTGAAGCTTGGTATCTTCACCTTCTCATTACCTTCATAGTTGTTAATGAGTTTGTCCCACATTTCTTTAGCAGTTTGAAGATGCATCACCTTCAAAAAATCGGCTTTTGAAAGTCCATTCAAGATAGCATTCATTCCCTTAGCATTAAAGCTAAATTCTAACTTATCATCCTTGGAAGCTAGCACAACAGGCTTTATGTATCCAGTCTCTACTACATCCCAAACATCATCTCCTAAGGCCATTAGGTATGTTCTCATTCTAACCTTCCAGAACGCAAAATTTGTTCCATCAAATAGAGGAGGCCTAGTGACTGAAGTCCCTTCATGGCTTGTCATGTTTAAGCACTAGGATCTACCCTTAGATAAAAGGAGCCAGCTCTGATACCAATTGTTGGACAACTGAGAGGGGGGGGTGAATAAGTTGTTACCATGCTTAAACAATTATGCTTCTTTTAAACTCTTTGCAGAAACACTGAATGATGATCACATTAATGCAAAGAAATAAACAATGGCACATTCAGCATCAGTCACACATATATGAGAAACACAGAGACAGATATTTCCTGAGGAAACCCATACAGGGTAAAAACCTTTTTTTCTTTATATGATAAGTAATAGTTACATTCTTTACATTATCATACATATGAGAACCAACTCATAATGAGGCTACAACCTCTGTTTTGCAAGCTGTTACTTGCTGAGAGCACCAAATCTCTATTTTCTCTAGCACCCACTAGAAGGAAGCACCAACTCCCTGGTTTCTCTAGCACCAACTAGAAGGAAGCACCAACTCCCTGGTTTTTTTAGCACCAACTAGAAGGAAGCACCAACTCCCTGAGTGTTTCCAACACCAACTGGATGGAAGCACAAACTTCCAATCATACAGGCATCAACCTGTATCACAGAGAACAAGAGTTCTCCCTTGTACCACCCTGCCACCCTAGTTTCTCTGGCTGCAACCAGATGGAGGCTACAACTCCCTGTGTTCAAGCACCCACTTGAACCTCTGAGGACAACAGTCCTCCCGAGCACCTCCCTTCCACCCTGAAATGTAAATTCTTTCTTACTCAAACTTATTACAGTGATATAGAGTTATTCAATGGCTTACCAGACTCATCGTTGTTCTGTTGCATTTTGTTTCTCTGTCTGCTGCACTGCCTTCCTGCACACATGACTTGCGTTGTCTGTTCTTCTGCCATTTATACTCTCTGCACCATGTCCCTTCACTGCAACCTTCCTCTACTGTGTATTTCTTCTCCTGCGCTTTGCCTTCTTTCTCACACTTCAATCCTTCTACATAGCGACCACAACAACTCCAAAAGCAACAACAACCCCATCTCTTCTCGGTACCATGTATTTATAGCTTATGTGCACCTTGTGCATGCAATGTTCACAATGCCTCTGCATGCTGACTCCACGTCGTTATCCTCCACCTCTCAAGTGCTCTATCTGATCATCATCATGACTCTTCAGCTTCTCTGGTGGTTCGCCCTGCGTGTCCAGCATCACTGTATGCTATACTGAAATTCCTCAGCCTCTCTGGCAGTTTGAGACTCTTCGTCTTCTCTGTGACAGTCGAACTCACCTTCTCTATTTCAGTTACAGGCCTCAATTTTCATCAGTTGTCAATAGCCTCCATGAACATCTTCATTCCTCTCAGAGACTCTTCACCTCCTCTATCAGTCATCCCGAAGTGTCTTCTCATCCTCTGGTAGAAACCATCAATGGTTTCTAGCAGTTTCACTGTGTCATGCAACAGTAGCCCTCAAATCTCCTTCAGGTTAATCTACGCCATTGGATGATCTTTGTTAATCTTGCCTTTAAATTGGGTTTCGGCATTCCTGTTGCATTGTGTTCTTTCCTCTCCAAGTCGCGATCCCTGAAAACGAGCTTGGTTGCTCTATCTCTTTCCTCCATCTCTCGCTGATGTGTCCAAGGGCTGTGACCACAGCCTTATGCATAAGCCGCTTTCACGATTTCGCATTTCGCAATTTTGGGATACCTGATGTCAATAATCTTTAACATGTCCAACTCTCGATCCCCAATGCCTCTCCATTGACTAGAATCAACGGTCCAGATCAAAGCTTAATCTGATGGCTCAGATTACATCATGATTTCGCATATCGCGAAATCGAGATTCCTTTGGTGAATGTTCTTTGACAACTTCAACACTCGATCCTCAAAACTCTGACATGGACTGGAATCAACGGTCTAGATTTGATCTTGATTCAACGACTGTGATTTAAGTCATTATTTTGCATATCACGAAATCGAGATTCATGTTGCATTGTTTCTTTGACATTTCCAACACGCGATCCTCTAAACTCCGAAGTGGTGTCCATCTGCTAATGTCACACGTGGATTGACACGTGTTGAATACTGCCACATGTCACTCTGATTCGTGACTTACATGTGCCTGAAATGTTGAATCAGTCTGACACTTATCATTACCTGGTTGGGCCACGTGTTCCTAGATGACGTGGTTTGCTGACGTGATTCGGGTCGATGGTCTAGATCACATCTTGATCTGACGGTTCAGATTCAGTCGAGATTTCACACATCGCGATTTTGGGATTCTTGATGTCAATATTCTTTGACATCTCCAACACTCGATCCTCGAAACCCCAACAGGGAGTTGGGTCAATGGTCTAGATCACATCTTGATCTAACGGTTCAGATTCAGTCGGGATTTCACACATCGCGATTTCAGGATTCTTGATGTCAATATTCTTTGACATCCCCAACAATCGATCTTTGAAACCCCGAAATAGTCTTGGATCAACGGTCCACATAACCCCCTAAGATGGACGGTCCTCCTGCTTTCGAGATTTGTGAGCCCTCTACTCCTTGCACTTTTAAAGATCGTGCAGGTTTTCCTCAATCCAACGGTGGTCGGACCCTGTGCTCAGATCTAATGCCTAAGATCTATCCTCCTATTCAGCGCACTCTTCTTGTCTTTATTCAGATCTGACGGCCCTCATACTGTCGGGATTTGTGAGCCCTCTACTCCTTGCACTTTAAAGAATGTGCAGGTTCTCCTCGATCCAATGGTGATCGGACCCTGTGCTCGGATCTATCCTCCATATCTGCACGCTCCTCTTGTCTACATTGAGATCTGACAGTCATCGGGAATTCGGGATGGGATCCAACGACCAAAAATTCTTATCGGGCCTTCGATCATTTTGTCAATGTTGTGTTGCCTTCGATCATTTGATCTTCCTAGACTTATCTTCTATTTTCATGTTGATCATCGGTGATGTACTCAAGCCATCATTATTGTTGTACTTGCCATCAATGACAAGATTATGCTCCTGTAAAACATACCAGACATCCTCTGCACTATCTCTTCTGAACTTATCGAGCTTACTCTGCAGCGTCTTTCTAAAATACCTATGGTGCCCATCTGTTACATTCTTCCTGTACTCATGCCATCTTCATTGTTGTACTTGCCATCAATGACAAACATATGCTACCTGTTAAACATTTACAACATGGGTTTCTCCTTATTATTTTCCATTGTATTCATTTTAGTATTATAAGTGAATTTGTGATTAAATATTAGAAAAATAACATGTTTTCATTACATATCAAGGTTGGATGAGTTTGATGATGTGTGCAGGCATATGTGAAGATTTCAGCAAAGTCAAATATTACCACCTAGCCTCAAATTCGAATTTCATCTTCAAGATTTGAAGATTTGAAGAATATTTGGGACAATCATTCAAGCATATTCAAAGGAGAAGATCATGGAAGATTTGGATGGCATATCCTATCTAAGATATGTGAGAGATGTGTGAAGGATTTGAAGGGATTATATCTTCTAATAATGGGAAAGTAGTTGAGAATGGTTGAGAGAATAGTGGATCTGTAATTATGACACTCTTCAATACTCTCATGTATATAAGAGAGTGTTCTCTCTTCATGAGGATCATCATGTTATTGATAATTGGGGGATCAACTTGGAGAGTTAGAGATCATGTAATTCATAATTTGGTCTTGTAATTAGGAGAAGGGGATTCTTAGCTTTGTTATTATTTTATTCTTTGTCATTTGAGTCTTGTAATATAATTTGAGATTGATATATTGTGTGGGCTCACATATGTCTTTTTCCATTCAACTCTTCACATGTTGTATTGCTTTCCTAGATTAATTTCCTACTTTCCTAGTTAGTCTTTCAATGCTTTCCTAGATTAATTTCATTTCAACAATTTAGATTAGATTACTTCTACTTTAGTCCTGCATATATAGTGTGTGTGTTTCGTAAGCCTACGAACCTCAGATTGACAAATTAAATAGTTGGGCAAGTACTACAATGGAGTTAAACGAAAATATTTTCGCCTAACAACAGTTAGATGTAAAAACATCTTTTCTCCATGGGGATTTGGAGGAAGAGATTTATCTGCAACAACCATAGGGGCATGGGGTCAAAGGGAAGAATATTTTGGTATGAAGGTTGATGAAGATCTTGTATGGTCTAAAGAAAGCTCCAAGGAAGTTTTATTTGAATTTTGAGAGGTTTATGACATAACAAGGTTATAGTATATGTCATTTTGATCACTGTTATTATTTTAAAAAGATATAAAATGGAAGCTATATTATCATTCTATTGTATGTAGATGGCATGCTTGTTGCAGGGTCTAATATGAAAGATATAAATTTTCTCAAGAAGAAATTACCTAATTCATTTGGAATGAAGGATTTGGGTGTTACAAAGAAAATCCTTGGTATGAGAATAATAAGAGACAAGAAAAATCACAAATTGACATTGTCTTAGGGTGAGTACATAGAGAAGGTGTTGGAGAGGTTTAGAATGAACAATGAAAAACCAGTTAGTACACCTTTGGCCAGCCATTTCAAATTATCTAAGGAAATCTATCCCAAGACACGTGAGGAGATAGAATACATGTTTGTGGTACCTTATTCATCAACAATTGGCATTTTGATGTATGCGATGGTCTACACAAGACCAGATATTTCACATGCAATGGGAGTTGTGAGAAAGTATATGCACAATCCAAATAAAGAACATTGGGAGGTAGTAAAGTGGATTCTCAGGTATTTGAGAGGTATTTCTACTCATACATTATGTTTTGAAGGTTCATAAATTGTTCTATATGGATATGTTTATTCAGATATGGTAGGTGATAAAGATAGCAGGAGGAGAACCACAAGGTATGTTTTTACTATAGGTGGAACAACAATAAGTTGTATTTCGAAACTGCAAAAGGTTGTTTCACTTTCAACAATAGAAGCAGAGTATGTTGTTTCTACAGAGGCTAGTAAAGAAATGATTTGGTTACATAGGTTTATGGAGGAATTAGGAAAGAAGCAGGAGAATAGAAGGTTGTACTGTGATAGTGGGAGTTCCATTAATATTGCAAAGAACTAAGTATTCCATTCAAATACTAAGAATATACAACTTAGGTACCATTTCATACGATCTGTCTTGGAAGATGGACATTTGAATTTGGACAGACATGTTAACTAAGGGAGTTACCAGGGAGAAACTGAGTTCCTACTCAGTTTCAGTTGGTCTTCAAGCATGAAGGTGAAGATGAGAAATTTTTCAGGTCCAAGAAGGATCAGAGTCCAACAAATACAACAACTATGGAGTTGTTGAGATCAGTCTCCAAGTGGGAGATTTTGGTTGTGGAGCCTAATTATCTTCCTGATTCAAAGGTCTTTGTTTTCAACCGTGTTTATACCTCATGAAGACTTTACACCCAATAATAATGTACACTCCTCCACGCAGGGGAGTGTAGGGGTGGTTTATCCCCCTATGGGGTCCATCCCCCCGACTGGGAGGTCCGGGGAAAAGTAGGCCCTTGAAGGAAAAATTGCCTTGTAAATGTATATTGTAATTTCATAGTAAATATGGATCGTTCATTATAAGGCTGCATATCTGATGGTAGAAGTTATGTTAGGGTTTTTTTCACTAGAAGGAAACCCTCTTTTATGAGGGAAATGTATTGCGGATATATATCATTGTGAATATTGTATTCTGAGTGAGGAGACTATGAGAGAAGAAGAGGAAGTTACAACGAGTGTATTGTAGGTTGTATCCCTTCAGGTTTTGGATAATAATAAAGGAAGGACCTATAAATTTATTTGGTAGACGTATCCCACACTGGGTGAACCACGTATATCTGTGTCTCTATTGTATTGTGTAACTTATGTGTTTTATTTCCATATTTGTTTTATTTTATTGCTCCACGATCCTTTTTTTCTAACATTGTAAGTCTAACATCAAGAATTGGTGGGAAAGAAGGTGTGATGAATTTATTCTGCAATAATTTGAGTTATGGCACAAAAGTATGAGGGTTGTGAAGAGAAATGTCTTTTACTCATAACCATCAAGAAACTGTTACAGTATCTTCTGGATTCGATTATAGAAAGAGGTATTTCAGTGTCTCAAGCAGTTACAAGAAGCACAAGTGTTAAGAACCAAATATCAATATAGCATAGAAAAATCTCAGAATAAGTACTCAACGCCTTGAAGAAGAGATAATTTCAGATAATAAGCCTCTTCGAGGGGGAAACCTCCTTTTACCCCACATAAATGTTCAAGTACAAGATGATTCCAAATGAAAATGTCTCCTTAGTATATATAGGAGACTAGGAGGTATAATTACAACTAATGGAATAAAGCCAACATAAATAAAATAACATTACTAATGTAATATGCCCCAATTAAGGGGTCATGAGCCAATATTAGGGCTTTACATGCCCCTCCCCTTGAGACAAGTTTTGTCTGCAACACTTGAGTAACTATGGATGCTTCTATATAAAAGGCTCATCTTCCCAAGTGGAATCTTCAACCGGTAGTTTCCTCCATTTAATGAAATACTCTGAAATGGATCTATTCCTCAGCTGGTGAATTCTTGTGCCAGTGATGGATTCAGGATCCAATATGATTTTTCCTTCCTCGTCAAGTTCTGGCAATATAGTTTGAACTAGGATCAGGTCGCCTATAACCTTCTTTAAGCTTGAAACATGGAAAACTCGGTGTACTCGTGAAGATGCAGGCAACTCCAATTTGTATGCCACAGTACCAATCTTCTGCAACACCTTATAAGAGCCATAGTACTTTGGTGATAATTTAGTATCCTTCTTGGCTTGCTTGAGGGACATCTATTTGTATGGTTGTAGTCTTAAAAACATCCAATCCCCTACTTCAAAACTTCTTTCACTATGATGTTGATCTTCTTGTTGTTTCATGCGATTATGTGCCATGGTCAGGTTGTCCTTTAATATTTGGAGAACTTGTTGTTGATGCTCAATGTGATCTTCCACTGATTGAACCTCAGATTTTTCTTTTAGAGAAGAAGTGATGGATGGAGGGTGGTATCCATAKAGTGCCATAAATGGTGTCATTTTTGTTGCAGTATGAAAGGAAGTGTTATACCACCATTCTTCCAAGGGTAATCATTTGAACCATTGTGTTTGTTTATCAGAGACAAAGAAATGTAGGTATCCTTCCAGACATTTGTTCACTATCTCGGTTTGTCCATCAGATTGAGGATGATAGGATGAGCTATGAGCCAATTGAGTACCCAAACAAGAAAATAATTCTATCCAAAAATGTCCAGTGAAGATGGGATCTATGTCACTTACAATAATCTTTGGGCTTCCATGTAGATTTTGAACTATCTCCATGAATGCAGTGGAAACTGTACTAGTTTTGAAGGGATGAGAGAGTGCACAAAAGTTTGTGTACTTGGTTAGTCTATCAACAATCACCATGATGACACTCTTTCCTTCAGACTCCGGTAACCCTGTGATGAAATCCATGGAAACCTCCTCCCAACACTGACTTGGGATGGCTAATGGTTTTAAAAGAGCTGGGGTCTTAATTGTTTCCACCTTATTTTGTTGGAAAACCAAACATTCTACCACAAACCTTTGAACATCAGTTTTAAGGCCATCCAAAAAAAAATCCTTCTCGACTCTATGGTAGGTTTTCAAAAATCCCGAGTGCCCTCCTATTGGAGAGGTATGCAATTCCAATAGTACCTTTTGTTTGAGTTGGGAGTTCTTACATAAATATAAGTGATATTTGTACCATAGTGAATCATTTTTCCATGTGAATCTCTCTGATGCGCTGGAATCCTGCTGCAACCTTTGAATGAGTGTCCACACTTTCTCATCATTCTTTCATTCATCCCTTGCTTCTATTATACAATCGGGTTGGATGATTGAGATAGCACAGATAAAGGCCTCAACATAGTCATCCTTTCTTGAGAGTGCATCTGCCGCAACATTTTGTTTCCCCTTTTTATAGACGATTTCAAAATCATAACCCAATACCTTGTTTACCCATTTTTTTTGTTCTTCTGAAGATATTCTTTGTTCTAAGAAGTATTTAGGACTATCATGATATGTTTTGACCTTGAAGTGCCTACCTATTAGGTAAGGATGCCATTTCTTCAATGCATGTAGTATTGCCATCATTTCCTTCTTATAAATGGGTTTTTGTAAGTCCTTTTCCTTGAGTGGTCGACCTTCAAAAGCCAAGGGCCTTCCTTCTTGCATTAGGATAGCACCAATTCCATTTCCCGAGGCATCACATTCCGCAATAAAGGTTTTTGTGAAGTCTGGAGTGGTCAAGACAGGAGCTTTGCACATAACCTCTTTAAGTTGTTCAAAAAATTTAGTTGCCTCTGGAGTCCATCAAAATGCATCCTTCTTAGTTAGTTCCTTTAAAGGTGATACTATTCTTCCATAGTGCCGAAAAAACTTGCGGTAGTAACCTGTCAAACCCAAAAATCCTCTAAGATTCTTCAATATTTTGGGAATCAGCCAGTCCATCATGGCCTTAATATTGTTAGGTTATACCTTGACACCTTCATGAGATACAATATGACCCGAATACTCTACCTCCTTCACTCCAAAGAAACATTTGTATGGTTTGGCATATAGTTGTTTATCCTTTAGCAGTTGTAGCACCTTGTCAACATGTCGCACATGATCCTCCCAAGACTTGCTATAGATTAGTATATCATCAAAAAATACTAACACAAATTTTTGAAGGAAGGGCTTGAAAATGGAATTCATCAACCCTTGGAATGTGGAAGGTGCATTTGTAAGGCCAAAAGGCATGACCAAAAATTCATAATGGCCTGCATGAGTTCAGAATGTTGTTTTTGGGATATCTTCTTCCTTCATTCTAATCTGATGATACCCTGAACGGAGATCCAATTTTGTGAAATAGATTGCTCCATGTAGTTCATCTAACAATTAATCAATGATGAGAATGGGAAACTTATATTTAATAGTGATCTTGTTCAACTCTCTATAATCTGGACACATACGCCATGAGCTATCTTTCTTAAATACCATTACCACTTGTGTAGAGTAAGAATTTTGGCTAGATCTAATAATGCCAGCCTCTAACATTTCTTCAACCATGTGCTCAATTTCACTCTTCTGGGCATAAGGGTATCTGTATGGCCTGATGTTAGCAGGAACACTCCCAAGAGTTAGGTCAATTTCATGATCATGATTTTGAGTGGGTGGAAGACCTTTGGGAATATCTTCAAATACTTTGGAATGCTTATCAATGATCCCTTGGAGATCTTGAGGAATAGATGGATTAGATGTTTGAACATATAGTGAGCATAGTTGCGAAATAATGCCTTGATGCCCTTTTTTCAATACTTTTTTCATGCCATTAGAGCTTATCACCTTACCGGGTTTCCCTGTGATACCTCTTAACTCAATTTCTTTTCCTTCCAATGAAAATTTCATGAAAAGTTCTTGAAAATTAAAATCTACTTTTCCTAATGATTGTAACCATTGGATTCCTAGTACAACAACAACACCACCCATGGGTATAGAAATCATTGGACTATTCATTACATATTCCCCCATAGCAAGATTGATCTTATTGCATTTTCTTGAGCAATTGATAGTTCCTCCATATTCAATCATTACTTGAAACTCTGGTGCTAGATATAAAAAACAATTGAGAGCTTTGGCTAATTTATAGTGAATGAAATTATGAGTACTGCCAGAATCAATTAGGACTATTACCTTTTTAATTTTTATGTATACTTTGATCTAGAGGGTTTGAGGAGTGCTAATTCCAGCCAATGCATTACACGATATCATGGGAGTCAACTCTTCAGACGAAATTGCTTCTACGTTTTCATCTTGAGATGGTTCTTGTTCTTCTTCTTCTTCCTCTTCAAAATCTATATAGAATAATTTATTCTCGCCACACTTATGTCCCTTACTGTACTTGATGTCACAATTAAAGAATAAACCTTTTGATTTTCTTTCCTCCAATTGTTGAGGTGTCAACCTTGCAGATTAAGGTGTTTTATAAGAAGGAGCATTATTCTCTCTATAGATGTTAGGATTGGTCCTTCTAGTAGCCATAGACATATTTTTACTTTCAACATATCTTGCCACCTTAAATGCATTCTTGAATGATTTGGGTTCCCAAAGGCGAACCTCATGTTGAATGTTATCCTTTAAAGTTCCTATGAATACATCAATAAAGTGCTCATCTGGAATATTTGTTACCTTTATATTCAATCTTTGGAAGTTCTCAATGTGCTCGGTAACTAAACCCTTTTGCTTGAGATTTATCAATTGGCTAAAGAAGGTATTKCTCCTTGTATCCTCATAGTGTGCTATCATTTCTTTTGTGAAAATTGTCCAAGTGACAAGTGATTTGCGAGAACAAAGCCATCGATACCATAAAAATTGATTGGGTTCTAAATATAAAGAAGCAATCCATACCTTTTGTGTATGTGGAACATTGTGTAGATCAAAGAATTGCTCCATCTGAAGTATCCATGTGATTGGGTCCTTGCCATCAAACTTCCTCATATCGATCTTAGGAACATGGTTGGTCTTCAACCCAAAGTTGGAGTTTCTCCATTCTTGATTTGCCTTCCTTGTGTCCTCATCATAAATTTCATGGGATACATTTTCACTTTCAGGTGTCCTCGCTATTAGGAAAATTTTCAATCCTTCCATGATCTCCCCTTTTAAAGCATCAATCTTAGTATTTATTGCCTCGAACTTAGCTTCTGTTGAATCCATCATCTCTTGTAGTTCATATTTTGTTACTGTCTTCTTTTGTAAATCATTTACGTCCCTATGAATTTCTTCACCTTCATCAAGAGTCCAAGTAGGATTGTCTGGAGTCTTATTTGGTGTAGAAGTTCCATTTTTTGGTGGCATGTTGGCCAAGTATCACTTTAAACCTTGATTTTGAGGTGGTTCTTCTAGACAATCCTCATTTTATTGTTTCTCCAAAATTTCGGCCCTTATGAGTATGAACTTTTATTTTTTATAGGTCTCTGATATTTATTCTCTTCAATTCCACAAGTCTGATAAAAATTGGATGTGCCAAGTGGAATTTATGGTAACTTCCCCACAACTTGCTATTTTTTGGCCTTTCCAGCAGATCTCACTTGTATAGCATGCCCCGCAAAAAATAATTGATATAAAATTATGAAACTCTTACCAGAATTACTACGGTCTGTCCACTATCCAATGCAACTGGTCTCACTCAATTTGGATACTGTAGGAAGAATTTATGATTTTTTTACCCGGAACACCTTCTTGAGACTAGTCAATAGGACTAGTCAGATACCCTATCTTCCACAGGCTGTATCTACAAATTTACGATGACCTAGAAGCTACAATTGATATCATAGATACCTCACTAATTTCTTAGAATACACTCCGGATTTCAGGGTCTGAAACATTACAAAAAAAAATTTATAGTGAAAATTCTGCAATGACTCAATTCAGGATGATTCCAAAACCCTATCTTACAAAGGGTGTATCTCCGAAAGTATAAGGCCTCGAGAGCTGAATTTATATCCCAATGTATCTTGATCCGTCTACTAAATATACTCCAATCCATTCCTTCTGAATCACTGTAGAAAAGAAGTTATAGTGAAAATTCCATGGTGTCTCAGATGCAGCAGCGAAACCCCAAGACCTTGAGATCTGAAACCATATATTAAGAACCAAATATCAATATAGCATAGAAAAAGATCAGAATAAGTACTCAACGCCTTGAAGAAGATATAATTTCAGATAATAAGCCTCTTCGAGGGGGTAACCTCCTTTTACCCCACATAAATGTTCAAGTACAAGATGATACCAAATGAAAATGTCTCCTTGGTATATATAGGAGACTAGGAGGTATAATTACAACTAATGGAATAAATATGACATAAATAAAATAGCATTACTAATGTAATATGCCCCAATTAAGGGGTAATGAACCAATATTAGGGCTTAACAACAAGAATTCAAAGATCAAGTCAAGAGAAGCTATAATTTGACTATTGAACATTTAGAATCCCATCATCGAATATATAGTCCAATTTATAGAGCTATGAATTTCTGGGTACATACCACCTTGGAAGGATATATCGTTGAATTTGACACTAAAAACCACTAGTAATTTTCAAAAGAATAAGTCATATTCAAATCAGGAGTCCGCGGAAGACTGTTGTGGGAAATCCCCCTTTGGATTAAAATTTTTATTGTGAAATAGGGGATGTTACATGTTCCAATGGAGATGGAAGCATAAACCCATGCACCTTGGGGGGGGGGTAGTTCAAGGTAGGGTCAAGAGAAAATAAATAAGGAATTTTGAATAATGAGGGGCAGACGAGAGAAAATTGCAAGAAATGAATGATCTATGAGGAGATTTGTAGCTGTCAAAAAGGGGTGGGGGATTCAAATGAGAAAGGTTATAAAGAGATCTGATCCATCACGGAAGGAGATGGACTACATTGGTAGTAGGAAGGAGGAATTAGAGAGGTTGTGAGAGTTGCAAATATTTGGAAGGCTATCCAGTGGATGGTTGAAGGAAACATTTAAAGAGAGTAGTGAAGGTTCTAAAGGAAGTAGAAAAGAGGTAGGAACCTCAGGTGAAATAAACATGGTAGGGAGAATAGGTGTTTCCTTTGAAGTAGGTGACTCAACTGAGACCTAAGAAGGAGTTATGAGAGAATCAGAGATTATAACACAAAAAGTTACAGAACTGCACTATGAAGTAGAAGGAATCTTGCAAGATCATGCGACCCCGTAGGTTAAAGAAATCCAGTCTATCGACGAAGGACCCAACCATGAGTTTCTTACTCCTCCAGTTCCATCTGCAAATTTGGTAATCTCTCCAAGTAATCTTTTTGTAGGTTTTTTTTCGTCTAACCCTTCTTGTTCAGTAAGTTTAGGCATTAGTAATAACAACAGTGTGGTGATTATTTTAGTTATTTCACAACCAAGACCTTCAGGATTCATTTTGATAGGATCCCCAAGTTCTCTGATGGAAAATCAACATGTAGGAACCCTCACTTGATACCCATAATTTTGGGGTAATGGGGATGAGGATTTCGAACAACATTGGTTTCTTTGTGAGGCCATTTGGAGGTATCATGGAACTTTTGATGCTAACAAATTATTTGAGTTTCATACCACCTTGAGAGGTTGTGCATTAAAATGGTATATGAAATCCATTGAACCAGGGAATCCTCAAGGACAACCTTTCACTTTTTATCAAGTCAAACAACAGTTCATAACATAATTCCTCTTAGAAAAGTCATAACAACAAGCTCTCTCTAAGTTTTGGGAGATCAAACAAAGGGATGGTCAATTTTCCTAGGAGTATAAAAAAAAATCAAGGGTGCAATAGGGAAATCGGAAAACCCCATCCATGAAGACCACCAGAGAGAATGGTTTATACATGGGTTGTTATCATTAAATTGGATAGCATTAACCCAATAGCGGATAACTACATTAGGGGAATTCGTAGAATAGGCAATGAAAATTGAATCAATGATTGGTTATCCAGAAATATTTTAGGTTATGATACTGATTGAAGATTCTAATATTTTGCAATTGCAAGCACAAATTTTAGTGTTAACTAACAAGATTCAAGAATTGACCCTCCCTAGAGTAGGTAAACCACAGGTATGGTGTACAAGTTGTTACATCTAGGGTCATACAGTGATAGTGTGTCCTAGACTGAGGGGCGCATTACCCCCTCCACATCCGATGCCACCTTCTCTAGTAGGACTGTTAGGAGAGGTCACGCAATTTTCTACTACATTTCCATTTCATGGTCCTATGTAGTATCATTCTTTCCCAAATCATCAAGGATGCCAAGACGGGGAATATTGTGAAATATTTCGAAGCCATGGTCACTCCCCTCAACACTTCCCAATCCTACAAAATTATTCCCCTATTTTGAATACAATATACTACGAATTCTACAGTTCTCCCACTGACACCACCAAGCAGGGTCGTGTCCTAGATGCTCTTGTGAACAGGCTAGATCGATCTGCATTTAGGGTCGATGAAGTTCCTCTAGGGTTTGGAGGAGGATGCAAAGGTGTGGGGGGATTCTGAGGCAGGTAGAATGGTGGGAGAGGACCAACTCGTTGTTACAATTGCAATGAACAAGGGCTTATTGCAAGAGATTATCCACTACTGAGACGACCATGGTGTGCACATTGCAGAAAAAAAACTCAGTCCACTAAGGATTGTCTAGAATTTGTTTCCAAATGGGAAGATCGCATAAGAAAATGGGGTGCTAATTTAATAAATTATGAGCCTTGACCCATTACTGAAGAAAAGGATCCCAATATTAACATTATTACTCGAGGAGGAACAAGGACTTGTGTTGATCTTGACAATCACAATCAAAGTAAGATTCATACATTAGCATTGGTGGATGTTAAGTAGGATCCCCTAAGGAAAAAGGAGTTCTTCCAGAACTCCATATAAATTTTTCGATAGATATTTAAACCTTCGATATCAACAGTTATAGATCCAAGTGTTGAATTTCAACCAAGAGTTGTGAAAAACATGTTAGCTCCAAAAAACTTGCCAATGACATCACAACAAACTATTGATCTATGGTTCCAACTTTTTAATGATATTTTGGATGAAGAACAACTCACTAAGAATTTTCAAAATTCACTTAGGGGGACTGTGGAGGCTGAAGGGATACCATAGGAGTTGATTGTTACTAATCTTCCATAGAGACATACAGGTAGAGTACAAAGGAGGAAGCATAGATCTGGAAGAGAATTTAGACTAAATTCCCATATCAAAGACTACGTGATTAGCAATGCTATGCTAGATTTGGGGTCTGAAGTCAACATAATACCAAACAAGACTTGAGAATCCATGGGCAGTCCCAAGCTATTTATTCACCTATTCAGTTGTGCATGGCCAATCAATACTATATCTATCTTGTTGGGCATCTACAAAATGTTGAAGTGGACTTAGTTGGCATTAAAACAATAATAGACTTTGAGCTCATAGAAATAAGGGGAGATAAGGATCTGTATCCATATCTATAGGGTATTGACTGGGAATATGAAAATTATATTATTTACAGATGATAAGTCTCGAAATAAGTGGTGTTGATGATCCAGATTATTTTCGGCACGAAATGAGAGCAGAGATATAATAAAGAAATGCACAGAGATATTGCGTATATCCATTAATATAACAGAAATATATCAGAGATGAAACCATAAACACAGAGATACAGTAATACATGATTTCTATTAATGAAAGAAATGTACAGAGACTGTAAAAATACAAAGTGAAAGACTCGCTAGAATGCTGGCAGCTTATCTCTGAGAAGAGATGTGACGGCTACTCGCATTCGCAAGAAGATGATTACAATGAGGCTCAGAAGGCCCTTTTACAATAGACGATAATGCCAAAAGTCCTAGACATCCAAAAACATAACCCTAGGAGATGAAGCACCAAAAGTCATGTGGGCCCCGTTTGGGTAAGTGAGTACATCAGCTTCCCGGTGTCGTAACTTTTGCATACGATCTCTGTTTTAGGCGTGTGATAGCTCGTTGGAGAGGTATTTTCGAGGAGATTCATTTTGGGGGCTCAATCATGCCTTTGACTATCATTGAGAATATCTATCTCGAAAAACCTTCATTTGGACCCTCAAAATGGCCCCAGAAGTTAAAACCTGCTAAAAATAGTAAATTGCCAAAATGGCCAGAAAACTGTTTTGAGCCATTTGGAAAAGGTGGGTGGCCACCGATATCCACCTAGATAAATCCTCCCTCCTTAGGAAGCAATGGTCTCCATTGCGTTGAGTTCCCGGGGGAGAGGGAAAAACATTTGTTGAATCTGCATCTTGGTGAGCTGCTTGTCTTGCTGGAGAAGTCGTGCTGCTTAGTTTGTGGAAATCTGTCACGAACCTGTGGTTGGAAGGTTTGGACCTTTTTAACCAGTCTGGCTATTTTAGATGACTTTGTGCAGAAGGAATCTTCGTGCTTTACTGCAACCTT
>ML783469.1:218887-230049 GCA_009831015.1 Picea engelmannii | reverse complement strand
CTTGCGACACTGTTTAGGTGGGGCAGTAGTTGGAACTACCTCTGGTATCCTGTAGAGATGACCCCCCAGAGTAATAATGACACTACGGGGTCGAGACTCATAGATAGCATGGTGTTTCCACATATATGGATGGCCCAAGAGAAAATCACAGACATCCAGTGGAGAAACATCACATAATACCTCATCCTTGAAGGGTTGCATGTCGTATGACAATCGACACTGCTGGCTGACACGAAGATCTCGTCCTTGGCAAATCCACCCAATGTTGTATGGTTGCGGGTGTGGTGTTGTCGACAATCCCAACTGTTTGACGACCTCTACTGAGATGAGGTTCTTCTGGCTTCTGCTATCAACAATAAAATGAAGCGGGGTCCCCTTCACCCACATCTGTGAATGAAAAAGGCGCTCCCCCTCTTCTAGATCCGTTGGTTCTTCTGGTTGAATTGTTGCGGTCGCGACAATAGCAGCGGGGTCTGCATCGATGATCTGTCTTTTACCAGTATTTTCAGAATCAGATTCTGAATTAGGGTTTGGCTCCTTGTCTTTGATCTCAGCCACCAATGACTGTTTTGAGCGACATTCATCGGTGTTGTGCCAAGGGATTTTGTGGAAATCGCACCATTTTCCGGTGTCCTTCTTTGTCTTCCCATGACCCTTCTTTTCCTGTGGCTTGGACTGGTTTTCGGGAGACTGTTTGTTAGGGTTGTCTTTGTCATACTTTGGTTGTTGTAAATTTGCAAACCCGAACTCCCGTTTGCTCTGGTGCTTAAATTTCTTCTCGATTTTAACAACATATCGATAGGTAGTACCGAGTGATGAGATGTCCAGAAAATCCATTTCAGTTTGGATGTATCTGTGTAGAGCCCCACGGTATTTCAGAACCAAATGTCGTTCGGATTCTTTGATACCTAGCTTGGTGCGTAAGGTATGGAAGGTATTGGTGAACTCCAGAACTGCTTGGCCCCTCTCTTGCCGCAGTGTGGTCCATCTCATGTATTGTTCCTCATAGTTGCCAATAGGGTAGTATTGTTCCTTTACCGCATCCACAAAAAAATCCCAAGTGGGCTCGACCCCATATATTCCAGACTCCTCTGTGGAACTCTGCTCCCAGTAAGTTTCTCACCAATGTTTGACATGGGGGAGAGCCTTAAGGAGTGCGAAGGTGATCTTTTCCTTGTCTGAAAAATTATGAACAGAGAAATAACCTTCTAGCAGATTTAACCATTTATCTAGGGCATCTGCATCTATTTGACCTTCAAATACATGAATATCAAAATTAACCTGTTCCTTGAAAAGCGAGGTGCCTCCAAACTGGCCGCTTGATGAAGATGAGCCTAATACTATCGGTAGCCGTTGAAGGATGTGGGAAAAATTCTCCATCATTTCGTCCCTCTGTCGCGTGAGAGCTTGCTCAAGCAATAGACTGATAGGATCGTCTGCTCCATAGTTTTTCTTTTCTTCCGCCATTGAGGGTTTCTTGGGTGTGCGAGAGCGATTGTCCTCAAGAGAGACAAGCTCGAGACCCAACTTGCTATACTCAGACCTCGTCGGGCACATGCACTGAAAAATGATCAAGAGCAACTTGCTTTGATACCACTGATCTAGATTATTTTCGACACGAAATGAGAGAGGAGATATAATAAAGAAATGCACAGAGATATTGCGTATATCTAGTAATATAACAAAAATATATCAAAGATGCAACCATAAACACAAAGATACAGTAATACACGATTTCTATTAATGAAAGAAATGTACAGAGACTATAAAAATACAAAGTGAAAGACTCGGTAGAATGGTGGCAGCTTATCTCTAAGAAGAGATGTGGCGGCTACTCGCATTCACAAGAAGATGATTACAATGAGGCTCAGAAGGCCCTTTTACAATAGACAGGAATTCCAAAAGTCCTAGAGAACCAAAAACCTAACCCTAGGAGACGAAGCACCAAAAGTCATGTGGGCCCCGTTTGGGTAAGTGAGTACATCAACTTCCCGGGGTCGTAACTTTTGCATACGATCTCCGTTTTAGGCGTGTGATAGCTCGTTGGAGAGGTATTGTCGAGGAGATTCATTTTGGGGGCTCAATTATGACTTTGACTATCATTGAGAGCCTCCATCTTGAAAAACCTTCATTTGGACCCTCAAAATGGCCCCAGAAGTTAAAACCTGCTAAAAATAGTAAATTGCCAAAATGGCCAGAAAACTGTTTTGAGCCATTTGGAAAAGGTGGGTGGCCATCGATATCCACCTGGATCAGTTGAACTACTTCCCATATGAATTACAAAAATATGTACTTCTCATATTGAGAATTAAAAAGATGTTATTTACAGATGAATTTAAACCTATACATCTGCCCATGCTCTTTCCTGAACATGAATACCTACTCCATCATATACTTTACCCATCCCTAGCTGAACACCCTTGGATAGTATTAAAATTGATGAAGACCCCAGAGAACCCAAAGTCTTAAAGGATCTTAGGCATTTGACATTTAAAGAATCTGAAGGCACTAGAGTTGTTCACAACACTAAGTCAAATGATGTTAATAGTTCTTATTATAAACCCCTGAAGTTGAGAAAAATAAACATAGGGAGTGAGGAACACCCTAATATAGCTTTCATAGGGGATTATTGGGATAAAAAGACCATGAAAAATATACAAGTGTTATTGTGAGACAAGGAGGTTGTATTTCCTACAATATTTTCAAAACTAAAAGGTAGATTTAGGGGAGATGAATATAAATCTAAAAATTGACTCCAAACCAGTTAAACATTGTCCATACTATATGAACCCCAGAGTCGAAGAGAAAGAGAAGAAAGATATTGAACGAATGCTAGCAGTTGGGCTGATTTACCATGTCGATAAGGCTGAATGGATCAGTCTTATCGTCATACAAAGAAAGAAATGTATGGAGGATATATGCATCTCTATTAATTAAAGGAGCCTAAACAATTCCTATGTACATTACCCCTTTGTTATCCCCTTTAGTGATGAGGTAATAGATAAGGCAGTGGGAAATGAAGCGTATTCCTTTACATATGGGTTTTATGGATATCACCAAGTTATAATTGTTGAAGAAGGCAAGAAAAACACTACCTTCACTACCGAGTGGGGATCATTTTCCTATAATGTTTTCCCTTTTGGGATAAATAATTCCCCAATAGTGCTCCCTCATATAGTGGTTGCAACATTCTATGACTTCATTCATAAGTTTCTTGAGGTACACCTGGATGATTGGACTATGTACAACTTACTCAGGAAGCACATCGAGTTATTACAACTTATGTTGGACCTCTGCAGACAACTACATATTTCTCTTAATCTGAGGAATTGTATTTTTTGTGTACCCTTTTGGAATCTACTTGAACATATAGTTTATAGGGAAGGAGTGATAGTCAATCCTGCGAAAGTTGCAATAATTCTCAATATGCCTCCTCCTACCACTGTCAAATAGTTGCGAACTACTTTGGGCCATACTAGATACTATCGCAAGTTTATTAGGAGTTGTGAAAGTATAACAACACCTTTGGAACAACTACTAAAGAAGTCTGAAGAGTTCTGTCGGAATCGGCACTGTGATAAAGCGTTTGACCTACTAAAAGAGAAGTTGGGTATTGCACCTATTTTAACTTATCCTAACTAGAAAATTGAGTTTCATGTGCACATTGATGCCTCTATGATCGCATTACTATCTATTTTGGCACAACCAGGGAAAGTAAATATAGATCATCATGTCTACTTTTCCAGCAAAAATATTTCCCAAGTTGAGCGCAACTACACTAAAACTGAAAGGGAAGGTTCCATAAGGGTTTATGATTTACAAAAGTTTAGACATTATTTGTTAGGCGGTCATTTTAATTTTTTACGGATCACTCTAATTTGAAGTATCTGGTTAACAAACCTATGTTATAAGGTAGAATTTGCAGATGGTTGTTGTTATTTCAGGATCTTTATTTTTAGTTCATTATCAAGCCCAATGTGAGGCTAGATAATGTTTCTAGACTAGATTCAAGAGAAAGTGGCAGAGTTGTAGATGATTAGATCCATGATGAAAATATCCTATGTATTGAAGATATTCCTAATTACCTATTGGACATTCCATTAATTTTAACCACTAATACTATGCCATAGGGATATTCTACGACTAAGAAAAGGAATCTAATGGTTCCTGCAGCAGAATATCAACTAACTGAGGGTCAATTGTACAAATTAGGATTGGATAACATCTTGAGGTATTGTGTACTTGACCATGAAAGACCTAATATTTTATGGGAATGTCACAATGGAGTTGCGAGAGTACATGTTGGAGGAAATGTGATTTCCTGAAATATATTACAAGCAAGATTATGGTGACCTACAATGTTTAAATATGTTAAGGAATATGTTAGGGCCTGCAATGTATGCCATAGAGTAGGGAATCCATCTGAGCATGATGAGTTATCTTTACACCTTTTCTGAGCATTGCAAGCCTTTGAAAATTGGGTTGTTGATTTGATCTGTCCGATAAATACCCCTGTGAAGAATTCAAAGGAAAGATACATAATTACCACAACTGATTACCTGAATCGATGGGTTGAAGAGGAAGTTATTCAATGTTTCTATACAACCACAACAACATAGTTTATTTTTCAGAATATCATTACCTGGTTTGGTTTTCCTCGAACATTGACCAATGATCAAGGATCCCATTTTATTAGTGAAACTATCGTGATCCTTACAAGAGAATTTTTTATTCAACATCATAAGAGAAGTCCCTATCCTCAGCAAGATAACAGAACAATGGAAGAATGTAATAAAATCTTGGAGATGGGGCTAACTACAGTTTGTTGCTTAAATCGGGATGACTGGGATGAGTGAGTTCTAGTTTTGTTATGGGTTTACAAGACTACCACGAAGAGACTGCATAGGTATACCCCATTTAAACTGGTATATGGCAGAGAAGCGATAATGGTAGTTGATTTTCTCACCCCGAGTCTATTCATTGCGTAAGATACAAAGATGACATATGATGACTCTATCTCGACACAAATTCCAGAGATAATGGAACTTGAGGATATATTATTAGCATTTTTTCATCATCTTGTGGAGAAAACTCATCAAAAGGATTGGTATGACCACCATATAAAACGTAAGTTGTTTGCACAGGGTGCCCTAGTCATATTATACAACAACAAATATCAGAAAAATCTGGGGAATCTATAGATGCATTGGTTGGGACCTTTTATTATTGCATAAATCAATGAATATGGTGTTGTTAGGATCACGCATCTAGAAAATATTCTTCGTCCTAGATGAGTGAATGGAACGTGCCTAAATCCCTATGTTTTTTCTCAGTAAGTACATTGGCATATCGCTCCTTTATGCAGGATTGCATGTCATAGATATTTTTTTTTTCTTTGTAATTCTTGTTTCCTATTTCCGCTAATAAATTGGTGATGCATCCAACTATCATTTTTGGTAGAGTCTAACTATCATTTTTAAGTCGTCCATCTTGGATATAAGTTTTGTGGTCGAGGGGTCTCAGTCAAATCTTTGCATATTTAGTCATCTTTGCGTTTGAATGTCGTGCCTCGTCAATGTCACTATGGTAGTTAAAGATCATTGATACCCTTTTTATCACTGACCATCATCACTCGTCAGAGTTATTTACATCCTCACCAATGATTTGTACTTTTCTGGATGGGATTTGGTGGGGCCATTATGTTTTTGTGCACCTTGATCTTAGTGTCTTGTCTTCCCCTTTTTCTCTTAACTTCCCATATTCTTTCATAGATTTTGTTGTTTATGCTCATCCTATCCGATGTTAATGTTGAATTGTTTCCATGTTGTCTCTCTTAATGTCTCATTATATCATCCCCATTTCCCGATGTTTCCTATAAACTTATCTTTGGTTGATCATTTACCGGTATTGTGTTTTCATCTAATTTCTTTGTATCCTTAGTCCTGAAGCCCCCATAAGAAATCAGTGATCATACATCATTTTCCACCAGTTTTCTTTGTCTACCAACATCGATCTCTTACAATGGTCCACACTACTCGTCGGGGATCCCTTCCCAAAAATGTTATTCTAGAGGATTTTATTGATCTACGTGTTGTAGTTCAAGGTGATATCCATGGGAAGGTCGAGAAGACTCGGTTGGTCAACCTTGATTTTATAGATGCTTCCTTTTTCCACATATGGATACCCTTTCTTTCATGGATTGCACAACATTTCCAGATGGAGAGTTTTAGTGGCAATGGAAACCTGACTACACTCCATTGCAGGATTCTACTTTGATGTGTCTTTACAACCTACCTATTTTTGGTACTATTGGAGAATCCATACGGTGCGCGAAGTTCCTCATCATCAGAGTGTACATCAATACCTTATAGTTAGACTAGGATTATCCAATCCCCATAGAGGAAATTCATATGATCATCGGGTTGTCCATGGAAGGTTAGGATGTCACATATGGATTCCAAGGATTTGGGAAGCATGGTAAGAAGAAGGGTGAGCTAATCCTCTATGAGAAATACAACACTTGTCGCGAAGGTTGCAGAGTGCACATTGCACCGATAAACGACGAGCAGGTCCACATAGCCTGCTACCTAATTGTTGGGAAGGTGATTAGAAAGTACATGAAAGGTGAATGCACCCTTGACGCCATCGCATTCGTAGAGTTCATAAAAAATTGCACACCTATGAACTGGTGTAAATATCTACTCACCGAGATGTTCCAGGATTGTGCATATGCGCATGAGTGATCCGAGTATTTCATTTATGGATACTTGTATCATTCACTATGTGGAACTGGAAGCATCCGAAGGGTCACAATATCTCTTGCAATGTTGATGGTCATATCACCAACCTTTTAAACCCAACGCTTTTTTTTTCCCTGCATCCACCAATGAGACAACTCATAATGTCTCATTTGCACAATGGTATAATGACATCATTTCCTCAACATAGAGGTTGTGAGTTACACAGGAGCTGCTTAATCGTCATACCCACAACATTTGGTTCGGGATGATTCATGACCACACTTTTGTAGAGAATCTAGGGGCTGCTCCAACTCTCTTTCATATGAACCTGTTATAGTTTTACCTGGATGAGGTCGTGTTTGATAAGGAATTTACCTCATGGCTCGGTGTTAGTATAGAACAGAAGAAGATGGTTGTCTCCTACATAATTCCTGCCATTGCCAAAATATCATCTCTTGTGCAGACCTCTGGAGTAGGGACTAGTCCTACAAAGCATGACAAGACGCCTTCCAACTCAGAGGAAGGGGAATATGAAAGCGATGAGGAAATGTTACTGAGGAAACAATTCAGATCTCATTTTACTCTATTTCAGATGATGCCGCTATTTCCACGAAGAAATTTTGTGAATTGCTTACCTCTATTTTTTCCTATGAAAAAGGAGTGCATGAACTCTCCCTCCAAGTCTACTAACCTCGTTATCACCATGGACACTCCTTTTTTTTTTTTTTTTTATTCCGCCCCCCACTNCTTGCACCATTACTCCCATTTCCTCAGACATCACGATGACCACTATTATTGATGACCCTCCAATCATGTAGAAACATACCCCTTTCTTTGAGGAGATCACTAGCCAGCCCCATGGGTTGACCACTGTTGTCCCATTCATGACCCCATCATCACCCGCTCACACTCAATTTGACACAATATTTCCTGAATCTCGTAGAACCACTTCCACTATAGCCACTGCCATCTCGCTACCATCTACTTTCCCCCAGGTTCTACAGACCCAAGTCCCTATAGATTCACAACAAAAATCCGCTCTTCATTCAGAGCTAGATATGGACCCCGAGACGCAAGTTCCGATGGACCTAGATCATCCTCAAGATCAGTTGGATACTTAGGATGACATGAAATTTGTGCACAAAACAATCTCGGTCAAAGATCGACTTGCACCTATGATACAGGGTCTTCAACAGTGTTGAGCAATCCTGGAAATTTGCTTGGAGAAAACAGTTTTGGTTGCAACACTTCCACAAGAGGTACAGAACTGGCTCGCCCATAACCTCATATATCCCTCCCCTAGTTTGGATGGTGCTGGCACCCCCAGCTTCTCAGAACGCTCTATTGCAAGCGGTCAACCGCTTGCCTCCAGGCTGCCATTGGATATGTCTTTTTTACCAGTGGGGATATTTCCACTTGGGCTACCCCACAGATCGTCCAACTCATTCGGGCCTCGACTAATCAACTGGAGCACATGATAATTTCCATTGATCACTCTAACGACGAACTCCAACAACATGCACAACAATTGCGTGAGGCTGCAAGTGTTGCCTCTTCCACTGCCTAGTATGAGCATGGCTTATGTGTGCAGGCTGAATCCTCAATTACATCCATCTCAAACAAACTTGTCCAAGTCTGGCCTACTTTTCGACATATTGGTCGAGAGGCGAAGTAATTCATTGAAACCCTAAGGAAAAGAAGCCAGGAAAGAGATAAAATAAAAATTCAAAGAGATAACAAAAAGTAGCACTCACAGAAAGGGAAACATGGGAAAGACCACCATTAACGAGTAAACAAAAAATGAAAGAGGTATAGGAAGAAATACAGCTTGTAATAAAAGAGATAGTAGTTATAGATAAAAAATTATAAAAAAATAAACTGGAGGAAGCATGAAGATGGGTCCCTAAGAAATAATGGAAAGGATATTGTAGTAACTAATAGAAAGAAAGGATGGGAGAAACCAAGGATTGAAGGAAAGGAAGGATATGTTAGATCTATTTTAGATATCAAAACAAAATCGAGCATAGAGCATAGAAGGTCAGTAGAGGATAGATTCAGAATAAGGAGAAGATAATGAACTGATGGGAATACTCAGTCAATATTGATATCCCTAATATATTTTTATGAATGCATGAATAAGTGTTATTAAATCCAAATCTAAGATATTTACTGAGCTAGATAAGAAACTTAAAACATAATAAACAAAATCAATCCAAGATTAGGATTTTGAAAAATAAAATAATCTAGTTGCAATACCAATTGGATAATGGGACCAAAACAAAGAGATGGACCAAAACAAAGAGATGGAATGTAGGAAAAATGAAAGAGAGAAAAAATATTTTATGGAAAAAATAAAGAAATAAAAAGCAAAGGACAAAAAGAGGAAGAAATAAGGATCTTAAATTTAAAGAGGAAAATCTAAGAAGAAAAAAAACAAAGAAGATAAAGAGGAAAAAATAGAAGAAGAAAAACAATTGAAAACCAAGTAACTCCAAAACACCATTCTATTGAAAACAAAAAAAAAAAAGGAAAAAGATAGAAGACATCCAAGATGATTTTGACCTAGAAGGAAATTATTCCAGTAATGAATATGTATATTCTTAAAAAGAATCAAGAAAAAAGGAGAAAACAAATATGGAAGTTTTAGTAGTTGGAAAATAAATAGTAGATCAATTTGAAGGAAAAGCTCACTTTTGGAACGAAGAAATAGAGTGCATACACAACTATCTTATGATAATGATACAAGAGTCTTAGACATAAAAATGATAATAAAAATGTATTAAATAACAAATGTATCAAATAAAGCATAATATGAATGGTGGAATTAGATTACACCCTACACGAGTTATAGTTTTTTGAAACCTCAAAAGATGAAAATTTGTAGATTAGAAGGGTGGGTCTTTCAATGATTACCAAAATTTATAGGGACATACAAAATAAGATTAAGACCATTGGATAATTACCCAGAGTTATAGGGACATGTAAAATGAGATTAATACTAAGAATAACAAAATATATAATTTTGAAAAAGGATAATAAGACTAGAATATATATCAAGATACATGTTGCCCACCATAAAAATTTTGAATTGAATCATAGAATAAGAACTAATTTGACTAAGGATGGAGGTAGAAATAGAAAAAAATATGTTTGAAGGAAAAAATAGGGGAAATGAAAGAACCAACAATAAAACAAATACAACTATATAGGAAAACAACAATGGAAAACAAAGTAGAAGGGGAGATGAATATGGATAGCATGAGTCGAGGAACTCCATAGTGAAATACAACAAATTCAAAATAAAGTACATGAAAAATAAGACGTGGTATCAAGATTGATAAATACAAGAGTAGATTTAGAAGAGGGACTTAAATTCGAGATGGGAGAATTGAATAAGAAGCTAATGAAGTTCAAACTTGAACATATAGGGAATAAAATTTTGAGCCATGAATATTTAGAGTAGAGGAAAAAATTGTAAAATTAGCAACTCTACAAGAACCGTTACAACAAATGGAAGGACATAAACATAGGGCATTTAAGTAGTGGTGAAGTATTAGACAAAAATGAGAATCCACTAAATTAGGATGAAAAGGGTTTTGACTAACTGTTGAAGGAAGTGAAGTTAGAGGATGCCTTGATCTCGGTGAAAATCCAATTAGAAGAAGAATTTGTCTAGTTCTGATGTTAGTCACACCTCCTGGGGACAACAACTCATAGAAAATATATCCAATATATTATCAACCACGTGGGAGACTAGACTTAGGATTGATATGATAATGGAAGACTTTTGATCAATCAAGTGTGGAGGTAAAAATTTTAGTGGAGCATATCAAAGAATACAAGTGGTAGACAAGTACAAAAACATTGGGACTACCAATCGCAAATATAACATGAAGGAGGGGATTTATTGGCTATCAATATAACAAAGAAATCCAATAGATTATGTGTATGTGTGTGGAGAGAGAGATGGATGAATACTAATAGGGGTAGGTTTTTGTGATGATGAGTGAGTTGTGATTTTATTTTGAAGTGGTTATGTTTGTATGAAACAATTAGTAGTTATTGTCATGGAAGAAAACCGAGAAGAGAAGGGATTTTCTTGGGTTAATTCAAGGATTCACTGGTATAATTGTTTCCATTAAGAGGAGTGGTTGTTTTATTTTAGAAGGAGAGGTTTTCACACTATAACATGTGTTTCCAATGATTGGGATGTTTTATTTTATGTTGTAGATAAATTAGTGATTCTATTGTGATGTTATACGTAGGTTTTATGGATAATTATATGGGTGAAATCATGAAGGTGGGTTACACTTTTGCTTGTTTTATGACAAAAAAAACTGTATTTTCACAAGTTATTCAACTTCCGACATATAAAAGTATTTTTTTTATTTTGAATTTCACTTTACAGTAAAAACAAAACTT
>ML783469.1:205233-216153 GCA_009831015.1 Picea engelmannii | reverse complement strand
TCACTTCCTCCAAGTTGTTGTTGTCATATACAAAGGTATCATAAGGGATCTTATTGGATTTAATAATCATGACCTTGGTCTTATCAGTATTAACAGTCATACCCATATTGGAGCAAAAATCCTTGAGGATTCTTAGTTGGTTTTCAAGATCATGGGGACTCCTTGCCATAAGAACGATATCATCGGCATAAAGAAGAAGATTGATGACTATACCAGTGAGTGTAGGGTCAACACAACCTGCTAATTATTAAACACTTAATTTATAAAATGAATAAAAAAATTTATTTATAAAAAAATTGTAATTTATAAAATAAAATTAAAAAATAAATAAATGTAGAAGATATGATGATTCTTTATTTCCATTTTATACATA
The DNA here is from genome assembly GCA_009831015.1 of Picea engelmannii. Taxonomy (NCBI): domain Eukaryota; kingdom Viridiplantae; phylum Streptophyta; class Pinopsida; order Pinales; family Pinaceae; genus Picea; species Picea engelmannii. The sequence continues at coordinate 215,780 of ML783469.1, read as the reverse complement.
AATTTTCAATAAAAGTAAAATGTAGAATATATTATGATTCTTTATTTTATATGGTTAGCATTAATACTTTTTAAATAATTAATATTGGATATACAAAACTAATTATTAAACAAGTAATTTATAAAATGAATAAAAAAATTTGTTTATAAAAAAAAGGTAATTTATAAAATAAAATTAGAAAATAAATAAATATAGAAAATATGATGATTTTTTATTTCCATTTTATTCATAACTTTTCAATAAAAATAAAAAGTAGGAGATATTATGACTCTTTATTTCCATTTTATTAAAAGTTTTTTCTATCATAATTGATAGGTGATGATGATGATTCTTTAGAATTTTGTTTTTGTGCTTGAAAAGAATTAAGAGAAGCTTTCCAAGATCACCATACTTTTGCTGAGTTAAGAGGTTAGGAAGGTTGGTAGTGTGATCAATATTTTGAAAATGAGATCTAATATGGGTATAGGCTGGAGAATCTAAGAGAAAGTGCATTTCATCTTCAACATTCTTAGTGTCACAAAGGTGACACACTCTTTGATCCCATGGCATTTTAGGAATTGACCAACTCCTAGTTTTACTATGGAGCTCATGAGAATTTGTTCTTATCTTAGCAATGCTTATTTTTTTCTTTACACTTGGAAAAACAGATAGATAATTTTGATCTTCTAGATTAGGGTTGATTACATCTTTATAATACCTTAATTTTATTTTTCCCTCTAAGCCTTTATCACACCACATTTTTTCCTTAAATTTTGATTTGACGTTTTCTTTAATAGTATCTTTATTCTGCAAAATGGTTTCTTCCATGATTCCCCAATAGTTTAGCCAAGACCGGGAGTCTTTATGCCATCCTCGCTTGAGTCGATGGTGATTATGACTTGATTTGGAAGCAATTTTAGGTAGCCTCTTGTCTTCCATGTTGTTTAACTTGTTCTTATACATTAGGTATCTAGTCATAGCCATGCTCTCAATGGGGGAGAGGCTTGTTTCTATGAGGAGGATGGGATAGGGCGTATTTCCTTTAATTTTGAGATTATAGGTTATAAAATTCATTTGTGTTTGCTCTATCTTTCTCCAGGATTCACGAGAAATACTGCAGCCCTAGACTTCACATCCATAAAGAATAACAGGTGTAACAAGAGTCTCAAAGATGAGTTTCTTCTTATCCCAACTCTAAAGTTCAGTTGGTTTACAATTGTTTTCAAGCCCATAATAAGCTTTCCATCCCCTAATAATCCTTTTCTCAATGCTATAATTCCAATTAAGCTTGTGATGAATATCAATTCCAAGATATTTGTATGAAGTCACTTCCTCCAAGTTGTTGTTGTCATATACCAAGGTATCATAAGGGATCTTATTGGATTTAATAATCATGAACTTAGTCTTATCAGTATTAACAACCATACCCATATTGGAGAAAAAATCCTTGAGGATTCTTAGTTGGTTTTCAATATCACGGGGACTCCTTGCCATAAGAACAATATCATCGGCATAAAGAAGAAGATTGATGACTATACCAGTGAGAGTAGCGCTGACACAACCTGCTTTTTCCAAACATTCTTCTAATTTATCAATGTATATGCCAAAAACGGTAGGGGACAAGGGACAACCTTGTTTGACTCTGATATTGCAGTTAATCTCTTTTGACCAGCCCTCGGTGTTTTTAAACTTAGCAATAACGTTCTCATACATCCTTATTGCAGTAGCCCTCAACTCGAGAGGCACTTTTTTCTCTTCCAACCTATTCCAAAGGCTTTTCCTAGGAACCATGTCAAAAGCTTTTCTAAAGTCAACAAAACAACAAAAAATATTGGTTTTAGTATTGCGAAACTCCTCTGCAATGATCCGAAAGGTAACAAGATGGTCAACAGTTGGATGATATATTCTAAACCCGACCTGGCCTTTAGCTCTTTTACCGTGACTTTCTAGCCAAATGCTAATCTTCTTTTCCAAAATAATTCCAAAAAGCTTGGCTAAAATCGAGCTAATCATAATGGTCCTATAATTAGAGGGAATGTTTTTATCCCCATTTTTAAAAATAGGAACAATGAGGCTTTGCGTCTAGGGTTTAGGGAAGCCCTACTTGACTGCTAAATTGAAGAGCTCGTGTATGTGAGGGATAAGGATTGGCCTTCCGATTTTAAAAATTTCAGCTTGGTAGCCTTCAATGTCCTTAGCTTTCTCATTTTCCATCCGCTTAACCCTGAACTCTATGTCATCTAAAGAAAAAAATTCTTCCTTTGTAGGGACAATAGGAATGGTGTCCCTGGCATTAGGGAACTCATAAATACTTTTAAGGTAGGAATTTCAGTCCGTTAAGGGAATCCTATTATTTTCTTTAGTATTGCGTTTTAGAATTTGGCTCCAGAACTTCTTAGGATCCAACTTGTATAGTTGTGAAAGTTGTTCTTGCCTTTTATTGATATAGTATATTTTTTTCTTTTTAATTAGGGCTTTGTACGTATTGATCTTATCGAGTTTTAAGGGCTCATTAGAAGCATCCCTAATGGTTTTCCTAGCAATTTTACATTCTTTATCATACCAAGGGTTGGTTGTTCTATTATTGTTTTTATGGGACACCTCGAAAGAGAACTTGTTAATGGAAGTGGAAAGAGTAGTTGTAAAATTATGATAGATTTCTTCAATGTTTTCCTTATAAGTCAGGAGTTTTAATTTACTATTTAAATCCTTTAAGAAAATGTCAACTTTACTTTTGTCAAAGCGCAAATTCCTTTGATTATCATAATTCTCTTCAATGGTGCTCCTATGCATGGAAAATTTTAGAGTTAGGGTTAAAGGTTTATGATCAGAGTCAAGATCATGGTCATTTAAAAGGTTAAAATTTGTTATTTGATTGGAAACGGGGATATCAGATATCACATAATCTACAACACTACTACCTAGCCCATGAATACAGGTCATTTGGTTGGATTTTGGCCACTTCATTACTCCATTGCAAATTACTAGGTCTTGAGAGCTACAGAGCTTGACCAACTCAGTACCAAAAAAATTCTCAATTAGGTCTTCAGAGCTTCTTTTGTAGCTATTAGATAAAACAAGGTCATCATCTAGCCATAAAGGGTTATGGTTGGAGTCATTACTTAAAAGAGTAGCTTGTTTAGTTGCAGTCCTAGCATTAAAGTCTCCTAGGAGGAGGATATTACCTTCATTTTTCAAATTATAAATATCTCGTTCTAAATTATTATAGGGACAATTTTTATCTAGATTATTTTTCTTATAAAAAGTAGAAATAATAGGTGCAAAATAACAAATTTCTATATACATCTTCTTAGCATTGGTGTCTGAACTTTCTATCCAAATGTATTGATTAAGAGGGTCAATCTTATGAAGTTGAATGTGAGGAGAATTTTTTTTTTCTAATATAACAAGCTATGTCTCCTATCCCTCTACGGTGGGATTTTTTGTTCCATGCTGACCATAAGACAAATCCTTCCATGTTAGGGACCTTAGACTCCTCATGCTCTCAAGTTTTAGCTAGACAGATAATATCAATACCACTCAGGATCCAACTTATCATAGGACCTTTGCGCCATGGAAAACCACGACAATTCCAAAAAAGGATCCCAAGTGTCCCAAATTCCTATTTATTATTATCCTTCTGGTCTCTATCCCTAACAATATCTTTACTGTTTCTAATTATTGTCCATTTTCCTTCTTTCCTGGCTTATTTTACCTTTTCAACTTCCTTCCTTAATTTAGCTTGGTCTTCGGGAATGAAGTCTTCATTTATAAATATTCTCGACCCTTTTAAGCTCAGAGATTTACTAAATATGCTATATCTATGGTCATTACAACTTACTTTGACATGGATCATCCTATCTTTGTGATCAATTATTTTTCCTAACCTCTTTACTTCTATGAGGTAAGTTGTATCAATTTGTGATTTATTTTTTAATTCTTCTTTTACTATTGCTACTGTATCCTCCTCTTGTTCTTTTATACCAAAAATTATGAGGTTCAAGGCTCTTTTGTTATGCTCATGGTCCAATTCTATTAGCTTATTCATTTCCTCTTTGATGGGTTAGATATCCAATTTGTTTTCCATATTACTGAGGGTCAAATTGTTGATTAGTTTTTCTTCTAGAATTGTTGGTTAGGTTTTCTTCTAGCTCTTTAATCCTATTTCTCAAGTTGTGATTTTCTTGAACCCCTCCTTCTTGGGTTGATTGTTTATGTTTTTCTATTTCTTGAATTCTATTCTTCATTGTCTGCAATTCACTCTTGAACCCTAATAATCTATCCTCTATTTGATTTTGAATTGTATCTTTAATTTTTTTATCAATCATTGCCTCTAGCTCTATTTTGAGTTTTACGTCTCTTTCTTCACTAGTTTTTTCTAATGTTTCTAACTCTATTTGGATTTTGGCATCTCTCTCTTCTCTTTTTTTTCTATTGATTCCATATAATCATAAAGGATTTCTAGGGTGATTTTGGGGGGCGTCCTCTTGTTAGGGTGAGTTTTTGGAATAGGTGGTGGAGTGTTCATATTGAAAAGAAGATAAAAAAAGATGTAACAATTATTACTATGGATTGATTTTATCCCTTAAATCAACTTTTACTTCTGAAACTTAAAAAAATAAAAAAATAAAAAATATATATTTAAATCTTTTTAGGTAAAATTAAAATTGAATCAAAGTAAAAAGTGACTCACCTCATTTCAGATGTCCAAATGCTCAACCCTTTGAAGAAACCAAAAAATAATTTACGACAGAGAAGTCCAGAGAAACTACAGAGGTTATTCTGGGTAAAAAAAATAAAACTACAGATTATTCCCGTTCAAAACCCTAGATATATAATCTTAGAAATAAAATATCTCCTAAAAAATAAATAAACAAAGAAGTATTATTCTTGTTCAAAACTCTAGATATACAATCTTAGAAATAAAATATCTCCTTAAAAAAAAAAATATATATTATTGGCATTGAAAATCCTAGATATATAATCTTAGAAAAAAAAAAAGAGAGAAAAGTATTATTCCCGTTCAAAACCGCAGAGAAGAGAAATATTAATTTCAAAACCAGAAGTAGTATTCTCGTTCAAAATCACGGAGAAATATTATTTATGTTCAAAACAACAGAGAAATATTATTCACGTTAAAAATCAGAATATTATTCACGTTAAAAATCAGAGAGAAATAATTATTGTTATTAAAACTTTAAACTTTAATATTTTATTGTTATTAATTTTTTTTAATAATTGATATTTCAAAAATAATTATATTTAAATTTTAATATTATTGGCATTAATATTTTTTTAATAATTATTATTATATATTCACAAAATAATATAGAGAGAGAAATTAATTCATCTTTATTTATATATTTATGTGGACGATATAATATTTTAAAAATATTATATATAGTATTAAATCAAATATGTAAACTAGAAAATTTAGAAGTAAATATGTAAACTAAAAATCCGCATTATTGATGGTTTTGTGATTTTCATAGTGATAATGGTTATTATAATAAACATTTTTATTTTTATTGAATCTTAACATTTTCCAACTCAAAAGTGTTAGGAAGAATAAATTGTAAAAGTTTATTAGTATTTTCATAATTTGTTAGAATGATAAATCTTATTTTTAAAAATGATTTTAATCAAAATAATTAGAAGCAATCATGATATTTTATAGAATACCAAACATATGTAATATAATAATAATAATAATAATAGATATCAAATAAAATATCTAAAATACTTGAAAAAATATAATCTTTTATAAAAATATGTATTTTGTATAATATAATTTTAATCTTATTAATAATAATAAATATCAAATAAAATATCTAAAATACTTAATGATAATAATAAGAAAAAAGATAATCTTGTATATTATACTGTGAATTTCAAAAATTTAAACAACAAATTTATAAAATAATTCTTACAAATTTTATTTCTTATTTAAAATAAAAAATAATAAAAAATTTAATAACTTTTTTATATTATTTAAGATATTAATTAATTTTACTCATAAACATTAATTTATTGAAAAATATTTATAAAAATATATGTTATTTTATAACATTTAACTTTTAGATGTGATGGTAATATTAACAAAATAATAATAAATTATATAGATTAAAATACTTAAAAAACATAAAAATAACTATTAAAATATATAAAATAAAAAATTTAAAAATATAATTACACAATTAATTATTATAATATTATCTATGTATATAACCATGAACACTCCATTTTTCAATGCTATACTTCATATCACCATCTTTTTTTAATTTTTTAGAAAATGAAAAATAAACTCTATACATAAGCATACATTAATATGTTTAAGTTTACTATAAATACATTAATATGTTTAAGTTTACTATAGACACCTAATACATATTAGTATATGTCTTAATCTTTAATGTGTACCACATACAGTCTTAATCTTTAATATGTATCACATTTTGTATTTTGTATAGGAATTATTGGTATACTTACTTATATAGATATTGATATGGACAATAATAATTGACAAAATAATAAAGTAAAAAAGAAAAAAATAAGTAATTTAATTTATTGATAAAACAATAAAAAAATTAATAAATAATTTAATATAAATAAATATGTTTAAATTTATCTTTAAATAATTTAAAATATATAAATAAATTTATATTTTTCTCTATATATTAATATAAATAATTTTATCTATTAATATGCATAACATTACATCATAAAATATATAAATTTATTTAAATTTATTTTTAAATAATTTATTTAAAATATATTTAAATTTATCATTCAGTAATTTAAAATATATAAATATGTTTAAAATTATCCTTAGACATTTATATGTTGAAATTTATCCATAAACATAAACATGAATGATATAAAATCATATCCCAACATCATTTTATACATTGTGATTCTAACTCATTCATAATAATAATAATTAAAAAACCCTTATATATTATAAAAAAAAAGTTATAGAAAGTATCAAGTTTGGAGTATATTATGAAAATAATGAAAAAAGTAATCCTCATTAATAATAATAATAATAATTAAAAAACCTTTATATATTATAAAAAAAAGTTATAGAAAGTATTAAGTTTGGAGTATATTATGAAAATAATGAAAAAAGTAATCCATTACATTATAATGGTGAAGTTTAAGCTACCAAACAATTAGTGGTTATCACCTTCATCATGTTAATAACCATGAATATTCGTATTAACTCATTATTTATTTTTAAATGAATATTCTTATTAATTCACTATTTATTTTTAAATGAATATTCTTATTAACTCACTATTTATTTTTAAATGTAATAAATAGTAAAATCTGATAAATTTATTATGAGATTATAAACTATTTATTTTTAAATGTAATAAATAGTAAAATCTGATAAATTTATTATGAGATTATAAGGTATACTAATAATATAATCCAATCCATAAACATTTTTATGTTTGAATTTTAAATGTTTTATAATAATTTTACTATTATAATTATGTAATATGTTACAAGAATTTGAATTTTATTATTAAAATTGTGTAAGTGTTTTATAATATTTATAACCATGAATATTAATATTAACTTACTATTTATTTTTAAATGAATAATCATTATTTATTTTTAAATGTAATAAATAATTAAATCTTTTGAATTTGTGTTAAGATAATAAGGTATGCTAATATTATAATCCAATTCATATACATTTTATGTTTGAATTTTAAGTGTTTAATAAGAATTTTTCTATTATAATTATGTAATATGTCAAAAGAAAATAATTTTATTATTGAAATTGTGTAAGTGTTTTATAATAAATATGTTATTGTAATTATGTAGTTATTATTTAAACATACATATAGTTTTTTTAATAATATTTTTTATAACTACTTAGTAGGAATAATTGACTAGTAGTTTATAAGGCTTTCACTTAGATAATTGACTGGTAGTTTATAAGGCTTTCACTTAGATAATTGATTGGTAGATTGTAAGGTTTTCACTTAGTTAACATGTTTTTAGATTTTGGGTTGTTAACATATAATAACTAATTTGTATTGAGATTATAAGGTATAATAATAATATAATCCATATACATTTTTATGTTTAAATTTTAAGTGTTTTATAACATTTTTGTTAGATTTTGGGTTGTTAACATATAATAACTAATTTGTATTGAGATTATAAGGTATAATAATAATATAATCCATATACATTTTTATGTTTAAATTTTAAGTGTTTTATAACATTTTTGTTATTGTAATTATGTAATATTTCACAAAAATTCTATTATTGAAATTGTGTAAGTGTTTTATAATCAGTAAGATATTATAATTATGTAGTTATTATTCAAAAATATATTATGTTTTTTCTATATTATTTTTTCATAACTATTTAATATGAATAATTGATTTAGTTAATAGGAATAATTGATCAGTAGTTTATAAGGCTTTCATTTAGGTCATTTAGGTCGGATGCTTGGGATGCTTGGGCTTAAACTTAATCTGTTTAAGTTCAAGAAAGATGAATCTTTAGCCAAGCAGAAGCAGTTTTAGGTCATGATATTTAGGTGAATATATGAATACTAAAATATTAAAATCAGTTTTAATTGTAATACATATATATCTAAAATAATCATATTTTTAGAGGTGAAAATATTTTTAAACTTCTAAAAAAAATTAAGAGCTTAGTCCCCAAAAATTAGAACCAGAGTAAGAGCTAAAAATGAATCTAACCTACTTATATCCATCACAATGAAACAAAGTTGTCCTACGAAATGGATTATATTGCCAGAATCCGTAACATAAATCTGTTTGAAATCATTATTTTTTATTATTTAAAATCTATTTTTGAATGCAGAAATGGATTCAGCATGCTGACAAACTTGGGCAATCAAATTATACAGAAATAATCATTAAAATATACAAATGTAAGAATTTCTTACCAGATTTTGAACAAATCTCCTCAAATTTTTTTTACCGAAAAATAGCGTTTAAACTACAACCAATGAACCACCAATTGTGTAATTCTCAGAACACCCTACAACATAAAATTGCAAGGACAATGTAAACCTAAATACATAATGGCACGGCGATTGAAACTTGCAAAGAGTTTTGATGCAGCATCGGAACAGAACTCGAAAACCACTGACAAAGAGTAATTAAATTAGTAGTGCGTGAATGCGGTATATTGAACTGAGTATTATCATTTTCATGCAAGTTAAAATGAGTTACAAATAGGCTCTGCCAAGAATATATTAAATCTATGGATGTAGTTTCCGGTCGAGAATTGGTTGTAGTTTTCTGCCCAGATATATTAAATCAAAATTTTGCCGGAAGAGTTAAAAATCGTACCTGCTTGAAAAGTGATACTTTCCCCTTGATGGATGGATGGTACGCAATATTAAGATGCGGGTAAGAACTCTCCGACAGGGCTTATACGGAGTCTTCATAGTTGCCATGGAGACAACTTGCTGTGGGAAGCGTGGTTGCGATGTTCTGTTGTTTGCGGCAGAGATGCAGTTTCTGCTTGGATCTCGCTGCAGTTTTTGTTTTCGTTTGCATGCAACTCACGAGGATCACTTTGCGCCCTTTCAGGTGTCGTACGAGGATGTCGAGACAAAACCTTTATAAGACCCACGTGGCACAATGCATTGGCTTAACCCTAAAAATCTGCCAGATGATTATGAATTAGTTTGTAAAAAGGATTTCGGTAAATACCTATGTTGCACGGGAACAATCCTCCCAAAAAAAAAATGTCACTTGGGACTCTTAGAAAACTTACCCAAATTGTTGGAGATTTTATTGTTGGAGATTTTATTGGGGACAGATTTTAGGGACGTTCCAGATATATTTTGAAGATGTTCTAGGAAGATTTCAAGGATTTTTTGAGGCAGATTTTGGGGATATTTGGGGTATATATCTTGAGTCTTGAAAATCATAGAAATTGATGATTGGACAATAAGATCATTTTTCCCATCCATTATTTTTGTATTACATTAACTCTAAATTTGTTGTAAAAGTTGTAGCTCAAAACATGGGTTTTGTATGACAGGTTTTGATTTAGGTTTTTGGTGATTTAAATATTGTATTTTCAGCAACAAGGTTACAACAAGCAAAGTTTCCATGTCAAAAAACAAGAAATGCAACATTTCAAAGGGTTGATCATTATGGTAACTGCTCTTGTTCTTCTCATTTTTCTGGTATCTTAGCTTTTACATACTCTACATTAGTTTCCAGGAGTCATTCAATTATAGTGCTTCCACCATTCCAACCTCAAGCATTGTGAAAACAATAGGATAGTAGCGACTTCGATTGGGTACTAAATGTTTGAATAAATTCCTATTCAATCATCTTCTTAATCTGAAATATGAATCTAATCTCTTTACAGAACCAAAGTGTTTTATAGTAGTTTTCAACACAACCATAAAAATCTGCAAAACCTATTGATAAGTGAATACCTTTTATGTTTTAACATAATTGTCATTAATAAGAAATACGAGTAAGAAAAACTGAGACATTTCTCACTTAAGTTTCCTAAAGCTAAACTGCATTTTGCTTTTGTCTAACAGCCAA
>ML783469.1:160547-170956 GCA_009831015.1 Picea engelmannii | reverse complement strand
TTTTTTTTTGTTTTCTTTTAAAAGGAAGTTCTTGAGAATGGACCAGGAATTGAGCACATTCACACATTTAAAGAAAATAAGAAAAAAATCCTTACATCCATGATAGTTTGACTAAATATTTATGATCACATAAAAATAAAATAAGATTGTCTGGATGCATAAGAGAACTTTAATAGAGTGAACATGGGAATCTCAAATAAAGATAATGATATATCAACCTCAAATACTTTATATTCGGAACTTTGGGTTACAAATTATAGTCGAGATTGTTCCCGAAATAGCTCTCTTGAAAATTCTAAGAAATATATATTTTGTTACATATTATTTGAAATTTAAAATGCGTTTGTCTTAAAGACTGGGATTAGGGATCCTGCAGACCATAAAACAAATATACACAAGAATTTAGCTTGTAGAAGGAAGATGATGGGTGGTAAAAGAAGAAAAAGACTATGATGGTCTCTCTCCATCTTTACTTTCTTGCCGCGATCCTTTTATTTTCTTCATTGATGGTTACAGGAACCATCTCAATAGATTATTTCCCTTTTTAATAAAAGTTTTTAAATAAAGTTTTAATTTCACAATTTAATTAATTTCCCATTAAAATAGGATGACTTTAATTTAATTTTATCAAAGTGAAAACCACGTTTTAAACCATGTAAACAAATTCTGATGTTCTCTTCATCGTTTCATATTTCCAATGATATAAAAAAAAATTAAATCCATCACTCGAATCTCAAGATATGAGCTTGTGAAGTTGAGTTGGCACACAGGCCCATTAAAAAATGCAACTGACTGATATTTTAATTTCTGAGAAAAAATTATCAACTTTCAACACTTGAAACATATACCACCATATTCTACGTTGAAATAACTTTCCAACGGTATAAATTTTGTGTGATTCTGACACCCTTAGCTTAAGTTATGGCCTCCACAAGATCAACGCTTAGCCACCGCCAATCAAAATTGAAGGGAAAATGTGGGCCCTTGGATGAATTTAGTGATTTCCTTCATAAAATTTGAGTTTTTGGTTTGAAAGTCTATCCCAAATGCATTGGGATATTATATTATTCATGATATGTAAAACTAAGTGTTTGATACACTTAGCAAGAAACACAAGAAGAGAAGGATCTATGGAGTTTGGAGGATTTGACCCTTGGAAAATTGTTGAATATAATAATAATTTTGTATGCCCAGTCAGCCACCAATATTCCCAGTCAGAAATGGTGAGTCACCCAACCAAATTTTGCCACATGTCATCACTCGGTAGGCCAACAATATTCCCATAAGAATGTGCCATATGTCATCCAATAAAATCACGCCATGTGTCACTTTTTTGAGGTAGGTGAGGAAGTCACCTGTGGTAATACATAGGAAGTGAAAGTGCATTGTGATAAATTGTGATAATCCTTATTAAATAAGACTATGTATGGAAAGTATATAATGGGTCAAGTGAAATTTTGATAAGCCATAGTAAATAATACTAAGTCTGGAATGAAACAAAATTGTTGGTTTTGTCATTAACCTAAAACATTCGGCTCTGCTAGGTTTTCAACCATGACCCTCCTGCATGCACCACCCTACATCCTACTATGGCCATGAAGGCCAAGGTAGGGGGGTCTATTAGCCCCTCTTACAGCTTCGTCATTATCCTAGATCAAAGCTTCAAACACTTCAAGTGTCTGACCTTTGAGCTTCCAGCAGAAATGCAAAACATCATTTGGGAGGAATAGATGTCGAAGGAGAAACCGATGGAAATAGATATTGAATCTAACCACCCTAAAATGGCTCGCATCTGGGAACTAGGAAAATGCATCTCGCAAGCCCTGGTAGCACCCAAATATACTATCATCTCTCCAAGAATAGAAGACTAGAAACAATCTATGAAGGATTTTTCCCTGATAGGGAAATTTCTGGGATTATGGCCATCAAAAAAGGATTTAGTAAAATGGATTCAACACTGGTGGAAGCCCAAGGGTCACTATGACCTCCAACTTGGATCAAAAGACTTCTTCACTATCATCTTGCACAACCTAGAGGACATGAACATAATCTTTGAAGGAGGTCCGTACTTTTATAACTCGGCAGGTCTTTTCCTCCATTTATGGATGGAAAGGTTCAGCCCCAAGAAGGAAGACTTCACGCATGCTCTGGTTTGGATGAGGCTCTACTCGCTACCTCAAGAGTTTTGGCTGGAAGAAATACTTACAGGCATAGAAAAACCGATTGGAATCTATGTCAAGGCTTCATAGGAAACAAAACAATGAAGGTACACCACCTATGATTGAATCTGTGTCTATTTGAATATCTCCAAACCTCTTCCTATATTCATAACCCTAGATTAGCAGGACGAAGAATGGTCCCAAAACCTAGACTACAGCACATCCCCTTCCACTACCATAAATTTCATGAACATTCTCACCTCTTCCGCGAATTGCCTTTAAATAACCCCATCAAATTCAATCCAGAGGATCCTAACAAAACCAATGAAAACTTCACCCAAGTCACGGGATGCCATAGGCACCGAGCCAAAAGAGCCCCCCCCAAGCCCCCTCTGCACCCTCAACCAGTAACTCTTTTGAAGCCCTTCAGACCCCGTAAAAAATTCCCATCACTCTCGTTGCCCCACTGACAAACCCCTCAATTCCAGTGCAAGTCCAAGGCTCTACAGACCCCACTCCCTCTTCCCTAGGATCTTCTCAAATCCCCCTCTCGGAGACTTCCCTACCTGCAAACCTTCGACCGGAAATCGGAGACCCTGACAGCTCTACACTATACCACTAGATCATTTACAAAAAGTCCACAAATTTTTCCAAAAATCTTCAGCAGGAGGATCAACCCATGCTAACTCAAATATCGAAATAAAAAAAGGTAGCTCGAAGGATCAACGCAAATCTACAAAAGATGAGAAAAAAAGAGGGAGGAAACCAAAACATCAACTCATTCAAGATGTGGGAAATTTCTGAGTGAACTCGGGCGAGATCCATCTTATCTCGGATAGCTTTCCTCCCCTCCAACTCTCATCGTCCTCATGAAGATGCTATCCTGGAATATAATGGGTCTCAATGCAAGAATCAAGCAAGGACTGCTTCGAGAAAGGATAATGAAGGAACAACCAGACATTCGTCTTTTGCAAGAAACAAAATGCACAGGAGAGGAAGCTTCACAAATTCTTAAAAATTGATGGAAACAAGCTAATCTTGTCGAAATTGATGCAAAGGGGGATGTGGGAGGGCTCGTCGTGATTTGGAACCCACTCATGGTACTGATGGAAGGAATTTTTACCTCCAACTGGACCCTCACAACCTCCTTCCTTCTTATCAGTTCGAACAAACACGACTTCATCACGAATGTCTATGAACCTATAAGACCAGGAGACAAAGAATCCTTCCTCCACCACTTAGAATGGATTTCCAATCACATCAACATCCAATGATGGATCCTTGGGGGCAATTTCAATATGATAACATGCTTGGAGGAAAACAAGGGGGGCACACATAGGCTTGGAAATGATAGTGAGCAGTTCCAGCGAACCATCGGTCTATTGAATCTCATTTATGTATAAATAGACAATGGTCCCTTCACCTAGTCCAATAAATGCTCGGGGACACATCATATCTCTAGTAGATTATACCACTTCTTAATTTCAGAATCCATCATGATGGAAGGGCTGGATTGGAATGCCACAGTGATTGACACTCCAGGATATGATCACCGGCCGATTCTCTTATCGATAAACATCAATGGCACCCCGGGTAGGAAACCATTCCACTTTGAAAATTTCTAATTGATACAGCCATATTTTCAAGATAACATAAAGCTCTGGTGGAAAGAAGTTGCACTCCCAACAAGTAATCCTATGTACAGATTTCAACAAAGGCTAAAAAATCTCAAGCAACAATTGAAATCTTGGAATAAGTCTACTTTTGGAAACATCTTCTATGCTCAGGAAATACTCAATCAACAAATTCAAAACCTCCAACAACAAATCAGATCTCAAGGCCTCACTAATTCTCTAAAGGAGCAAGAATCTCTCCTCAAAAACCAGTTAGCTGAAAGACGAGCATAAGAAGAAATCTTGTGGAGACAAAAATCTCACATCCAATGGCTCAAAGAGGGGGAAAAAGATGCCAAAATTTTCCACATATCAATGGTACAGCGCCGACACACAAATCACATCACTCACCTGGTTTCAAAACAAGGCCTGGAAATTCAACAACATGTTGATATAGAAAATGAATTACTCTCTTACTACAAAAACCTTCTTATGGAACCCCCCATCGATTGATCCCTTGCGATTGATTCTATCCTCAAGCACATTCCTAAAAAGGTCATGAAAGAGAAGAACAAGGTTTTGATGAGCCCTATCATTGAAGAAGAAGTTGATCAAGCCCTAAGGGACATCTCGCTCGACAAAGTTCCTGGGCCAGATGGGTTTACTTCAGACTTCTTTCATCACTGCTGGAACATCATCCATGAAGATGTCTAGGAAATCATAGAGGATTCCAAAAAAATTGGGTAGGTCCTTCAAGCCCTCAACGCCACCTTTCTCACTCTCATTCCCAAAGAGAACAAAGCCACCTCCCCTTCTCACTTCCAACCCATTGCACTTTGCAAAGTAATCTATAAGCTTCTCATGAAGATCATCGCTAAGCTCCTTAAACCTATCCTACCATTCATCATCTCTCTGGAACAATCAGGATATGTGGAGGGAAGACAGATTTTGGACAGTGTCATCCTAGCTCACGAAGTAATCCACTCGCTTCATACAACCAAGTCTCTAGGTATGCTTCTAAAATTGGATCTTTCTAAAGACTTTGATAAATTAAGTTGGAACTACATGAAATCAACCCTTCTCACCTTTGGTTTTGATCCCTCGTGGGTCTCATAGATAGTCAATCTCACCTCGTCATCCCTATTCTCCATCCTGGTCAATGGCGTCCCCTCCAAACCATTCTATCCCTCCAGAGGAATAAAGAAAGGGGATCCACTTTCTCCCTTTCTCTTCATATTAATGGTGGAAGCGATGAGTTGAGCCATTAAAGCATCCATCACAGACCACTCCCTCTCTGGTCTCACCCCCCATGGGATATCTCCCCCCATTTTGCACAGTCAGTTCATGGATGACATACTCCTCATGGGAGTACCCATAGTCCGAGAATCTCTACGCATCCTCTCTATTATCAACCTTTTCTGCGCTGATGCTTCGGGCATGGAATTCAAACTCTCCAAATCCCAAATTTTATTCTTCAATACGCCCATTCTAATCCAACGCCACATTACGCAGCTATTGGGGTTTACCTGTAGTGTCCTCCCCTCCAAATACCTTGGCATTCCCTTGATTGATAACTCGCTTAGAAATACCTCTTGGGACATTCTAATTTCCAACTTTCGGAAAAACCTTTCCTCGTGGTCTTTTCGCTCCCTCAATATTCCTAGTCACCTCATCCTCCTCAAATCTATCCTGCAAGCCCTCTCAATCTATGTCTTCTCGGTGCTAGATGCCCCAAACTTAATCCTTAGCACTTTAAAAAATATTCAAAGGAGATTCCTATGGAAGGGAACCAAAGGGGGGCGCAAAATGAATCTAGTCAGTTGGAAAAAGTGTGCATACCAAAGAATGTAGGAGGACTCGGTCTCAGAGACCCTTTTCTTCTAAATAAAGTCCTCAGTGCAAAAATTTGGTGGAGATGGTTAAAAATACTAAAAGACCTCTGGGAACGCCTCTGGAGGAAAAAATACACCCAAGACTCTCCAAAAAAGGATATAATCAGTTGGAATGGTCAGATCCCAGGATCTCTTATTTGGAACGCAGCTAGGTACAATAAAGGACTGATATTGGATCACTCTTTCTAGCAATTGCATGGTGGGACTTCTGCTCTCTTATGGAGTGATTCCTGGAAACAACTTCCAGCCCTAGACATAGATCCCACTCTGATATATTTCATTCCCTTAACGACAGACGCAGGCCTCCATAAAGTGGTCGACTTTTGGATTCCAAAAGTCTCAAGAGACACTTGGCATAAATGGAAAAATACTCATGAAGATCTGAACATCCCTCGTGAGATAAATCTTCAACCACTGTTGGATCAACTCAACTCAAGGAGAATATTCAACCAACAAGGGGAGGGCATCCTCAGGTGGGGTCACACTAACACTGGCACCTTCAACATACAAGAAGCTTACTCCCTTAGCGCAGGACACAGTTCCCTACTAAAAGAAGAGCTCTAGGGAAAAATTTGGGGAGCAAAGCTATGGAAAAAAATTAGCACCTTCCTTTGGTTAACGACACACAATATAATTATTACTTAGGAAAACCTAAATAAAAGGGTATTTATAGGACCTTCTTGGTGTCACCTATGTGGTACATAGGAGGAGACACAAAATCATCTTCTCAATCTTTGCTCCTATAGTTCGTGTATCTGGGATCACAATGCTAGCATCATGAGAACCACAGACAGGAACCATACAGGTATTCGAGAAACAATCGAGGGATGGAGAGAGTCAACTTTCCAGTCTCCCATCCTCAATAGAATTTGGTAGCTTCTTCTTGGCTTCATCCTTTGACAAATTTGGAAGGAACGAAATCACCTAATATTTAAATTTTCTTCCCAGAACTGGCAAGAAGTATGGTCTAAAATCCACTCCAATATTAATTAAACAATCCACTTGCACCACTAGACGGATCAGGACTTGAAATTCCCAACGAATGAGTGTCTCATCCTCAATTCTTGGAAATTCAATCTCCCCCCCTCTCTTTTGGTCCCCTCCCCAGGTTTCATTCCTAAGACAAGCCCTTCCCATTGGGAGTTTCCGCAAAGAGGTTTCTACAAAATAAATTTTGACGGAGCCTCCAAGGGAAATCTGGGACCCTTAGGATATGGAGCAACCATTCCCAACAGCAAAGGATAGATCCTCCACATCACTGCCGGATATATGGGGCATAACACCAAAAATGCAATGGAAATCTGGGGACTGCTTAAAGGTTTGCAAGCAGCCAAAGGACTAGGTGTATCCCTCCTTATAGTAGAAGGTGATTCACAAATAGTCATTAATATCCTCTCTCACCTCCTAAATGGTGCATATCTAGAAAATATATCCCCAAGATGGAGATTCATGAATGAGCTGATTAGAATTAAGTCAATTCTCTAGCCTCAGTGGGTAATTCTTCCCTCCCAAGTTCAAAGAAAATCTAATCATGTAGCAGATATGTTGGAAAAGTTTGAGGTAGAATTGCAGGAAGGAGACTTCTCCTGCTCTCCAGTCTCATCTCCAACCCACCCCTTCGTGATCGCTTGCAGAAATATGACTCACAACAAGGACCACCTCTCAGATGGGGTGTCTACGATCTCAATAGGCGGAAAACTAGAGGGGAGGACACCTGTCAAGGTCTCCTGCCACCTGGAGCTAGCACGGGTGTACCCTCCCACTACCATCACCTCATGAGTTTAAAATTTTGGTCACTTCTTCTCAGATTTCACTCACTAATGGCCTGGTGTTATTACTTGGTGACAGAGTTCATGGGAATTTTAATGGGGATGGGCTGGACGAAGTCACAGTCCCATCACCCGTCCATCCATTGTGGTTTTAGGCCTAATTCATGGAGCGCCAAGGCTCATTCGAGCCCTTGACCTCCAAAGTCTCGGCCTCCACCAGGGTTTGGTGCCATCCTTCTCCTCTGGTTCGAGATTTTGCAGTCCTCTTGGCCCACATCACCCAACACCTCCCCACTGTCTCGGTAGTGCCACTACATCTGGTTCGTCTCACGCTCGTTGAGCAAGCACTCTCACTTTTCTCATGCATTATCTATCTAGTTTTAGGTGGCTATTTCTATGCCTCTACTCAGGGGAAAGTCGAAGAGGGGGGGTGGATTGGTATGTAGCCAGAGGAAGGCTAGTGTGAGGGCATGGCTCTAATCTAGAAACTGAGATTGCTTCCACCCCAACACCCATTGTTTCTCCCACTCCTACTCTGCCTACTCGAGACAACACCCCAGACCTATCCCCACTATTGAATCCCTTTGCTCGTTGAGTCGAATGGTTTGACGACCTCAAAAACTCCCTCGGCTTCACTCCGAGGCTTAGTCTGTCTCCCCCCCCCCGCCACCATCCACCTCCTCCTCCTCCATCTCCACTGCCCTCGTTCCTTCATCTCCTTCCTTAGAATCCCCCACTTCCTCCTCTAACTCTCCACTTCCCCCTCCACTTTCCTCATCTTTCTTCCTCTGCACAGAAACAGATGATCTCGATGAGTCCCTGGAAGACCTTAAGCATTGAATCAAAGACATCAAGACCTCCATTAAGGAGTTGCAACACAAAGAAATATAGCGATGGAACCATGTGGACCTCCTGATGACTTTCCTACAAGACCTCATGAAGGCTATCATGGACAGAGATAAGCTCGACAGAGACACCATGCATGTACGTCAGACTTTCATCGGGCAAAGGCTCGACCTTGACATTGGATAATTCCTTCTAGTTTCGGTTTCCTATTTTCTATGTTTTTAGTTAATATACTTCATAAAAAAAATTCCCTGTGTGACCACTCAGTTTTAGGAATTTTTGTCTTAGAAAATGACCAGGCCTTTGGGTTTGGTCTGTCTCAATCTAGAATTCAGAATCTATGCCCTGTGTGGCACTGTAGATCACTCTCTCTCAACGCTCTACAATTTTTGCATGAACACTTTTAATTTTCAGCCATGTGGTAGCATTAGTTTCCCACCTAGGCAATGCTTCCACAACTACCTATGAGATATTGACATTTGTAATCTTTCTACTTCGCAAGTTTTAATATAATCCCTAACTTACAAAAAAAAATACTAAGTCTGGAAAGTATATAATGGGTTACGTGAAATATGGAAAGAAATATGGAAAATATGAAAATGAAAAGAAATATATGGGAAATAAATGAATTACGTGAAATTTGGGACAGGAAAAAGGGAAAAGAAAATAAATGGGAAAAAGGGATAATGAAAATGGAAAGGGAAATAAAAAGAAATGGGAAAATAAAGGAAAAGGGAAATGAAAGTGAACATGGAAAGGAATAAGGAAAAAGGGCTAAGTGTGGAAAATGGTAAGGGGAAAATGAAAGTAATGAGACAATGGGAAAAATGACTAAGTATAAAATGAAAGAATGAATAGAGGTGAAGGGAAAAGAGAGGAGAGAACATGTCACTTAGAACATTTTTCATATTTCTTCGTGTAATACCTCCATTGGACTTATGGATAGAAGTATGCATATCTTGGTCATGGAGACTCTGATTTTGATTCTGCGAAATGATTGGTGAAGCTGATACCGAGGGATATGCAATGAAAATATAATAGTTCAAAAATATCGATCTTCCAATATCACTTTTTTATTATTATTCCAGGAGCGGGAATATATAGGTGACCAAATTTTGGTCAACATAAGGTCAAGAGAGAAAAGTTACAAGTATATAAAGGACAATTTGAGACTCTCAAAATGAATGAAGAAGAGAACATTTCAACCGATCTTATTCATGTGGATGATATTGTCAACTCCATCAAAGTATTAGGAGAAGATGTTGAAGAAGCTATTACTATACATAAGGTTATGAGGTCACTTCCCTAGAGATTTAATCCCAAGATATCAGTTATTGAAGAAATGAAGGATGTGGACAAACTAATAGTGGATGAGCTACATGGAACACTAATTGCATATTATATGAGAATAGAAAAAATGATAACCCACTACGAAAATCGAGGAAGGAAGAAGCATTTAAAGCATCAAAGAGGACATAGTGCAAGATAAGTGATTGCTTAGACAACAAACTGGATAAGGAAGAAACAAACTTTGTCATTAATCTCAAAAACAAATACAAAGGTAAGATCCATTTCAAATGTTTTAATTGTCGAAAAATAAGACACTTTTCTCATAAATTTCCTTATGCAAATACCAATGTGAAA
This sequence comes from Picea engelmannii, assembly GCA_009831015.1. Classification (NCBI taxonomy): domain Eukaryota; kingdom Viridiplantae; phylum Streptophyta; class Pinopsida; order Pinales; family Pinaceae; genus Picea; species Picea engelmannii. Next base: position 161,033 of record ML783469.1, on the reverse strand, counting down.
GAAGAATTAAATTTCAAGAAAACCAACAAAAGGAATATTGAAAAAAGGAAAAATCCTTATAGACAAAGGAAGAATATATATACCAATGAAGAAAATATCTCATCAGATGATAGTGACAATGAAGCAAACGAGATTCTCATTATGGCTATGGAAACAAAAACAAATGAAGATACAGACTCAATAAAAGAAAACAATTTTGTTAAAGATGCAGAAGTAAGTCTTAAACAAGAACTCATTAGTGCCCTAGAAGAAAATTACAAACTTAAGGACAAGACTAGAAAGAAAAATTTGGAACTACAGAAATATAAAGAGAAGCAATATGATGATAAGGAAACAAAGAAGAAAATAATTACCTTAAAGGTTCAAGTATAAGAAGCAAAGAAGATTGAAGAAGTTCTAAAGGCTCAACCTAAATAAAAGAAAGATATTTGCAACACTTTTGAATCTGAAATAGTCGAACTAAGAAAGAAGTTGAAGAAATAAAAA
>ML783469.1:89529-130124 GCA_009831015.1 Picea engelmannii | reverse complement strand
TTCAATCTCATTTTCCACAGCATAAGCAGAAAATATTGCAACAAATTCTTGTTGTACACAAATTCTCTGGATGAAACAAACACTGCAAGACATTCAGATAGAATACAAGAAGCCAATTTTGATACTATGTGACAACACCAACGCTATAATAATTTCAAATAATCTAGTGATTCACTTAAAGACAAAACATATCCCAATCAAATATAATTTTCTGAGGGAACATGTAAATGATAAGATTGTCAAGCTTGAGTATGTTCCTACCAAGGAACAAATAGCAGACATGTTTACAAAACACCTACCTAAAGATACATTTGAGTATCTCAGACAGAAGATGGAATTCATTCCCATTTCTTAGTGAAAGCTTCAGCCAAAATTTGTTGGGAGCTCAACATAACTAAAATATAAGGGGGAGAGTGAATATGGTTGTACATTGGAAAGGAAAATGAATAGTACTACATCAGGGGGAGCTACAAAAATATTTCTATCTACAATGAAGAAATTACAAAATACAAAAATCCTTTCCCATTGATTTCAAAGGGGAAAAGAGACAAGACAAGGGGAGACTTGCATAGACTAGTCTAAGAATGTGTGTTTCCATCAATAACAAAAGGGGAGATTGTTGGAAATTGTGTTGTCATTGATGTCAAATATAGAAATCCTTGGATTTCATTGATGTGATAATCAAGGGGAGATTGACCATTGCCATTGATGAAGGCGGGAATACTGAGATGATAGGTCCTGGGATCAAATATGAACCATACACGACACTAAGGAAGAAAGAGGAAGCTTTATTCTTCAAATAAAACTAGACATAGAAAGTCGAGAAGGTCCATGTACATCTATATATCTATGTTTGTTGATTAAATTTTGACTATATCTCTGCTAGGATGCTCGACAACCAATTTGCAGAGGATCAAAGGAAGCTTTGGATCACACTGATTAAATCCTAGTGAAGGTTCTGTGAGCAGAGAAAATGTGAAAATGTGAAGTTAATGAAGCAAAGGAAAAATAAAATATCCCACATGCACCAAGGAAATTGACTTCGATGGGTTTATAGTGAGCAGGTGAAACCTATTAGCTTGAATGTAAATGAAATAGCCATCTAACCATGGAAAAGGATTTAAGTTTTACTACCAAAATTTCCATTTGTATGTTAATAATGGACGATCAATATTAAATCTTAGATCCAGATCTAACCAAATCCATGACAAAAAGAAATCTTGAATTCAGAGTTCGAAACAATGGTAAAATACTTTTGGAGTCATAATTATCGAAGGAGGAATGTTGACAGAGTAATATTTGATCTGATATAAAGGTATCGAAGAATATTTCGTTCATAGCCTTGATTTTTTTTCCTAAAGGAATGCCCAAAGTTCCCATTCGTATGTTAATAATGGAAAAAAAAGATTAGATATTGGATAGAGGTCTATCCAGATTGACGACCAAAATCAATCTTCATTCTAGTTTGAAACAATGGTAAAATACTTTTGGAGTTAGGTATTCAAAGTCAAAAGGACACTCTAACGAAGATAAGACTGACCAACGGATGAGAATTATTCGAAGGTAAACAGATTGACAAGTCCTGGAAGGACACGTAAGAAGAAAGTACAATGACATGTTTCCAATGCCAAGGCAACACAGTGACATCGCAGATAGAGAGGAAGGGATGATGTCATAGGCTTGGAGGTGCCACATTATCCAATACACATGGAAGGATTCCATGTGGAGGAAACGTCAATTCCATGTTAGTTCCACATCAAATACACATTTCATACTTCGTAAAGTGCCACGTAAAAACTAGGACAATGCCATGAAAGAAGGAAAGTGTAACCCAGTGACTGGAACAAGTGACATAAGCATATTTGGCCACATACAAAGGTGACAGAAAGTCTGACGATGAACGAAAATCTGAATCAATATGAATTATTGATATATCAGAGCCATAGCAAAGAGATATGGACCATCCATCGAAGTGAGATGATTTGAGTGAAACAGTTCATCCTTTTTATTTACACTGCAAAGAAAAAGTATCAAAGAATATTCCTTTTTTGGATACCATTAATCGGTGTTCTAAATATTAAGGAAGTTGTACAGCTTCAATGAGAAGGGTATCGAAGAATATTCCCTTCCTTAGGAAAAGTGTTATGTTGAGAAAAATGAGCAATTTGGATTTTTTGTTGGCATGCGAACAAGATGCGATGACAATCATAGATTTATGTGGGTCCCACCTATACATATTATAAAAGGATTGAGCATCAAAAGTTAACCATCGTGCATGTTGAGGGGAAATGTAATGGGAGACATTGATTTCAGAATGCAAGGACCATTGGATCCGTCATAGTACTTGTCATCGGAGTAGAGTTAATACTCCGAAGACGGACTCCGATAATCAATGAAAATCGTTGATCAACGATCTGATTATTGAGGTAGTGTTGAGTGTTTTTGACTCTCGGTGGTCTCAATAAACATGATTGCAGATCGACGATGGAGATTGAATGGAAATATAGATCTGACTATGGTTGAGTGATGAGGTCCCAAGGGTCCGATAAGCCTGGTGATTTCAATATGATGGATTTTAGATATTATGGTTGTGGTCTATCTAAGAATGATCAGATGACTACTATGTGTTATAGTTATACTACATGGAAAGAGTGAGATCAACAAGTGAGATCAATATGAGATCTGAATCATACGAATGTTGAGTGTCAAACGAGCATTCCGTAAGACTATTAATTAAATGGGAAGCGAGAATATCGACAGTTCAGATTTGATTCATAGTAAGATCCAATGGTTGTTGAGTGATGATATTTGTGCCATGAACAGTAAGCAAACCCGTGCGTGAAACATGGAAGGAATTTGGGACCAGTTGGAAGGATTTTTTTTTAAGCCTAGTTTTAATGGAAACCTAGAGCCAACTTGTTAAATATGATTTGGTTCAGAAAATATTCTTAGTGTATGAGCTTGAATATATAACGATGCTTGAATTATGTTGAAATTGTGTTTGCGATATGTGGAGTGTGAAGAAGTGAGGCTCTGAGGTTCATACAGAAGCATGGAAGTGATGAAGATGATCTGAGGTTTGATGAAACAGAGGAAGAAGCATGATGGAGAGGTCTTTTGAAGCAAACTGTTAGCGTCAGAAGTCACTCCTGGATTGCTTGCAGGAGAAGAGCCCAACGCCCATCGGTTTATGTCACGATTTGTTTATAAAAGGCGATCAAATGGAGATAATGTCTCTAGGAGGTATCACTCTAACTCAGGGACTGAGTCTGGCACGTAAGAACAGAGGAGGTATGGAATCCTAACTTCATCTAGTGGGTTGATTTAGGGATGAACAGGTGGAAGACTTAGGAGAAAGTGAACAAACAGCTCTAGGCATCAGGCTTGCAGCGGTTTGTAGAGGAAAAACTCTGAAAACAGGATCCTTCTGGCTCAGGGCTTCAAGAAAATGAAAGGGGACTTGACTGGATCTTCCAATTCCAAGTCATTCAGCGTTAAAGAAATCATAGGGACTGATTAGGGGCTCCGTAACTATTACAGTGATCCATTACAACATCATCCTGTAATAACTACAGCTTGACTGGATCCTCCAATTTCGAGCTGCTCTAACACAGTGTAAACAAAGACATGAAAGAAACTTGCATTCATAAGGCAAGAAGTCTCCAAAGTTCATATATATCCAGAACAACAATGCTTCATTAAAGCTTTACAACTGGGAGCTCCGCTCAACCATCGATGCTTTCAAAAATGGCAGAAATGCCTACATATACTTGGAACAAAAACACTGGAAGCTAAATCGAGACATCGCATTGAAGACATTACGTCTTCACATTTACTACACATGCAGTCTCTGGACGTTCATGAACTTCAGTCAGACGCAATCGCGTTCCAAAGGACATGTGACTGAATTGACAAGCTTGCATTCATTCCTTGGCTTTCCATTTATGGTGGAAACGATGTCCAACTACCATCAACTGCTGTAATAACTGCTTCATTGCGATCGGGAAAAGCCCAGGTTGATTTTTCTACTTCAGGACATGGAGGTGCTCGGGATGACTGGAGATCTTAATATGAGGAGGAGAATAGACGGTAACCGGGCAGGGGAAGTTAAACACACTCGATGCAGCTATGGGATGAGGAGAGGCTACTTGAATGGATGACCGAGGGAAAGCAATAGGGAAAATGCTCGTGGCAGAACTCATGAATTTTGGGCTGTACGAGCCAGGTGGAGAAGACACAGGGACTAGGAAGAAATTATGAGTTGGCGTGACAAGGGGATAGGACATGGCGGCAAGGAGGCATGTGATGAGGCTTCGGATTTTCGAGGATTCGGGATTCGCGAGTTTGGGAGGCACGAACTTTTTGCCTCCGGAAACCCCAATATCCCGATGTGCGATGAGTCCCTCCACTATGGGTTAGCCCTACTGGCTATTCTGTGATCCTTAAAACTTCCCACTATATGACCGGATCCAAACCTTTGACGGGGCTTCGGCGCTTTTGACATCTCAATACACAACTCCTCGAGACTTGCGATCCTCCGATTGTCGATGTGCCTTCCAAGCTGGCCCAGGTCCAAGTGACCGCCACCATATGCCCTCGATCATATTCTCCCTCGAGATTTTGTGGTTTACGATGTCAACAAGCACGCGAACTCTGAGTTCACGATCTACCAATGCCACCTGTACTCAACTATAGTCCTCAGCCTTATCGGGAAATCGCGTATCGGCATATCGCGATTCTTGTTACCATGTGCGCGGGACTTTTAATTCCCCGATCCCCGACTCTGCAGGATCTCTCGCCACGTGTCCCTGCTGGAGAACGGATCTGATCCTCTCGGTACTTTTGTGGGCCTGAGTTCCCAGATGCTCTCGGCACTTCGTGTCTCGCGAAATAATGGAACTTGCCTTTGCGTGTTGAGATCGCGATGGGCAAAACACCGAGATGGCCAGCCCTTGCGACATGCGCCCCTGGATCGAACAACCTATATTCAGCCACCAAACAGAAAAGACTTCTCTACTACTAAACGTCGAGTAAATTGGCAACTCCGAGATCCTGATAACCGTTGATCTGCTCCGTGGACGGATCTCGATTTCCAATAGCAAATCTTCGCCCGCTCGCTTGATCCGCTCCTTGGAAAACAAGAATTCTCCCGAGCTGCGCTCGAGCACTTTGTGTGACTTACGGACCTGAATGCTTCTCGAACCCATGACTAGAATTATTGCTAACATCAGGCTCCATGGGGGATAGAGTCGTCCCTGCGATGCTCTAAGAACTCCTCCTGCAGTTCCAGTCACCTTTCTGTTGGGCTATGGGTTCATTATTAGGCCGCAAAAATAAAAATGAAAACAAACAGAGAAACAAAGGACAATATTTACAAACCAAAAGAGTCATCCAAGACTCAAACAAAAAAAAATTTTAGAAAATGCCCATTCACTGGGCCACTGAAAACTTCTTCACCATCCAAATCTTGCAACTTGTATGTGTTGTTCGAGAAAGCCTCGGAGATTCTGAAAGGCCCAATCCATAGGGCTTCAAATTTTTTGTTCTTGCCCTTGTCTTGTTTAGGAGCATCCCATTTCAATACTAGGTCTCCTACCTGGAAATGCTCCTTCTTGGCCTTCCTGTCGAAAACCTGCTTGATCTTCTGCTGTTGGTCCTGAATCCTATCTAATGTCTGCTCCCTAACTTGCTGGACTTCCACTAGCTGATGAATCCTTCTGATCATGTCATCAAGTTCATCGTGATGGTCCTGGAGGAATTTCGTTACAGGAATAGCTAGCTGAGAAGGGAAGACGGCCTCGGCTTCATAGACTAGCTGGAAAGGGGAGAGACCCGTAGCTTTCTTTGTAGTCCCCCGATCAGCCCATAGGGCGAATTTAAGCTTCGAGTTCCAAGCCCTTTGGTTGTCTTCCAACATCTTTTTGATGATCCTTATTAAACTTTTGTTGGAGGACTCTGCTAAACCATTGCCCTGTGGGTAATATAGGGTGGAGTGAATCAGCTTAATCCCAAACTGCTCATAGAACCTGGCTAATGGCTTCGACCCGAAAGCGGCTGCATTATCGGTGACAATCTTATTTGGACAGCCAAACCTTGTGATGAGGTCCTCCAAGAATCTGATTATTACCTTGTGGGAAGCACTCCTGGTGGGAATAGCTTCAATCCACTTGGTAAAGAAATATGTAGCAGTCAGGATCCACCTATGCTGCCCACTAGAAGGAGGGTGAATTTCTCCAATAAAATCTAGGCCCCACTGCTGGAAAGGCCCTGAAACCACCACCGGTTTTAACGGCAGAGACCTGAGCTGTTGTTTTCCTACAAATTTTTGACAATTGATGCAGGCTCTGACCCTTTTGCAAACATCAGCGAACATGGTAGGCCAGTAGTATCCAGCCCTGAGGATTTTGTGAGCTGTGGCTCTCCAGAAATGGTGCCCTCCACACAGGCCGCTGTGGAATTCAGCCACGATCTTGTCGGCCTCTGGTGGACCCATGCATTTTAGAAGCACCCCCAGGGGGTCTTTCCAGTATAATATTTGATCGATCAGGTAGTATTTGACCGCTTTGAGCTTCAAAGCTCTTGCTTTGCTTCTTTGCAGGCCGTCTGGAGGTCGCAGCTCCTGCAAAAAGTATATGACATCCTTGTACCAAGGACATTTAGCCAATGAGGACTCCCCTTGAGGGTTTGTTTCAGGAATTCGATCCTATTGAATATCTGAGCATCCGTTGATGAAACTTATCCCCAAATCTTGGCAATTTTCTTCAGCCAGAAACTTGGCTAAACCTTGCCCTTTGATCAACTTGGTGGGCCTTATTTCCAGATCAAACTCCAGGATTTTAGCTATCCATTTACTCCTTTTCCCATCTATGTCAGGCTGAATAAGAATATCTTTAACAACAGCTGAGGGGACATAGGCGATGATCTTTGACTGCAGGATGTAGGTCCTAAAAGATTTGAGGGATTTTACTAGAGCATAAGCCTACTTCTCCATAGTGTCATACCTGATTTCGGAATCCCTCAATGCTCGGCTGAAATAAGAAATAGGCTACTCTAGCCCACTGTCATGTGTCTGTAATAGAATAGCAGCCACTGTGTCAGGTGAGGCGAAGGAGAAAATAAGAAAATCCTTTGAGTAGTTAGGACTGATAAGCACAGGGGCTTCAGACAGGGCCTTCTTGATTTGTTCAAAGGAATGCCTCGATTGAGGGGTCCACCTTACCTCATTCTCTTTCTTTAACATAGCTGTTATAAATTTTACCTCCTCAGCAAAGTTAGGCACAAACCTCCTTAGAAAATTAATTTTACCGAGGAAAGATTGGACTTCCTTTTTGGACATCGGGATTGACAAGGCTTGTATCGCTTCAACTCTACTGGGGTCAATCTTGACTCCTTCCGCTGATACTATGTGGCCTATCAATTTTCCCTCCTGTATGGCGAATAAGGATTTCTTGGGGTTTAATGAAATGCCAAATTTTCTGCATTTCAAGAAAAATTTCCTGAGATGACGACGGTGTTCTACGTCAGATTTTGAAAATATTGTGATGTCATCCAGATAAACGACCACAAATTTGTCCTTCTCCCAAACGAAAGCTATATCCATGGCACGCTGGAAAGTCTCCCCCGCATTCATTAGTCCATACGACATCTTGGCATACATGAATGTGCCCCATGGAGTGGTGAATGTTGTCTTCTCCCTGTCTTCAGGAAGAACAGAGACCTGATTGTAGCCATAGAAACCATCAATCATGGACATCCTGGAAGCTCTTGTTACCCTCTGTAGTATGTGTTCCATCTTTGGCAAGGGGTAGTTATCCTTCCGTGAGCTCCTGTTCAAATTTCTGAAGTCTACACAGAGTCAGATCTCTCCATTCTTTTTCCTTACTAGCACCAAGTTAGCCACCCACTCTGAATATCTCAGTGGTACAATGATCTGAGCTTGAAGTAGCTTCTTCACTTCTCTCTCCATGATAGGCAACATCATGGGATTGTTTTGTCTCAGTTTTTGCTTGAATGGCTTTGCTTCCTCCTTTAATGGAATTTTATGCTCTATGACTGAGGTGTCGTAGGTTTTGAGGTCTTCGTAGGTCCAGGCGAACACATCAGTGAATTTCCTTAAAAGTGCACTGTATTCGGACCTCTGTTCCTCTGCCAGACCCTTTGAAAATTTGACATACTTGAGCTTGCTCTCGGTTCCAATATTGCACTGAATAGTATCAACGTCCACCTCCAAGATCTTTATTTTTACCGACACATCGTTACTATAAAAAAGCCTTTCCAAAGGAACGAGTCCCCTAGGAATATGGTTGTTGGGCAGCTGTACAATGTCATGCCCTGCAATCTTATTTAGAAGATTACCCCCATCAGGATCTTCCTCTGAGACGGCATCTTGGTCTATGTGCAATTCTGAAAATTCCTCAACAGTCTCCAAGAATATCTTGACCTCAAGATCGTCTTCGAATACCTTCCAATGTTTGATGTTGTCAGGTATGGAGGGTCTGTATTTTACTTCTACATCATATCTGAATTTGGGTGGCAGAGGTATTTTGAAATTGCTAGCGGATGCAACCAAGGAATCTGCCAAGGTGTTTTCCTCTCTTGGGATGAAAGAAATATTAAATGCCGAGAAGAAACTGTCAACAAGGTCCCAGACCTCATTTCTGTAACTCCTGAGTCGAGGATGCTTAGCTTGATAAGCGTTCTTGACTTGCTGGACCACCAACTCTGCATCATCGAATACTGCTACCTCCTGGATTCCCATTTCCCTTGCAGCCCTTAGTCCCAGAACAAGAGCCTCATACTCCGCCACATTGTTGGTAGCTTCAAATTCTAATTTGTATGACAGAGATATGGTTTCCTGAGCAGGCGTCACAAAAACTACTCCAGCTCCAGCGCCTTCTCGGGAACAGGCTCCATCAAAAAACATTTTCCATATTGGGGTGATGGAGAGAGGAACTTCAGGGGAAACAATGGGCTGTTTTTTGAGTTTGAGAGGAGGCTCGGGGGCATAGGTGAGTTGTAGTAAACTGGAGCCTAAATCAGTGTCCAAAGCAAAAATGGGATGATTGGTAGGGTTGGCTTCATCACTGATTATGTAGGCTAGTTGGGCTTCCCTGTATAATCTCCTATGCTCTCCCCCGAATACTGGGATAGTAGCATACGTGAGGTCCATTTGCAAGGTTCCCCCAAGTATTTTTATCCAAGATCTTGACAATAGCATACCGAACTTGGCGGGGACATAAGCTACTACGATATCCATGACCACACTTTTCATGGGCAGCTGAAACAAGGTCACAACCAGGTCCTTGATAACTCCAAGACACTGGACTCTCCTGGAGTCAAAAGAATAGAGGTCATGATAGGCTCTGGTAACCTCTAGTCCCAATTCTTCCATAACAGTTTTGGGCATGAGGTTGTGAGAGGCCCCTGAATCCATCAAACAGTTGTGCAGCACTTTGTCATGTATATTCAGGGAAGTGTAGAAGGGAGGGGATGAGTCATCTCTATCTTCTACCATGGGACCTAGGACAACTGCTGGATTTTCATATTGGAGATTTATGGAGTCTGTGGGAAGGCTTGGGGCTCCAGACTGTAAAATCTCAAAAAAACGCTTCTTGAATTCTCCATGCTTAATTAGCTCAGTGAAGGGCACATGGATTCTGATCTTTTGAATCTCATGTTCAAAATTAAAGGGGACTGTAGGTTTTAGAATTTCTTTTATTTCGGGGACATAATTATGAACAACGGGAGAGGGAGGGTGAGTTTTCTTACCTCTGTGATTGTTTGCTACTTCATTAGTAGGTCTCTTTGCTCTAGTGAGCTGCTCAGGAATTTCAGGTGTTGCTATCTTTTTATCAGACCTCAGGTTGTACCTGCCTCGGCCACCACTAGCTTTGTCTCCCTTTCTTAACTCATTTAGCTGACCGTCCATGAGAGACTCCTCGTATGCAGATTGGGTGAGATGAGGAAAAGGAGGAGTATCTCCAAAGAAATGGTTCTCGGGATCAAGCTCATCTGCTTCTCTATCTTCCCCCTCGGCTATGAAATTGTTTTGAAAAGGGGCCTGAATCTTCTGGTCTTCTCTGTCTCTTCCCTTCTCTCTTTGTATATTCGGGGAAGTAAAATTATTCGGCCTCCTGAATCCTCCTTTATTCTCGACGATTTGAGGGCCTTTATATGCTTGTCTCCCTTCTACCCCCATCTTCTCCATTTCTGCAGACAAAGATTTCACCATCTTAGTCAATTCGTCAACCTGAGGGTGAGGCACCAATGATCCAGAAGTCGAGGCTTCCGTCCTTCCTTTTCTTCTGTCTGTGTCGGCCTTGTTTCTCAGTCTGTCAGCTACTAATATGTTGGATTCTACTTCTACGGCCGCATCTTGCATTTGGGCTAAGGAAGTGGCTCTTCTTTCTCTCAACAACAGGCAGAAATCAGGGTCAAATGCACCAGCATAGGAAATTTGGGCAGAGGCTTCTGAGGGTTTTATCTCTGCAGGAATCTTGTTATACATCTTGTTAAATATTTTGGAGAAGTCAGAGACCGACTCTCCTTCCTTCTTCTTCAAAGACCTGAATTATGTCATGTAATACATGAAGTCCTTCCTATCTCCCCACTGCCTCAGGAAAGCACTGTCCAGAGCTTCAATCCCAGCAATAGATCCTGGAGCCAATCCTCTAAACCACTTCCTTACCTCACCATCGAGGCTTTGGATGAAAACTCTCATCCAAACATCTTCGCTTTCAATGTTTAGGTTGTCTGCGTAACTGTAGAAAGCAGCCAAGTGCTCCTCTGCAGTTATGTCCCCCTCCCCAGTGAACTTGGTCATGTATTTCAAGTAATCTCCAGCAGGAAGAGGATTCACAGGATGGGGTAGGATTAAAGGAGCGTATCTAGAAACGACTATGGAATCCATCCTATTCGGAGGGGGATTAGCACCGACCATAGGAATGTTAGGTGGGGGAGAGCTGGGAGGAGATGGATTTCACAAAGGGGTTATTGAGGGTAAATCTAGGAGTGGGGTGGGAAACAAGAGGTGATTCAAGGAACAGGCTATCGAGCTCCAGTCAGCAGGTGCTCCTCCTTGTGAAGGAGTGGGTAAATCCTCTGCGGCCCTGGGTCTACACCAAGGTATAGCTTCAGGGGAGAGGGGAGTGACAAAGTCTTGTCCCTCTGGTCCCAGACCAGGAGAGGAAAACTCAACAGGGACACTCCCAAAATTTAAGAAACGGGAAACTGCAGATACAGGCCTGTCAAAAATCTGAGGAGGAGAAAAAGGGGCTCCAACAGAAGGGTATGGTGGATTACCTGGCTCGGTGATGGATGCTTCTTCCTCAGAGACCTTTCCCTTTCTGAGCACCGCCTCTGGATCTGTTTCAGGTGTAGCTAGGGGCAGCTTTGGATGAGAGCGCATATGTCTGCCTCTAAAAGCCACAATTAATAGAGCAGGTTCTTCCCAGCGGAGTCATTACAATGGAGTCACCAGGTGCAGCTTAACAATCTTGAAAGGCTCCGATAATCCGATGCACCTTCGGATTCAGACGCTCAATGTTGTTCTTACCCAAGGAAAATCTTCAATTTCGTCCCCGGCAACGGCGCCAAAAATTTTAGCGTCAGAAGTCACTCCTGGATTTCTTGCAGGAGAGGAGACCAACGCCCATCATTTTATGTCACGATTTGTTTATAAAAGGCGATCAAATGGAGATAATGGCTCTAGGAGGTATCACTCTAACTCAGGGACTGAGTCTGGCACGTAAGAACAGAGGAGGTCTGGAATCCTAACTTCAGCCAATGGGTTGATTTAAGGATGAACAGGTGGAAGACTTAGGAGAAAGTGAACAAACAACTCTAGGCATCAGGCTTGCAGCGGTTTGTAGAGGAAAAAATCTGAAAACAGGATCATCCTGGCTCAGGGCTTCAAGAAACTGAAAGGGGACTTGACTCGATCTTCCAATTCCAAGTCATTCAGCGTTAAAGAAATCACAGGGACTGATTAGGGGCTCCGTAACTATTACATTGATCCATTACAACATCATCCTGTAATAACTACAGCTCGATTGGATCCTCCAATTCCGAGCTACTCTAACACAGTGTAAACAAAGACATGAAATAAACTGGCATTCATAAGGCAAGAAGTCTCCAAAGTTCATATATATCCAGAACAACAATGCTTCATTAAAGATTTACAACCGGGAGCTCCGCTCAACCATCGATGCTTTCAAAAATGGCAGAAATGCCTACATATACTTGGAACAAAAACACTGGAAGCTAAATCGAGACATCGCATTGAAGACATTACGTCTTCACATTTACTACACATGCAGTCTCTAGACGTTCATGAACTTCAGTCAGACACAATCGCGTTCCAAAGGACCTGTGACTGAATTGACAAGCTTGCATTCATTCCTTGGCTTTCCATTTATGGTGGAAACGATGTCCAACTACCATCAACTGCTGTAATAACTGCTTCATTGGGATCGGGAAAAGCCCAGGTTGATTTTGCTACTTCAGGACATGGAGGTGCTCGGGATGACTGGAGATCTTAATATGAGGAGGAGAATAGACGGTAACCGGGAAGGGGAAGTTAAACACACTCGATGCAGCTATGGGATGAGGAGAGGCTACTTGAATGGATGACCGAGGGAAAGAAATAGGGAAAATGCTCGTGGTAGAACTCATGAATTTTGGGTTGTACGAGCCAGGTGGAGGAGACACAGGGATTAGCAAAAAATTATGAGTTGGCGTGACAAGGGGATAGGACGTGGCGGAAAGGAGGCATGTGATGAGGCTTTTGATTTTTGGGGATTCGGGATTCGAGAGTTTGGGAGGCACAAACTTTTTGCCTCCGAAAACCCCGATATCCTGATGCGCAATGAGTCCCTCCACTATGGGTTAGCCCTCCTGGCTATTCTATGATCCTTAAAACTTCCCACTATATGATTAGATCCAAACCTTTGACGGGGCTTCGACGCTTTCGACATCTCAATACACAACTCCTCGAGACTCGCGATCCTCTGATTGCCCATGCGCCTTCCAAACTGGCACAGGTCCAAGTGACCGCCACCATATGCCCTCGATCATATTCTCCCTCGGGATTTCACGGTTTACGATGTCAACGAGCACGCGACCTTCGAGTTCACGATCTGTCGATGCCACCTGTACTCCACTATAGTCCTTGGCCTTGTCGGCAAATTGCATATCGGCATATCGTGATTCTTGTAACCATGTGCGCGGGACTTTTAATTCCTCAATCCCCGACTCTACGGGATCTCTCGCCACGTGTCCCTGCTGGAGAACGGCTCTGATCCTCTCGATACTTTTGTGGGCCTGAGTTCTCGGATGCTCTCGGCACTTCGCGTCTCGCGAAATAATGGAGCTTCCCTTTGCGTGTTGAGGTCGCGATGGGCGAAACGCCGAGATGGCCAGCCCTTGCGACACGCGCCCCTGGATCGAACAACCTATATTCAGCCACCAAACAGAAAAGACTTCTCTACTACTAAACGTTGAGTAAATTGGAAACTCTGAGATCCCGATAACTGTTGATCTGCTCCGTGGACAGATCTCGGTTGCCAATAGCAAATCTTCGCCCGCTCGCTTGATCTGCTCCTTGGAAAACAAGAATTCTCCCGAGCTGCGCTCGAGCACTTTGTGCGACTTAGCGAACCCGAATGCTTCTCGAACCCATGACTAGAATTATTGCTAGCACAAACTATGAATTACAAATTTTCAGGGTGGCAGGGTGGATACAGTAAGGGGATTAGTGTCTCCTACAGGTTGGTTCCTATGAACAATAATTATGTGAGTTTGTTCCTTTTAGATGAGCTGGTGCTCAACAAGGGGATTAGTGTCCCCTACAGGTTGTTTCCTACAAATATTATTGTAGGTTCATGTATGTTGTAAGTTGGTTCTTACAAATTTTTATAAATAAAATTTTGTTGTTTTCTCCGATTTGGGTTTCCACGTTAAATATATGTATGTTGTGAATTGCATGATTAATTATTGGTTAATAATTTATTATGATTAAAAAGAAATTGTGGTAAAAGAAATTAATGATTAGCATGTAATACTAATTCACCCCTCTCTCATTATTCCAACAACCTACATACTTATTGTGTGATTTTTCAAACCTAAAACATCACCTAGAAAAAATACCCTACTTTTGAGACAATTTTTTGTAATAATTTTGATACCAATTTTGAAATGGTTGTGATACTTTTGGTTTGTAAATTATCTAAATTTTATGTCCAATATAGAGATCAATTATGAGGTTTCCCCTTATCTATTTTTTATTTAAACTTTGATAGTAAATCAATCAAATATGTATATGATCTTGTTGGCACAGGGGCAGACCCAGGGTTCAACTCCAAGAGCGCACCAACAAGCCCTAACTACTGGCCCTTTTGGTAACACCTGTGAGGCAGATACAGTCTCACCCGAAGTAGCTATGGGGGGTTGCAGGACACAGATGTATACAACCAAGGGAATACAAATTAGATCTGATACAAGAACAACACAACATCTAGATATCAATTACCAGCTTAGATCTACTTCACACAACTATCTATAAGATCTAACACAGTGATGCAACAACAATATATCTATAAACAAGAGAACACAACATCTATCACACACAACACAAAGATGTATGTGGTTCACCCTCTCCCTAGGGCTACATCCACATAATTGTGATTTATAATATATTAAGATGAAAGCATACAGTTCTTATCTGCGTTCTTAGCTAGCAAATATTCTCTCTTTCTCTCTGTCTTCCCTTCCTATGAACCCAGCTACAGGGTGATATTTTCACCCATCTGAAGATCTTACAACACAGACTTCCCTCACTCCTCGATGCTTCTCTCTCTCACTACAAGATTCACTCACAAAAATAATGAACTTGGAACGAGCAATAACAATAGAAATAATTACAACAACCCATCCCATGTTCTCTTGACCTTTATTTATACATTACAATAGCTCACCGACAGCCTTAGGCAAAAACCTAAGTGTCAAAACCCTAGATATCAAAACCCTAAGTCAACTTGACCCACGTTTTCAGGTCTTTGCCAGCCTGTCTTTCCTTCCTTCTCACGCGGTGCTCCAAAGCATCTAACGATGGATTTTTCTTCTTATCGAGTTTTCCACAATCTGTCTTCCTTGCTGATCTATCATCCTCGATATCCTTGTCTAATGACTTGATTTCTATTACTTCACTCTGTCTTTTCTTCTCTTCTCCTCACTTAGACATAGTATCAGTCACTGTGTCTTCTTCACAGTTTGCATTCCATCTTTTCTTTCTTTACTCTTTTCTTACATCCATACCTAAGGGCCAATAGGACCCTAACACTCACCTGTGACTCGTCCCGAGGGACTTTAGATATGACCCTTTTGATTTGCTTCGTCTTAAGGATGCACGAAGAATCCTATGCTTTCTGCTCTTTCTTTCCCCACTATGTCAAGACTTCCTTTCCTGTGTCTGGTACCTAGTTTCAACTGCACCTGGTACCTGGATCCTTTTCCTTATGCTTTTAGTGAGAGTTGTGAGGCAGTTGGTTGTCATAGTATAGTTTCAATTGGCTCTCGTTCACCAAACCTTCCTTCCATTCTCCATTCAAGGTCTTCAACTTTGCAGCTCCTCCTTCCGTGACATAGACAACCCCATATGGTCCCAGCCAATGTGTTATGAACTTTCCTATATGTTTCACGAATTTGTTGTCGTATATTAGTACCAAATCACCTTGATTAAATGCCTTCTTCTTGATGTGTCTGTCATGGTAGGCCTTTTCGCTTTCCTTCTGTACCTGCTAATGTAATCCTGCAATAAATATTTCTTCTTCTAGTTTGACCAACTGCGCAATCCTCTCTTGAACACTGCCAGTGTCATCCATATCTGTAAAGGCTTCGATTCTTAAGCTTGGGACCAAATATTCCATCAGGACAACTACTTCGAGACCATAAACCAAATTAAAGGGGGTCTTCATTGTTAGCTTCTTGCAAGTGGTTCTATAGGCCCATAGTACTTCTGGTGCTCTTAAATCCCAGTCATCCCTGTTCACACTCCAAATCTTCGTCAACGTTGTCTCCAATATCTTATTGAATGCTTCAACTGTCCCATTTTCTTGTGGGTGGTAGGGTGTTCTCTTCTAATGATGGACTGCAAATTCCTCGGTCAAGGATTCAATGATATTATTTATAAAATGTGTGCCTTGATCACTCATAAGGATCTTCGGCCATCCAAACCTGGTTATGATGTCATCAAATATGAATAGCGCGGTTGTAGTTGCACTACAATCTCTAACTTCTCTTGCTTCGGCCCATCTGGTCAAGTACTCTATCGAATTGATTATGTATCTAGATTTTGTGTGCTTGCCTGGTGGGTTTATAGGTCCCATGAATTCAATGGCCCATTTCTCAAATTCTTGTAGGGTTAGCTGTGATACTAAAGGCATTTCATCTCTTATGGATGATTTCCCAACTCTTTGACATACATAACATGCTCTGTCATAGTCCTTAGCATCTTTGTGTAAGGTAGGCCACCAGAGGCCAACTCTAAGAACCTTTTGCATTGTTTCTTTTCCTGCGTAGTGTCCTCTTGCGATGCCTTCATGAGCTTATGAGAGGATCAAGTTTGCTTTGCCTCCATAACACACCTCCTCAATATCTCATCAGGTCCCATCTTGTATAGTTGTCCATCTATAAGTGAAAATTTTGCAGCATGCACTACCAATTGTTTCTTCTGGGTGATTGTATATTCACTGGGTTCCATTCTTGTTGACAGGAACTGGACTATCTCTGTGAAGTGATCATCAATATTTCTAATGGCCAACAACTGTGCATCTGATAGTGTATCCTCCAAACTAGTAGGCTCTTCTCCATGTTATATCCTCAACAAGTGGTCAGGACCTTTGTTCATTCTTCCTGGCTTAAAAACGATCTCAAAATCATATTCCTGAAATAACAGAAGACATATTCATATTCTCCCCCCCAACACTGGCTTTTTGACTAGGTATTTCAGTGCAGAGTGATCAGTAAACATTTTAAAGTGTCCTCCCAACAAGTAGTGGAGAAAATTTTGCAACGCATACACCATGGCTAACCCTTCTCTGTCAGTGGTGGTGTAATTAATATCATTTGTTGATAGCTTCCTTCTAGCAAAGGCTAACAGGTGGTCAATGTCTCCAGCTCCTGGTTGTGCTAACACAGATCCTAGTGCAATAGAAGATGCATCGACATGCACATGAAATTCCTTACTCCAATTTGGGAAAACCAGAATAGGCATAGTAACCATTTTCTGTTTCAGTGTGTCGAAGCTCTATTGGCATTCTTCTGTCCAATGAAACTGACAGTATTTTTTCAAAATATTCTCCATGGGTGTTTTGATCTATGCATAGCCTTTAATGAACTTCATGTAGTATCCAGTGTGTCCCAGCGTAGTGCGCACATGTTTGACTAAAGTAGGAGGGGGCAGATCCACTATAATAACAATATTAGATGGGTCTACCAGTAGTCCCTAATTACACACAATATGACTTAAAAACACTCCAAAGGGTGAAAAGAAGATGCACTTCTTCAGGTTCAAGGCAATATGACACTGCCTGCAATTATCCAACATTAGCCTTAAACATTCAATATGATTTTGTAATAAGCTAAAAACATTCCAGTCATCAAAATATGCTTCCAGAAATTTATGTAAAAACTCCTTGAACACTTCGACCACTACCATGGAAAAGATGGTTGGGGCATTCTTCAATCCAAATGGCATCATTGTATACTGGTAGGATCCTGATTCTATTGAAAATGTGGTCTTATGGAGATCTTCCTTGGCAATCTGGATCTGATGGTATCCTGAAAACCCATGTGTAAAAGAATATACCTCCTATCCTCCTACATTATCTAACACTTCGTCAGTAAATGGTGTAGGAAATGGGTCATGCAAACAAGCATGATTCAGCTTCCTGAGATCTACATAGATCTTGATCTCTTCGGTCTTTTTATCCTGCACCACCATAGGGCTAATCCATTCTGACTCTTCAATAGGTTTTATGATTCCTACCTCCAACATTCTATCGAGTTCAATCTTCACTTTCTCCTTAGATTTAGGGTTCAATATGTAGGGTCTCTATTTAACTGGCCTTGCATCTGGTTTCAAAGGGATCCTCATCTCTCCCATGGTCCCTTTAATGCCCTTCATATGAGTGAACTTGGTTGGAAACAAGTCCTGATATTCATGTAGTAACTCTTTGATCTTGTCAATAGTGGCAACATCCCAATAATCTCCAATATTTGCAAGCTTTGGTGTTTGCTCTATTCCAATATTGACTTTTTTTATTTTAATTGGTTGTCCAATGAAAGGTAGCTCAATTCCTGGTCCTTCTATGTCTCTTTGGCCCTCTATTTCGGCGATGTTCACCTTCCTAGGATCATTGTCTTTGTCAACATTGATATTGTAACAACCTTGTAGTTTCTAGAGAGGTGCAGTCCATTCGTCCTCTTCTTGTTCCAAAGGGAGGCTAGGTGCCTCCTCAAATAATTTATGTCTTACAATCTGTAACTCTTTATCCGCTGTAGTATATTGGATTTCAAACAAAATGATAGTTACAAAGTTCTGGGTCATACCTTCCCAATCTCCAGTGATGAGGCATAGTTCTGCTTGAAGACACTAGTTGGTAGGGGTTGTGTCCAGTGTTTTTATGAATTTGTGCACCCACTTCTCTTGAGGAATGTTACTCCAGGCTTCCTCACAAATTTTCACATGGTCCTTCATACAACTTCGACCTATGTACCTAGCTTCATAGCCTTCTACTTTCTCTTAAAACTGTGTTGTAATCAAAGTGTGACATTGTACCCATTCTGTAATGTTGTTTTTGTGTGTCCCCCACCATCTTGTTCGGGTTGCTTTCAAGGCCTCATCCATTTCCAACAATCTTTGTTGTGTTGGTATAAGTTCTTCAAAGTCCAACAAGAATGATTTTAAATGATTCAGACCATCAAAGGTGGGCAAGTTACTTACTGTTGTGTCATTCCAGCAAACTTCTCGGGTTAATCTAGCACATCTCCTTGTAGATACTTCATACATTTTTTTCTTCCGGTTCTCCAGTGCTTCTTATGAATATGATGAACATGCGTTCTCACTTCACCAGCTTAGGTTCCCATCCGCCATAGGATTAATGTAATCCTGTTGTCTGGCTGTTAATTTGTATATATTTTCTAGTTCATATGCGTGGTCTTCTTATCTAATGGGTTTTGTGTATCTCTCACCTTCATCGGGATCCAAAGGTGAAATGACCCTATGGCCATCTCCTTCAAATGTCATTCTTCTTTTCTTTAAATCAACCATAATGGAATTATTGAAAGGCCAATCAATTCCTAACAACGTAGGGTAAGGACAACTATCATCAACTATCTCAATCACCTCAAAGTCTGCAAACTTCCTTACTCCATCAATGTCCACAGGGATATGTTCCAATCTTCCAAAGGGGCTGACAGCTTGTTGATTAGCCATCCTAACCCTAAAAGGGGAATATATCAACTTAGATTTTCCCATCAATGCTTCTTTATGACATTGACCTCCGACCCTAAGTCGAGGACCACATAGTCGATATCATACTCTCCAATTTGAGCATTCAGGTGTAGTTCCTTATTTGTCCTTCTCTTTTTAAAGACTTGGTGTACTTCTTTATTCAGCAAAGGATCTATCTTTCCTAGCTCGTATTGTCTAATTAAATTTTGTATCTCTTATACAACGCTTTCATCCTAAATCAACTTAATACAAGTATATAATAATTCAATGAGTTTTCTTACCTATTTTCCTTCTCCTGGAAGAGTAGACTGATCAAATCCGAGAGGCATTCCACATTCTCTTACTTTTGTTCGTTTCTTCGATGAATAACCTTGGTCTCTCCCGAATTATTTTCTTGCCTCCTCAAATATTTTTGTTTCTTTCTTTGCATCAAAAACTTGTGTCTTCTCTGCAAATTTCCTAACCTCTGATTCTTTTGTAGTCTTTCCTTGGGTCGCTCTATCTTCTCCTGTAACAGCGCCTCCTCTAGTGATAACAATGACTCTAGGGTCCTCTTCACGAGGTTCAACGTACATCAGTTGCACTTGCGGGTTCTGCTGAGGTCCTCGTCTCTCGTGAAGTTTGGCTAGCAGCACAAGACAATCTTTGATAACATGTTCGAATGAGATACAGTAGCTGCAAGTGGTACAAGGGTTCTGAAAGTCCCTTATTAAGTGTCATGGCTGCATGCATTTATAAAAAATGATTTGGCCCCTACCTTGACCCATACCTCCTGCTCGTCCACTTCTTTTGAATCCACCACGAGGGTTGAAGTTTCCTCTTCCTAGAGAATTATAATGCGTATTGTTTCCTTCTTGTTGTACTTTGCCTTGAATTTTGTATATATCTCTTGACCTTTAATGCATGAGGTCATAGGCCCTACAATCCTTATCATCATGCCACACTAACTTATAGAACATGCAATACATATTTGTGGGTGTTTGAACATATTTTTGCATGTAGTAGAATTCACCAGGGAGATTTCTATTTCTACATACCTCCCACCATGGTAAGGTAAATTTCTTTAAAGGACTCGGGGCTCCAGATGAAAAATACTCACAAAATAGGGGACATTTCTCCTTTTCATGGCCTTCTGATTTGCATCTAATGCACCAGATATATTATGTTTTATCTTTTCCCTTGTATTTCTTCATATCTTTGACCTGTAGAGATAAACTAGTTAGATGACTCAATATTTGAATCATATCTGAGTTGGATTCTCCCACAGGGGTTGATTATAACTTCATGGCGATCTCCAACAACTTCGCCTGAGAAGAAATATTATCTTGCATTAGAGGATATCTAATGTGCGGTAAGAGGGAAGCAATGAACCACTCCTTGCTCTGATCGTCTGGGATCTGAAAACTCAAATGGCCTATCAAGGTCTTAAATCTTTGATCAAACTCCCACACAGGTTCAACTATTCTCTGCTTGATTTATTTTAGTTCTGTAATGCACTGTGACTCTGACTTAGGTTTCTTGAATTCAGAAATTAGCACAGTCTTAATGACATTTAGCAGTTTAGGTGCAGCTCCTTGGACAAATTTCATGTACCAGATCAACGCGCGATCTCTCAAGGTAGTACTAAATTGAGATCATTTAACAACTTCGTCGGTGATATTTTTAATACTCCACACAGCTTCACATAGAAACTAGTGCTAATCAAGATCCTCAGATCCATCTCCTCTGAAGGTGGGTAACCTCATCTCATCTACCATAGATCTTCCTAGGTTTCCTGACTGAATATGTGGTGGACTGCTAGTCACAGTTCTCTAAGTGCTATGGTGACTCTGATTACTTTGGTTTCTTAATGCTGCTGAAACAGCAGGAGAAATAATAGTACTCACTTCAACAGTCGACATGATTCCTGAAGTTTCTGGCTCTTCCCAGCGAGGTTCTTAAACTTTCCCTTCCACTGCCCTAGTGGATTCTGAATGCTCCTCGTCTGTCAGATCTTCCTCTTCTCCACTGTAGAAAACCTCATCCCCGTAGTTCTACTTAAATAGGTTCACAAGAGGAACTTCTCTGAACACTCTCCCACTACGCGTATGTCTAGCCTCTGTGTCGCTATCGCTGTCTGAGTTGTTTAACATTATCCTTTTTCAATCCAACCAACTATTGTACCTTTAATATGTTCTTCTCATGCAATAGCATCTTGATCTTCAACTTTAAAAAGTGTAAAAAATTTCCTCTAGGTCCCTTAAAGAAGTACCTCTCGGCTTGGCTATATGACTCTACTTTGTCAATAGAAAACTCGGTGGCGTACCCTCCAATGGTGCTATCAAACCAATGATCTACTGCTCTTGACATGGCCTTATCAACTCTCTTGATCTTCTTGATCAGCGTTGACGTCCAAACCACAGGGCTTCTAGATCCGATCTCAAACTGGATATCTGCTAACCTAGCTAGCCACTCATATAGCTCCTGATGGATTCCTCCAAAGAAAATATCATGTATATTACTAAAGATATATCTTCCCAACTAATCCTCTGTACCAAGATTAAGGTTCTTGTTCTGGGATTCATCAAAGTCCTTTTCTTGATCTTCTATCCACTTCTGAATCTATGTCTTCGATGGAAACTGCCTTGACATTCCCTCAAGAAGATTCATGTCCTCACAACGAAACCATTTGTTGGCACGGGGGAAAACCCATGGTTCAGCTCCAAGAGCGCACCAACAAGCCCTAACTACTGGCCCTTTCGACAACACATGCGAGGAAGATGTAGTCTCACCCGAAGTAGCTATGGGGGGTTGCAGGACATATATGTCTACAACCAAGGGAATACAAAGTGGATCTGATACAAGAACAAAACAAAATCTAGATATCAATTACCAGCTTAGATCTACTTCTCACAACTATCTATCAGATCTAACATAGTAATACAATAACAGTATATCTATAAACAAGAGAACACAACATCAATCACACACAACACAAAGATGTACGTGGTTCACCCTCTCCCTAGGGATACGCCCACAAAATTGTGTTTTATAATATATTAAGATGAAAGCATGCAGTTCTTATCTGTGTTCTTAGCTAGCAGATCTTCTCTCTTTCTCTCTGTCTTCCCTTCCTGCGCACCTAGCTGTAGGGTGATCTTCGCACCCAGCTGAAGATCTTACAACACAAACTTCCCTCACTCCTTAATGCTTCTCTCTCTCACTACAAGAGTCACTCACAACAATAACGAACTTGGAACAAACAATAACAACAACAACAATGAAAACAACCCATCCCAGGTCCTCTTGACCTTTATTTATACATTACAATAGCTCACCGACAGCCTTAGGCCAAAACCTAAGTGTCAAAATCCTAGATACCAAAACCCTAGGTGTTTAAAACCCTAGGTCAACTTGACCCACATTTTCAGGGCTTCACCAGCCTGCCTTTCCTTCCTTCGCGTGTGGTGCTCCAAAGCATTCGATGGTGGCTTTTTCTGCTTGTTGAGTTGTCCACGATCCATCTTCCTTGTTGATTTGTCATCCTTTATCTCCTCGTCCAATGGCTTACTTTCTCTTACTTCGCTCCGTCTTTTCTTCTTTTCTTCTCACTTCAACCCAGTATCAGTCACCATGTCTTCTGCATAGTTTGCATTCTGTCTTTTCTGGTTTACTCTTTGCTTACTTCCATACCCAAGGGCCAACATATCTAAATTGTATTTCCAATATAAAGGATGTTTTCAAAATGCAATATGAATATGAAAAATGCATCTTCTTTTCATATGAAATATAGTTTTAATAAACCAATTCAAAAAGATGTTTCTTTTAAGTTTTTTTATTGGACTTGTTTATCCATGTTATATTAAGTGAAAAGTGTGCTACACAAGAAATAAATGAATTAGAATAGATTCATTATTTTTAGATAGAGGAGGGAAGAGGGAAAATACACTTGAGTTATTCTTAGAGTCCATTATTTATTGATGAAGTTTTTGAACATGCATTGAAAATTATGATAATTAGTTAGTATAATAATTTTAATAGACAAACTCTATAAAATGTTACTTTTAAGTGCATTTTTGAACTTGATTACCCAAGTTTTATGTAGTAAGAAGTTATGTTGTTATGGAAAAAACAATGAAATTTGTAATTGTTGGGTAATATATTAAATGGTGTCTAGTAATTACCATAAATTGTTGTCACATTGAAGTTGTACTAAATTTGGCACATAGTGAAAATTAATAAAATATTATATTGAGTCTCAATAACACATTGTCTTGTTTTCAAAATAAATAAAATTTATTAATAAAAATTGTATACCACATTGAAATTTGAAATTAACAAGTAAAATATTGAATAGTGTCATGTATTTAACATAAGTTGTCATCACATAAATACATTAAAATTGTATAGATTTTATCACATAGGAAAAATTAACAAAATATTGGTTTTCAACTATAGATTGTTTATGTTTTTTTTCAAAATATATACAAATTATATGCCAATTTAAAGAAACAAAAATTTGTACATATCTACACAAAATAATTTAAAACTTATCAAATAATAATATGAAAATAATATATGATATACAATAAACACTGAAAATTCTTTCTTCATGAATATATGTATATCTTGATCATTTTCCAATGTTCTTTATTTTCCCTCCATGCCCAAACTATGGTATCAATTGTAACATATATACCGTATAAACACTGAAAATTCTTTCTTCATGAATATATGTATATCTTGATCATTTTCCAATGTTCTTTATTTTCCTTCCATGCCCAAACTACGGTATCAATTGTAACATATCCAAATTTTGTGTCATGGGGATTTGGTATGTAATATTACAAATAGTTTTCCTTTTATTTCCTAAATTATGCTTCTACCAAACAACGTTAACATGAAGATTCTCACTTACAACATTGTGTATGATATATGAGGTGGTTGTTTCCATCAACATCATCTCCTCTTGATTCTCATTTTCTAATCTAACAAGCAACATATTTTTTTTCTCAAAATCATTGCTAGGAATAAATGTTGGTTTTGGGTTGTTTCACTTGGGTCCAACATATATTAATTCACTTGTCACTATTTTCTAAATACTCCTCCATAATACTGGATATTAAATGAAGTGTATTATGGCAAGAATTGAGGTTTTTCCTTGTCCCAATTTCCTAGAAATTGAATCAATTCCATCCAATATTGTATGATCACTATACATTTTATCTAAACTATTTAAATCTATTTCTCAGTACATCAATCTCTAAGGGTTGACATCAATGACAACCAACTATCCAAACAAATTGTCCATCAATCTAAGCCAATTTTCCAACATTTCCAAATCCTCCTCCATAATACTAGATATTACATGAAATGTATTACAGAAAGAATTGAGGTTTTTCCTTGTCTCAATTCCTTATAAAATGAATAAATTTCATCCACTATTGTATGATCACTGTAAATTTGATCTAAACTATTAAAATATATTTCTCGGTACTCTACCTTATTTTGGCATTCCTCTATAACAAGTGGAGAATCCTCATTTATAATAGTGTATTTTCACATTCTTATGTATGATTTAATTCCTTCCTTTAGTTATTTTAAATATATATAATTCTATTCTAGATGTAAGAAAGTTGGCTTCCCTATGGGCAATTTTGGTTGACCTTCATTATTTGTATCCCACAACTCAACTAGTTTTGGGCACTCAATATCTCTAATAGATTCATTGTACCTTAATACTAGAACATCATTGAGTACTAGAAATTGGAAGTATTCTATAGTAAGAATGTATATTGAGTGCATTTTTCCCTTCCTTGGTGTGTCTATTAAGGAAAGTTTTAAGTAATACACCTTGTCAATCAGTCTAGGAGGAATTACCCATTTTATTCAATTGTGCAGTATGTGTAAAAAATCTTAGCTAAAGAAAACATATATTTACTTTTCAAGTTTGAAGACATCCTCCGATAGGTTCCATCTATGTCTTAATGGGGTTATCCCACAAGAAATAACAAAAAAATGATAGAGATGAAGACACCATGTGCAATTAGAAGTGATAAAAACATGAAAAGATAATGATTCTTATTATCACATACTACATTGTCTAGATGCACCAATAAATTTGGAAGAAGAAGTTTAAAATCAATGTATCGATTCTTTGATATTCAATGAGATAGAACACCATCCTTGTATACTCTACATTTTGAGTAAATGGAGGTGTTAGGTAATGCATTTGAAAGTGGATTTCTTGAACCTCCTCTTTCATAAAGAAGATCACCATCAATACCAATGCGTGGGTCTTCAAGGTCCCTCATGCACTTAGTGAGGGATTTAATAGTGATTGTGATCCCATATTTACAAATGGTAGGGTACAATGACTGAAAACTTCTATATTATTCCCATGGTTTAACATACAAGTCAATGGCGAACCCAAGTTTTCTCAAGTAATAGATTTTGATCTAAGACATAGCCTTGGAATTGAAGTTTTTGTTTTGTACATGCTAGTATGAATAATTATCTATGATCCTTTGCAAGTTCCACTCTCACTTAATTTTGTGGGCATAGTAGAAATATATTCTACACATAATGGTATTATTATGTTTTTTCAATCTATCCCTTTCATTTTCATTCAACTCTTTTGTATTTGTTGAATTCCTGTTTTCTTTCACCATAATGTGTTCACCACATTTACTAAAGTTTATGTTCTTCTACTATGACACATATATAAAATGAATATTCCAAAAATTGCTCATTGTTGATTGTGATATTTTTGTGAAATTGAGATTTTCAAGATCCTCATTTGTAACGTCCCTGGGCTTCCAAGCCAGGCACACTCTATAGACATTTTTCTCATACACAAATTCATGCGGAAGTGAAAGTAAACACATGCATCATATAAGCATAGGAAATTATGATAAACTTTAGACATATACTTAAACACAACATGTAAAATTAATATAGAATTGGTACTTATATTTTTATGATAAGACCACCAACTACGTGCAGACCTTCCATGAACCTCCAAGCCTTAGACCACGCTGCTCCAAGATATCAATAGTGGGTCACCCCTGAGATGCGACTAAAATCCACCCAGGGTAAAGGAAATCTTACGCTAGGTTGAGACTACGAAAAATATGCACAATGAAAAAGGAAGGATTCCCTGCAATGAGCCTAATTACACCCACTGCTCACAGAATCTCATTCCCAACATGATTAACCCACCCCGAGAATATACAGCTTCAATATTCCACAGTATATCGGCTACTCCACTTCCCTTACAGGGCTTCAACAACAAGCCAAATCAAGAATTCTCAGAGCTCTGTAGCTGCTACTGGACTCCCTCTAGGAGAAATCACTTCCCCAACAATATCTCTCACTTGGAGATATTTTCTCACAAGCCTGACAACCTACTTCTTCAATCTACGGTCCTGACAACCCACCTCTTCAAAACCACAGGCTTGACAACATGCTTCTTCTATCCAGCTCCTAAGTCAAACAAGTAACCATAGTAGCTAAATTGGGTAAGGCAGGGTACGGGATCATCAAAAATACCAGTGCGCGCAGGTTACAAAGGTTCATGATGGTAGAGGGTTCAACAATGGTGGAAAATGGTTGACTTCGTGCATGCTTAGTGTGTGAGTGAATGGAGCAAGGGATGGCAAGAATGGTGAGCGAACCCCCACAACGATAGAATTTCCTACATAAATCTGCATGCATCCTGGATGACACTTGACTCTCTAGGAGCTCGTTCCTCTCCACTTGGAGTTCATTCCTCTTCCCAAATGAACTTAGGATAACAGGGTTTATTTACCAAACCTTATTAATTTAGGAAATATATTATAATATTCCCTTGGGTTAAGCCCTCAAGCTTATCCCAGTTTTCCTAGCCTCTCATCCCCTTTCCCTTTCCCTTCCCAGTGGAGCTTAGTCCCCCATAACTCTTTCTTTGTGGTTGGTCTACACGCAGTGATGCATTTTTATTAATGATCTGCATAAGTACATATACAAAAATAGGCTCATTGGCCTTAGAATTTAGGCTCTCCGACCTAATAAACACATAAGCCTTCAACTTATAAATACTTGGCTCACCAGCCTATAAACTTCATTAAACATCATTACAATTCATCAGGGGCTCGGCCTTAGGGTATTACAATCCCCTTCCCTTATTTATGCATTATCCTTGGTGCATCATATTTACATATTACAACAAGATTTTCAAAAATATTCATAAATATGCAGGTATTTTTCTCGCATTGCATCTTCATGCACCCAAGTTGTGTCCTCAAGACCGTACCAGTTACATTGGACCTTTACAAGCCCTATGGCTCGATTCTAGAATTTTTTTATTTTTTGGTCCAAAATGCGTACCGTATGCACTTGAAAAGTGCTTTCTTGCTCCACCTGAATCACATTCCAATCAATAACATGATTAGAATCATGTCTATATTTCTAAGAAATGATACATGGAATACATTATGTATAGACATAGATGCAGGTAATGCAAGCATGTAAGTTACTGGTCCAATCCTCTCTTGGATTTCAAACGAACCACAATATCTGGATGCCAACTTGGAATAGTTTCCCAACTTCAGAGAACTTTTGTTGGCCTTCACCTTCAATAAAACATGATCATCCACTTTAAATTCCCTGCGAGTTATGCCCTTGTCATCATAGCTTTTCTGCCTATCTTGGGCAACCTTTAAATTCTATTTAATCTTTGGCATCTTCTCTTCCATTTCCCTGAACAATTATGTCCCAAATACTACTCTATCTATTGGGTTGTCCCAGCTTACTAGTGTGTTGCACTTTTTTCCATAAAGTGCCTCAAATGGGCTCATCTTTAGTTCATTGTTGTAGGAAAATTCTACCAAGTGTAGATAATATTCCCATTTAGATGGTTTATCCATCACGTACATCCTTAGCATATCATCTATCACTTGGTTCACCCTTTTTGTTTTCCCATCAGTCTCGGGATAATAAGTTGTGTTGAAGTTCAGATTTGTTTCAAACCCTTTGAATAATCCCTTCTAGAAATTTGAGGTAAATCTTGTGTCTCTTTTAGACATAATTTTCTTGGGTATGCCATGCAGGCATGCTACATCCCTCATATAAATATCAACAACATTGGTTTCCTTGTGAGTAACCTTAATAGGAATGAAATGGGCAGATTTGGTAAGCTTTTCCACCACCACCATGATAGCATCATGTTGATTTCTTGTTCTGGGTAATTTGGTGATGAAATCCATTGTCACCAATTCCCACTTCCACTTAGTAATGGGTAATGGTTGTAGCAACCCAGTTGGGTGTTTATGCTCGACCTTGACCTTTTGACACTCCAAACATTTAGCAATGTACCCATCAATCTCCTTTTTCATGCCTGGCCAATAATATTGGCTCTTGACTAGTGAAATTGTTTTCTTATATCATGGCTGTCCAAAATACGGTACATTATGCATCTCTTTCAAAATTGTACTCCTCAATTCATGATAATTGGGTACATAAA
Source organism: Picea engelmannii (assembly GCA_009831015.1). NCBI lineage: Eukaryota > Viridiplantae > Streptophyta > Pinopsida > Pinales > Pinaceae > Picea > Picea engelmannii. The sequence continues at coordinate 101,133 of ML783469.1, read as the reverse complement.
TTATGGTCTTGTACAAGAGAATTCCATCATTTCCCAATTCATAATCGTTAACTTTCTATTTCATTTTATGTTGTTTTAATTTTGTTACCAACTCCATGTACTGCAAATCTACTATTGTAGCCTAAGAAATTATGCCTTTAAGATCAGTTTGATAGATGTTAATGGTTGTAGCATGCATATCATGCACTCTCCTACTGATTGCATCAACCACTTTTTTCTCTTTTCCTTTGATGTGCTTAATATCAAAGTCATACTCATAGAGGAATTCCAACCATCTTCTTTGCATAGCATTCAAAGTTGGTTGATCAAACAAATATTTCATACCATTATGGTTTGTCCTTAGCTCAAACCTCTTTCCCATGAGGTAGTTCCTCCACTTATTCAAGGCATGCACTATGGCTGCCAAATCTAAATCATGAGTCACATATAGTATTTCATGCTCTTTCAATTTTATGGATTCAAAGCAATCGCAAACCCATTTAGACTGAGGACTCCGCCAAGTCCTTCTTTGCATGCATCTGTGCAAACCAAAAATTCTTAACTTGGATCTACAATCCTCAAAATTGGAGCATTGTTTAACAATTTCTTCAATTGTTGGAAGCTCTTTTCACATTCTTTTGTCCATTGAAACTTCACCCCCTTCCTTTGCAAGGAAGTGATAGGGTGAGAAATCCTCGAAAACCCATCAATGAATCTTCTCTAGTAGCCAGCTAGACCCATGAAGGATATGACTTCTCTCACATTCTTAGGTTTTTTTCCACCCCTTAATGGCCTCAATATTTTTTGGGTCCACTGCTATCCCTTCTTTGGATATGATATGCCCCAAATAGTGAATTTTGTTTTTATAAAATGAGCACTTGCTCAATTTGGAATACAACTGGTGCTCTTTTAACACTTGTAACATCATCCTCACATGATGCTCATGTTCTTCTTTTGAATTGGTATATACAAGGATGTCATCCAATAATACAATGACAAACTTGTCTAAATATTCCTGGAAAACACCATTCATCAAGAACATGAAAACAACTGGTGCATTTGATAATCCAAATGGAACCAGTGTGAATTCTTAATGACCATACCTTGTCCTGAAGGCGGTCTTGGTGATGTCTTCATCTTTGATCCTTATTTGATAATATCCTGACCTGAGATCAATCTTTGAGAATATACTTTCATCCTTTAACAGATCAAAGAGATCATTGATCCTTGGCAAGGGATACTTGTTCTTTATAGTTACCTTGTTCAATTGTCTAAAGTCAATGCACAATATCAATTTCCCATATTTCTTCTTCACAAACAAGACTGGGGCACCCCAAGGTGACACACTTGGGAGTATATACCTCTTCTTCAAAATCTCTTCGAGTTGCAGTTGCAACTACTTTAGCTCTGGTGTAGTCATTATGTAGGGATTCTTTGATACTGGAGCTACTCTAGGCATCAAATTTATAGAGAAATCAATATCTCTCTTTGGGGGTAGTCCTAGTATATCCTTAGACACATCCTTAAAATATTTCAGGACTGCGTAATCCTCCAAATTTGGTACCTTATCCTTAGGTGCTTCCTTCATATCAGCTGCAAATATTTGGCAACCCTTCCTGTAACACTTCTTCAACTACATTGTTGATATCTCTCGGACAATAACTGCCCAAGGAATTCCTTGAATTGTTCTTGGGTTCCCTTCCTCATCCAGGCAAGTAAATGCCTTGTTATCACATTCTAAGACAACATGGTGTTGGTTCAACCAATCCATACCAATTAGAAATTCATATGAACCCAATGGAAGGATGTTCAAATCTACCTTGGTACTTAGCCCATTCATGTCCACTGGACATGATTTAACCATCTCAACAACTTTTCTCTTGGCTCATGTATCCAGCTATACTAGCCAAGATTTATCATCCTTACTTCTTGGAAAATTCAATCTTTCCACTACCTTAGAATGTATATAGCTATGACTAGCTCCTAAATCTATTAAAATAGTAAAGGCGTGATTATTGATCATACCTTCTACTTCAATCATGTGTGATTGAAACTCTTCTTGATTGTTGTCGAGGGCTACATAGATCCTTGGTACACTTCTTCCCATGTCCTCCACTGTTTCTGCTTACTGTACATTGTGGATAGCTCTCACTTTTTCACTTTTGTGAGGAAAATCTCTATACTTATGGTCTCCTTTACAACCCCAACATTGAATGGGTGTCTTCCTTGGCCTTCGCCCACCTACCTCAACAATTTTTTTCTCTCTAAAAGATGGTTTTCCTTTAGGATTGTTTCTGAAAAAGGGTGGTTTGTTCCCCTTCTGCCTATGCTCCCTCTTAAACTTCTTCTTGTCCTCGTAAGCCTTCTGGAAAGTAGGCTTTCCTTTTTTCTTACCATATAATCATTTGCCTATCCTTATGGTTTCCTCCAAAGTCTTGGCATCATCATATTGAATCTTATCACTGATGAAATATGGCAGCCCACTTAGGTATCTTTGGATATTAACTATTTCATCCTTGATGAAGCAGACATACTTCAAAAGTTCTAAAAATATCCTTTTATACTCATCAATAGTCATGCTTCCCAGTTTGAGTTCAAATAAAGTTTTCATCTTTTTTTCATAATACCTCTTGGTCAGGTATTTCTTCTCAAAATGTTTATTGAATTACTTCCAAGTCACATTTTTTACTCTGAGGTGTTTCTCTTGCAGAAGATGATCCCACCACATGGATGCATTTCCTTTCAACTGATAGATAGAAATTCTTCCTTCTACATGAGAAGAATATTTATGCAATTGGAAGTACTTCCTCTTGCCTAACAACCATGTCTCAACATCTTCATCATTCTTGTGTTCACCATCAAAAGTAGGAGGTTTGATATTGTTCATTACTCCTTTCAATTCATCCACCCCATACCTCCTATGATTCTTCCTAACAAGGGATGGAATTGAGCTATTATTTTCTCTCCTATGGGAATTCTTTTGGGAGTGATGGTGATGTCTGCTACCACTCCTTGATCTTCCTTTTTCCTTAGGGGTCCTGTGGCTTCCGGATTTGATGGAGCCACTCCCCTTTTCCAACTTCTTTTCAATTTTTTCCAGGCTTTTCATTAACTTCATATTGAAGTCTTCTTGTTGTTCCTTGGCTTTCATAAGCCTCTCATTATCATCCTTGTGGCTCTGGACATTTTTCTGCAATTTTCTGAGGGCCTCAACCAGATTTATGTCTTCCTCCTTTCCCCCTCCATGTCCATTGGAGTTGGTTCCTTCCATACCCAACTGGATATTCATCCCTTTGATTTCATCCTCTTGACTGTATACTATCTGTGTATCATCCATCACTCTACACTCTGTGTTGATTTTGATCTGACAGTTGTTAACACTGCAAAAAAGTGCAACCAACAGAACTTTGTCAGGCTAATTGTTCTTAATAATTTCATGAAAACAAAAACCATTCTGATTCATTAATATATCATACTTATTTTATGTTTATTTCCTGAGAAATTGACTGTTCAAATCCAATTTCTGGGTGAAAAATTATCTTCTACTATTCAATACCTTTCCAATGCCTATTTCCATGCTCAATTTTGAGTTTTGAGCAGGAAGTTATGGATACTTAAACAATTTTTCTTTTCAGTGATGAAATCCTATACATGGATTCTTCCAAGTCGGAGTTGAATTGGCTCTTGAATCCATGATGGATCTCTTCTTCATGTTTACAGACCTTCCTTACTTCTTTTTGTGTAGTTATGTACAATTAAAAATTCCACGGGCTCCTTCTCTAAGCCTTTTCTTGATCTTAAAACAAAATTTTGGGTGCTAGCCCCTTTTCTTCAGCCCCCAAATTCATGTGACCACGACCCATGACTAAGCGCTAACAACTAGGCACTTGTCCTATGCTTCAGGCCTCCAGGGATTCAGAACTTTGGGGCTTCAGAGGATCTTCCTTCATTACAATACATTACCCCCGAACACCAATTCTATGAATACTTAGAGGACATACAGATCGACGGTCCTCATTATTTGTTTAGATCTATGGTGGATAGGATATCAGGGACTTCGAGCTTCGACAGTTTCCAAAGAAATTCTATACAAATCTCTCGAAGTGTTGATTCACCGAAGATTCTCTCTCTTGCCTCCACATGTCATCTCCCAACCAACGATCGAGATTAACTCCGGCCTTTAGGAGTTCTCTACTCACAACAACCTGCAACTCAAATCCTATGGAGTACCAATTCTCTAGACCTTGGTATATAGCACCACACATCCTCTGATTAATGGTCGAGATGGACTCTGGCCTTCGGGTCTCTGAAATTCCTTGACCTCAACTTTTTATGCCTTGAATCCTCTGAAGTACGAGATATACTATCGCGTGTCCTATCTCTATCAACGTTGAAGATTTACTCCACTCTTCAGATCTTAGGGAGTCTTCATACTTAACAAATATTAACCAAGTTCCTCTGGAGTGCCAAGTCTCAGGACTACAGGATCTAGCACCACGTGGCAGAACACTAGAAGCAAACATGTGGCTCAATCCGAGGGGTGACACATTTCAAGTTATAAAAGGAAAATCATTCTTTAAAAAGCACAAAACACACTGACACATGGCACATATATTGTGTGTCCACATCACATCAGGTGACGTCACCAAGCCATGTCACTTCGGTGCTTCGTGAATTCATAACTTCGAGACTTCGGGACTCCGGGACTTTGGAGGTTCAAAAGTTATTCCAATAGTTTTCCTCCGAACTTCAAACTCTCGAACTTCTTAACCTCCCAGGGTCCACATAGTACAACTTTCATCAATTGAGTGACATGTGTCAGGTCCCAATCGATAATAAGGGCATGTCAAAAGTACAAAAACAAGTGACACATGGCATACCTACGTAGGTCCATGTCACCCTAGGTGAATTCATCATTCCACGTCATATTTGACGCTTCGAGACTTTGGGGATTTCCTATCTTCGGCACTTTCTCAAACATGTAAAACTACCGAACTATCGAATAGGTCCACATCACCCTATTGATGTCATCATGTCACATCAGTTCGGCAAACTGGGACTTTGGGCATTCCTTCACATCTATACAATGTCAAAACTCTCAAACTGTCGACTGCCGACAACTGCTTCCTATAGCAGACTTTGGCAATTTCTTCACCGTGCAACCTCCAACAGATTTCTCCAAACACTGAACCATCGAACCACATGAGAAATTCAAGGGTTCTCCTCCTCTCAAATGATCTACAACTAAGAATCACTCAGGGACTTCGAAGGATTTTGATGTTGAACACCCCACAACCCTTGGATTGTCTAACTTCGAACATTTATTAATCTGAGGACACATGTCCCTGGAAATGGATGGTCTGGATTTGTTTTGAACTTCAAAAGTTTTCTCTTCTTTAGTTTTAAAACAGTTGAAGGGGCAAAGTCCGAAGGAATTATGTGCTTAACCTCCATGCACCTTCTCCATATCTAATGGTTGTGGGGGATATTTCTTCTTCCAAACAGATCGAATGATGCAAATTTAACTTTGTGGCCCAATACCATGGTTTTTATGGTTTATCAAACTGCTATACCTCTTGAGCTTTCCAATCCCACCCAGGATATATCTCAATGCCACTCTGGCACTCTATACATCAATTTCTTGTGGAATTTTGTACTCCAAATTCCACATTCATGGCCCATCATAGTTTATTGTTTAAACCATGGTCTCTGATACAATATTGTAACATCCTCGGGCTTCCAAGCTGGGCACACGCTACCAAAAATATCTACTCTATTAAAAATCTGATATACATATATATAATGAAAATTTAACATATATAGAGATTCTTCTCATACACAAATTCATGCAGAAGTGACAATAAACACACACATGCAATAAACATAGGCAATTCTTATAAACCTCAGACATATACTTAAACACATCATGTAAAATTAATATAGAATTGGTACATATATTTTTATGAGAAGACCACCAACTGCATGCAGACCTTCCATGAACCTCCCAGCCTTAGACAACACTGCTCCAAGCTATCAGCAGTGGGTCACCCCTGAGCTAGGACTAAACTCCACCCGGGGTAAAGGAAATCCTAGTCTAGGCTAAGACTATAGAAAGCTTCATAATGAAATAGGAAGGATTCCCTCCAAGGATCCTACTTACACCCACTACTCACATACTCTCATTTCCCACATTCCTGTCCCACCCTAGGAATATACACCTTCATTGTTCCAAAGTCCATCGACTACTCCACTTCCCTTCCAGGGCTTCAACAATAGGCCAGATTAGGAAGTCTCAAAGATTTGTAGCTGCTGCTAGACTCCCTCTAGGAGAAATCACTTCCCCAACAATCTATCTCACCTAGAGAGAGTTGCTCATAGGCCTGACAACCTTCTTCTTCAATCCATGGTCCTGACAACTCACTTATTCAATACCATAGGCCTGACAACCTTCTTCTTCAATCCATGGTTCTGTCAACTCACTTATTCAATACCATAGGCCTGACAACCTACTTCTTATGTCCAAATACTAAGTCAAACGGGTAACCATAATAGCTAAATCAGGTAATGCACGGTACAGGCTCAACAAAAATACCATTGCACATAGGTTACCAAGGTTCATGATGGAAAAGGGTTCAAAAATGGTGGAAAATGGTTGACTGTGTGCCTACTCAGTGCATGAGTGAATGGGGAAATGGATGGAAAGAATGGTGAGTGAACCCTCACAATGATGGAATTTTCCACATAAATTTGCATGCATCCTGTATGACACTTGGCTCTCCAGGAGCTCATTCCTCTCCACTTGGAGTTTGTTCCTCTTCCCAAAGGAACTTAGGATAACAGGGTTTATTTCCCAAACCTTGGTAATTTACGAAATACATTATAATACTCCCTTGGGTTAAGCCCTCAAGCTTAGCCCCTTTTCCTAGCCTCTCAACGCCCTTCCCCTTTCCTTCCCAGTGGAGCTTATTCCCCCATAAATCTTTCTTCATGGTTGGTCTACATGCAACGATGTATTTTTATTAATGATCCGCATAATTACATATACAGAAATAGGCTCACTGGCCTTATCATTTAGGCTCTCTAGCCTAATAAACACATAAGCCTCCATGTTATAAATACTTGGTTCACCATCCTATAAACTTCATTAAACATCATTACAATTCATCAGGGCCTGGACCTTGGGGTATTACATCATTGATATCCTTTAGAAAATATATTTGTGTGTAAGTCAAAGGAAAAAATCTTGGAGGAGTAGACACGACATATTGTTCAACATGACATGTTTCATTTGGTCATAAATCTAGATTATCCATTGCAATTGCATAGATCATTTCTATGGATGCCACAATATGGGAATGTGCTTTAAATGTGTCAGTGTTACCATGAATTCCTTTACTATGTTCTTGTTAAAAATAATGTTGGTACTTATAAAAGGTTCTTTGAGGAATATTATGAATATGGTTTCATGATTTCCTACAAATATCATTCCCATCAAATGTCATGTCCTTTACTTTCCTAAGATTGGGAGGTAGTTCATGTCCATGTCTCTTTGACACGACATTATTTGAAACGAGAAAATTGAATAAAAGTTACCCAATACCATTTTGATTTGTTCTTTCCATACTACATGCATATGCAATGACTCTTCCTATCCACATCGAATTTGTTTTTAGTTATATCATTCTTCTACTTCCAAAAATCAGATTTATATCTCTTTGCCTTTCATTATTTGGCATTTTTCAACATCTTTTCTAGCCATAACTCATTTAACCTTTTTGTATGGCCTTAATACATGTATGTCATGAAATTATGTATCCTTTTCATATAAAATACATATCCCATTGATTTAACACACTTGTTCTTTCTATAACATCCTATATCACCTCTTCCCTAAGTGGATCCATGAAATTTTCCTTGATCCTAAACATTTCACTTTTATTATTCACCAATTGTTTTATCGATCAACTAACCAAACAATTTAAAGACTCAATTTGAAGACTCATATTTTATTATTCATATTTCATACTTTCCATCTATCTCTTTCATGCAAACATCAATGTTCATTTCACCTAGTGTTTTCTGCATAACCTTGTCAAGCATGTGGACATTAACAATCATCACATTAGCAATGCATGTTCTTTTCCCCATAGATTAATGTATAATTGAAACCCTTGAATATGTGAAAGTATTCATTTCTTGTGAAAATTTATAGTGAAATTCAAATCATCATAATGATTTTCCTAATATAATTATGTCCAAATCACATAGATTCCATTCTACCCCCTAGTGTATGCTCAAATCTAGTTGGATGTGGTAAAAGAAAGTAAATTTTTAACACATTTTAAATTATAAGTATTATGCACCCTTACTTTACAAAACTTCAACGTGCCTTATGTTCAATATTTGTATTGATTATGGAGCCATCACCAATGTAACATCCCCACTATAACCCCATTTTAATTAATGTTGAATGTAGATATAATGTGTGGCTATGGCCATGCGAAGTAATATGTGAATTTTATTTATGAATATTAATAATAAAATGTGATGTCAGTTGCTAAGGGGACATGGAAAGAGATAGGGGTTGAATTAATCCACAAGAGGGGGGAGTGTCTAGGATAATGGCCAAGAGGGGTCCAAGGGAGGGATTACCCAAGTATATTAATTCAACCCATTTTCCTAAAAACATTATTGGTATATGAACCTTCTAATTTCTGACTGAGTGTTCCCAAATCCAATCATTGAATACATGTAAGACGGTGGGTGTGCATTTGTGGTCACGACATGTTGTTGCTTCAATTTTGTGTAATAGGAAAACAAACCAGACAAGTTTACCAGATTATCAACAACAATATAAATAACAAAAACTAACTCATATACATACATGTTGCTCTGGAATTTCATGGAAGTCTGTGATACCTCGATGCCATAGTGTAAAGAACACAGTTCTCATAAACTTCAAGAAGGAAAATAATGTGTTATTTAGGGTTGAAAAGGATTTTATACACTTATAATTTACCCCCAATCTTCTGCAATTAATGTTAAGGTTACAACCCATGTCTAGGTAGAAAAGTGCATCATCATTAATGCTCTCGGAAGGACATTTTTTTCTCCAGACTCGTGTGTCGGGTTTGTGGCATCACAACATGATGTTTGGGGATCTAGCTTGAAAAACCTCTCCCGATAGTGCTATTGGGAAGCTCTTATCAGGATGTTTCAAGGTCTTAGTGCCCTCCAATGGAGATTCCCCAAGGAATATTTAGTTTTCATATTTGGAAATGTGTCAAGGAAAAAACATTATACCTCTGTGCAAATTATTCTCCTAATACAAGGTTGGAACAGTTAAACTTTCATTACTTTAAATTAACCTCATCGGTAAGAGCCATCAAAGAGAAAGATATGCTAAGAATGTAAATCCTATAAGAGGCTTCCTGACAATGTTATTAGAGAGGGTCCATCAGAGAGGATCCATCGAAGAGGAGAATTGTTCGTGGTTATTTCTTGTTTGGCCCTCCATTTTTGAAGAGGACCTGATTTTATGGAAAGGTCATATTTTTGCGGGAAATCACAACAACAACGTGGAAGATTAGAACCAGTGGAGAAGATATCAGGTAAGTGAAAAGTTAACTGCGAGTAGACCAACATTGAATACAAATCATACGTTAGTTGGAGGAGTAGGAGGAAAGGTTTAGAAGCTTCGAATGCAGGAAAAGAGAAAGAAGGGAAGTAACATAAGAAAAATCAAGAAAGAATAACAACAAAATCAAGAAGAGGCCAAGAAAATGATATAAATTAGGAAATATGTAATGGGAAAGTGTTTCCTAGTTGTCGATATGATGAGTTGTTTTGATGTATTTCCATATTATGTTGGATTAATGAGAGGGGGGGTGAATCAGTAATAGAGAAATAATCCTTTTTAACCACAAAATTCAAGTGTTATATCAATGTAGCATTATCATCCAATAGTTGCAGAGTGAATAAACAATGAACAAATGAGCAATCATACACATACACAATACACCAGTTTTTTTACATGGAAACCCAAAGCGGGAGAAAACCATGGAATGATTTTTCTTATATGTCTTTAGGAATTGCATTCTTTGGAAGCACCAACTTCCTTTTTTTCCAGCTGCAACTAGAAGGAGGCTCCAACCCCCTAGTTTCTCAGGTTACAACCTAAAGGAAGCTCCAACTCCCTAATTCTATGGATACAACCAGAAGGAGGCTACAACCCCCTAGTTTCTTAGGCTACAACCTTAGGGAAGCTCCAACTCCCCAATTCTCTGGCTACAACCAGATGGAGGATACAACCCCCTATGTTCTTTGGCTATAACCAAAAGCTGGCTACAAGCACCTTTCATTGCCCCGTACAACCACCCTGACATAGAAGTAGAATGATGGAACCATTGTCACACTATCACTATGAGATATATTGTTGTAAAACTGTACCAGTCAACCTATAATCAATATGCTAAAACTTGTAGCAATAATATGTGCCAACATGTACCATACATCAACCTGTACCTCAACTTGTACCATAAACAAATGCATCAAACCTGTACAAATAACATGTCACAATAACTTGTCCAAACAACCTATAATCAACTTGTTCCATAAACAAGTGCATCAACCATGCACCAACCTATACCATCAACGAGTGCATCAACCATGCACCAAATATGTACCAATCATGCATCAAATACAGATAAACTATGACTCATCAATATGTACCAACATCATCAGCTATACACCTCATGTATGTGCCAACTCATCAACTACTTATCTCAACCATGTACCCAACATGCACCTCAACCAAAATCCCTCATCAATTTCATCATCCAAAGATGATTTGTAACTTTTTAATAGACCTAGTGTATATGATTACATACCTGCAAACCTTCCTTAACTTTAACAACAAGAGACTAGCATTTTCATCAAACTTTACTTTAGTCTCACATGACTAACTTTGGATTAATCAACAACCCTAACTTGAAATAATCAGAACTATGTACCTGTAATGAATAAAGATATGAAAATTGTACACAATGTTCTTCAATGTATTTTATGCAATTCCTCCATGTTTCACTACTTGGAATCCCTAAGAAAAGGAGTTATAGAAAAAATGGCATACCTTGTTGAATTTTGGCTTATTCTAGAGAGAGAACTTGTAGAGCGTGCCCCATACATAATATTTGTTGTATGGATATGAAAATGGTAAAAAAAATACTAAAGACTATACTATAACCAATACATTTGGACTTACTGAATTTGGATTTGTTATGAATAAGTTATGATTTTTTTACCCGAAACACTAGTTTTAGACTAGTTTCAGGACTAGCTAGAAACCCTATTTTCCACGGAGTGTAACTCCAAAAATAAAACGACCCACAAGGTGAAATTTTTATCACATATACTTTGATATTTTTCCTCAATGACCTCCCAATTTCATAGTCTTAATCATTTTAGAAAAACATTTATTGCGAAAATGGTGAGATGAACTGTAAATAACATACCTTGGAAAGCATCATCAAAAGAATTGATCCTCCCTTGAATTTTGGCCTTCTTTACTTCACCTTCCCTCTGAAATTTGGCTTAGATGTCCTTTGGTTACCTCATTCACTTCTA
>ML783469.1:53743-80072 GCA_009831015.1 Picea engelmannii | reverse complement strand
TAAATAGATTTCCTTTCATAAATTAGAAATAGTTTTGAATTAAGAATTTAGTCCACTTGCCTCTTAGGCTAGATAGTTGTTCAATGAGACATTTTAATTTGATTACTTGCAGTAGAAGTTATCTTAGAGTAGTTAGTTGCTTACTTTCTTTAATAGGTTAGTTAGTTATCTTTTCTTACTTGCTTTAATAGGTTATTTAGTTGTCTTTGTCTATTTTCTTTAATAGGTTAGTTAGTTGTCTTTGCTTGCTTGTTTACTTGCTTTCGTAGGTTAGTTAGGTGTCTTTTCTTGCTTGCTTATTTATTTGATTTCATAGGGTAGTTACTCATTGAATATAGGTTGGCAAGTTTAAATAATTTTCTTTTTTCATTTGCGTATTGATATGCTTAGATAGTTTCTTTTGCTTATTGTTATGAACTAGTTTGATTTACATAGGGTTTTTACTTGTCTTCTTAGAACTATCCATTGATCCTTGGCCCAAAAGTACTTAGGTTATGTAGTTTCAAGTTGCTTAGTAGGGTTTTCTCATTAGACAACTTTGCTTGAGTATATTAGACTTAGATAGCTACCTTCCTTAGTTAGACTATACTCCTACCAGCCCTTCTACCTTTGGCATATATTTTGCTACAACTCTAAGTTTACTTACCCTGGGTTGACAATTTAATTGAGGGTTTTTATTGTATTTTTAGTGCATATATAACACCCATCAATACATCAAACAAGATTGGGTCCATTACCCAAACCTTTGTGCTACTAGAATTTGCTACCGAACTTTCTTCAAGGGTTGACATCAATGAAAACCAACCCAAATAATCAACATAGTATGCACTATTATATTGTTGTTTCTAGAACCATTATTGTTCTTTCTTTGTCACGAAACTATCACCATTATTATTGATTGAGTCTGGTGTGATAAGCTATTGTAATGGGTTGTGGGAACAATTGTATATGGGAACATGGAATACACTACATAAGCTATGATCAGACCCTTGTAATTGTGGGATTGTGAAATCTAAGACATTAATAATAAAAGATATATTTTGGGCCCTAAAACTTTTATTTGGTTATGATGTGTGTGGCTATGTAGTTTCTCTTTTGTGCAATTACTCTTGTATATTGTATTTGAATTCAGTCTTCATTTCCAAGTGTTTACTTGTGTATGGATTTACCTTCATGCTCCACAACATATTTAGATGATACATATAATGGTTTAGACTTCCAATTCCACAATATTTTCACATTCAAATATGAATATGTAATGTGTTGCATCAAAACAGATGATACATCCTCACTGAATCACTTTATCACACACAAGTATTGATTGCGCTTCGGGTGAGACCTCCTTCCATTGCAGAAGGTTTAATATGCCAGTGTCACTAGAATACAACAATACCTTTATTGGTAACCTTCGAGAACCTCGGTCTCCAATTTTTCACCAACAAATGGTTTTGTTGTTGAGACCTTAAGCTTTCAAGCGAGTTTTGAGAGGATTTTTCATCATATATTTAAGCCTGGCATTGAGAATTGGTGGGAAAGAAGGTGTGATGAATTTATTCTACAATAAGTTGATTTATGGCACAAAAGTGTGAGGGTTGTGAAGAGCATTGTATTTTACTCGAAACTGGCAAGCGACCAGTACAAGATATTCTGGATTTGATTCCAGGAAGAGGTATTTCAGTGGCTTGACTAGTTACAATAAGCACAAGAATTCAAATAACGAGTCAAGAGAAGATATGATTGGACTAATGAGTGTTTATAATGCCTTCACCAAATAGATAATCCAATTTATAGAGCTGTGGATTTCTAGGTATAGACCAAGTTGGAAGGATATATCATTGAATTTTCCACTGAGAACAACCATTATTTTTTAAAATAAGAAGTCGTAGTCAAAGAAGGAGTCTTAGGAATATTGTTGTGGGAAATCCCCCTTTGGTTTGAAATTTTTCCTAAGAAAGAGGGGATGTTACCTGTTCTATTGAAATGGAAGTGTAAACCCATGTGTGTGGGGGGGTAGTTCGAGGTAGGGTTATGAAGGAATCATAGCTCATAATGCCAAAAGTTACATAAATGCACTATGAAGTAGAAGGAATCTTGCAAGATCATGTGACCCCCCATATTAAAGAAATGTTTTCTACTATTGAAGGACCTAGCCTTGAGTTTCTTAGTCCCCCAACGCCATCTACAAATTTGGTAATCTCTCCAAGTAATTTTTTTTAGGTTTTTTTTCATCTAACCCTTATAGTCCAATAAGTTTAAGAATTAGTAGTAATAGTAGTGTGTGTAAATGTGTTGAACCTGCATAGAACATATCTAGATAAACAATAATACACACATTTGTAGAGAGAATTTGAGAAAGAAGAAGAAGGAGAGAAAGAATGAGATAATTCTCATTAACCGTATTCCACACTCAAAGAGTGAATAATTTACAATAGATATAGGATACACAAGTACCAAATGAGCCATAGTGGTGGTATAGAGTGATCTGGAAACACACCAATAGTTACAAGAGTAAACTGCCACCTAGTCTAGTCTCTCAGGCAGTTACGGGAGTGAACTGCCACCTAGTTGAGTTAACTAGTTGACTAGTCTTCAGTTAATTGACTGAACAGAGAGTAGTGAGGAGTTAACTCGGGAAATCAAGGGTAATGTACCAGTTTGGTGATGATCCCAATGAAAGTGCGCATTATCTGGTGATTATCCCAATGTTGCATGGTGAAAAAAACAATGCAACATCTAAAGTCAACTCAAGTAGTCAAACTGAAGTGTCAACTAAAAGAGAATATTCTCCAGGTGGGATATTCTCCCCTAAAATATAGGAGACTTGATAATTACTAATTATGACTAATAAACAAGGAATAACCTTAGGAAAAATAAATCTTAGGTGTGTGTGAAGTAACTCCAACAACCCCCCTGAACATCACTATGGTGAAAATAAAGATCGGGTCCCGACAACGAGGCCATGTTAGGTACCCAAGTACAAAAGATACACTGAAAATAAAGTGAGGAAAGAGGGAAAACCTCATGGGAAAAACCCCCCCTCAAGGTACAATGTATGTAAAAAGAATAAAAATGAGAAGGAACAAAAAGGCAGTTGCTAAGCAACCATGTCCTTCACTCCAAGAAGACCTCACAACTGTGCAAGTTTGTGCTCGTTGGAGATTTTCTTGAATATGTAGATGTCTGCATAGATCTAATGAAGTATATCCACCATTGAGATGTCCACATATATCCACTTTATATTCTTGTAATGAAAAATATACAAATAAAGTTTGGATGAAATTTTGAAAACCGTGCGATCGTTTCTAGAAAAATGCTGAAATTTTGTTGATTTTAAAATGATCATAACTTCACTTCCTGGACTCCGTTTCGGACGATTTGTTTTTTGAAATTGGATATTTTATCAAGAGGAATTAAAATATCCAATTTGTTTCTACAAATTGTGCTCATAGAATATCATAATGGAGTCTGATGTGCGCGGCTCTCTTTTTGTCTTCTGAGATGCACGCATTGGGCATGAAAAAGTGTCTGCATGTGACTCCTGGGATGCATGCCATATATATTCCACATGAATTTCAGAAAACAAATCTGAAATGGAGTAGACATCATCTTCAATTAATGGAATACAAATTTGTGCAAACACTTTTGTAGAAGACTCTTCACAATAAGAGGCTTGATCTTCTGACGATTTCTCTTCTGGATCTATCATTCCAATCCCCTGCATGCAATATTCACAATCTTCTTTATTCCTGAATAGAACCTCCAATCTGGTCCATAATTAATTTGGAGATAATTCTTGTGATTCATCATGTACTTGATGGAGAATTTCAGGAGAAATAAAATAGAGGATACATCCTATGGCCATATCTTGTCTATTGAGAAAGTCATTTTTATCATCAACATAATCAATCTCTACTTCCATTGCCATAGTTATTTGGTACAAGCCTCTGCATATGAGCATAATCAGAATTTTTGGCTTCCATTCCAAATAGTTATGAGGCGTGAGAAGTATTTCTGGCGAATAATCCATCTTTTTGTTGTCTTCAATCTTTTGTACCGAAAAAAAAAATGGTGTAGCTTTTGCTTAGCATTCTGTCGGCTCTGATACCATGTAAATGTGTTGAAAATGCACAGAATATATCTAGATAAACAATAATACACACATTTTTAGAGAGAATTTGAGAAAGAAGAAGAAGGAGAGAAACAATGAAATAATTCTCATTAACCGTATTCCACACTCAAAGAGTGAATAATTTACAATAGATATAGGATACACGTGTAACAAATGAGACATAGTGGTGGTATAGAGTGATCTGGAAACACACCAATAGTTATGGGAGTAAACTTCCACCTAGTCTAATCTCTCAGGCAGTTACGGGAGTGAACTACCACCTAGTTGAGTTAACTAGTCAACTAGTCTTCAGTTAACTGACTGAACAAAGAATAGTGAGGAGTTAACTCAGTAAATCAAGGGTAATGCGCCAGTTTGGTGATGATCCCAATTGCAAGTGTGCATTATATGGTGATTATCCCAATGTTGCATGGTGACAAAACCAATGCAGCATCTAAACTCAACTCAACTAGTCAAACTAAAGTGTCAACTGAAAGAGAATATTCTCCAGGTGGAATATTCTCCCCTAAAATATAGGAGACTGGATAATGACTAATTATGACTAATAAACAAGGAATAACCTTAGGAAAAATAAATCATAGGCATGTGTGAAGTAACTCCAACAGTGTGGTGATTATTTTTTTTATTTCACAACCATGACCTTCAAGATTCATTTTGATAGGATCCCCAAGTTCTCTGATGTCAAATCAACATGTAGGTTCCCTCACTCGATACCTAGAATTTTGCAGTAAGGGATATGAGGATGTAGAACAACATTGGTTTCTTTGTGAGGCCATATAGAGGTCTCATGGAACTCTGGATGCTAAAAAAGTAGTCAAGTTTCATACCACCTTGATAGGTTGTGTGTTAAAATGGTATATGAAATCCATTGAACTAGGGAATCCTCAAGGACAGGATTTCACTCTTTCTCAAGAAAAGCAACGGTTCATAGAATAATTCCACTTACCATAGTAATAAAAACATGCTCTCTCTAAGTTGTAGGAGATCAAATAAAGAGATGGTGAGGTTTCCTGGGAGTATAACCCAAAATTTAAGGACGAGATTTTGAAATTGGCAAACCCCATCCATGAATACCACTAGCGATAATGGTTTATATAGGGGTTGTTATCATTAATATGGATACCATTAACCTGGTAGTGAATAACTACATTAGGAGAAGTCGTATAACAGGTGATGAAAATTCAAGCAATGGACATCTATCCAATAAGCTTGTGGGTTATGAGACCGACAAAAGATTCTAATATTGCATAGTTGGAAGGCTATATTTCAACATTAATCGAAAAGATTCAAGAATTGACCCTCCCTAAATCAGTTCAACCACAGGTATGGTGTACCAACTACTACACCAAGGGTCATACAGTGACAAAGTGTCCTAGAATGAGGGGCACATGGCCCCTTCCACACCTAATGGCACCTTCACCAGTAGGACCATTAAGAGGGGTCACGCAAGTTTCTACTACAACACCATTTTATGGCCCTGTGCAGTATCATGCTTTCCCAAATCATCAAGGAGGCCAGAGTGGGGAATATTGTGAAATTTGTCAAAACCATGGTCACTCCCCTAAGCATTGTCTAGTCCTACAAAAGTATTCCCATGTTTCAAATACAATATACTATGAATTTTGCATGTCGCCCACTCACACCACCAAGCACTGTCACGCCCTAGATGCTCTTACAGACAGATTGGACCAATATGCATTTAGGGTCGATGAATTTACTCTAGGGTTTGAAGGAGGAAGCAGAGGTGGGGAAGGATTATGAAGCACGTGGAATGGCGGGAGAGGACCAACTCGCTATTACAATTGTGATGAACAAGGGAATAACACAAGAGATTGTCCACTATTGAGAAGACCTTGGTGTGCACAATGCAAAAAAAACACTCATGCCAGTGAGGAATGTCTGGAATTGATTTCCAAATGGGAATATCACGTAAGAAAATAGGTTACTAATTTAATAAATTATGAACCTTGTCCCATTACAAGAAAATAATCCCAATATTAACATTATTACTTAAGGAGGAACAAGGACTGGTGTTTATCTTGTTAATCCAAATCAAAGTAGGATTCAGAAAGTGGTATCGATGGATGCTAAGTATGATCCCATAAGGAAAAATGAGTTCTTCCATAACTTCGTAGAAATGTTTCGACAGATGTATAATCCTTTCATATATATAATTATAGAGCCAAGTGTCGAATTTCACCAGAGAGTCGCAAAAAACCCGTTGGCTCCGAAAAACTTGCCAGTGACATCATAATAGATTATTGATCTATGGTTCCAATTTTTTTTTGATATTTTGGATGAAGAATAACTCACTAAGAAGTTGCAGAATTTTCTTAGGGGGACTTTGGAGGCTAAAGGGAGACTGGAGGAGCCGAGTGTTTCTAATATTCCAGAGAGACAAATAGGTAGACTACAAAGGAGGAAGTGGATATCTGGAAGAAAGTTTAGACTGAATTCCCATATCGATGAATATGATATTAGAGAAGTTATGGTAGATTTGGGTTCTAACGACAACATACTACCAAAGAAGACTTGAGAATGCATGGGAAGGCCCAAGCTAGTTTATTCACCTATTCAGTTTCGCATGGAAAATCAATACTGTATATGTTGTTTTGTGGCTATGAAATGTTGAAGTGGACTTAGTTGGCATTAAAAGAATAGCATACTTCGAGGTCATATAAATAAGGGGAGAGAAGGATCCATTTCCATATTTATTGGGTATTGACTGGGCATACAAAAATTACATTATTATAGATCTCAATAAGGAAACCATGATATTTCAAGTGGATGGTACGGAATTAACCCAACCTTTAGACCCTTACCAAGGTCCTCGATATATGGATATGATAGATGAGAATATGGAACATGATGTCTTAGATAAACTTTACACTTTGACTATAGGGAATCGGAAAGATTACATTAACCCTACTATGGATGGATCAGTAACTTGGAGGAGTATTCAGTCTGCAGGTGAAGATTTTGAGATCTCTTTTGACAACTGGAAATAGGGAATAAATGAGAACATATCACGACATTGTGTGACTATCATAGATTCCAAGTGGGTGAGATCAGAGATTCAAGAACATCTTGTTTACAATAGCACTTCATATTTAGGAAGCTTTCTCATTGAGTTGGAGGATAAGGTTGTTCCATAGAAAAGACTTCATGTACTAGATATTTCCTTAAAGTCATATCCAACTAGGTGGTGGGCCACTTATAAAGGTAGTTTGTCATCCTGGGATGAAGTAAAGTGTGTCATTAAATATATTTTTATTTCCCCATCACAGGTCATTCATCCAAATGAGGATCAAAATCCAGAAAGTCATACCTCAACTTTCGAGGCATATCATGGGTCCTTTGATCCAAAGGAGCATGTTACGCATTGTATTCAAGTATGGGAAGCTGTGAAAATGCCTTCTCCATTTTGGGTGCATCACTTTATTCATTCTCTAGGAAAAATTCCAACCGCTTAGTATGTTCATGAGGAGGCTCTACGACAAACCTCTTGTTGGGAAGTACTTCAACACCAGTTCTTCAGAGACTTCTCATTCTTGGGTAAGTCTTCTGAAATCACCTTAGCTTTGCAACAGATTAAAAAAATGTTATTTTCAGATGAATTTAAACCTCTACATATTCCCATAGTTTGTCCTAAACATGAATACCTAATCCATCATAGTCATTACCCAGCCATAGTCGAACACCCTTGGATTGTAGTAAAATTGATGATGACCCCAGAGAACCTAAAGGCCTAGAGGATCTTAGGAATTTGACATTTAACTAATTCGAAGGAACTAGATTTTTTCAAAAAACTAAGTCGAATGATGTTAATAGTTCTTATTCTAAACCCTTGAAGTTGTGAAAAATAAACATATGGAGTGAGAAACACCCTAATTTAGATTTCATATGGGATTATTGGGATGAACAAAATGTGACAAAGATAAAAGCATTGTTGTGGGAATAGGAGTATCTATTCCCTACAATATTTTGAAAACTAAATTGTATTAAGGGAGATTTAAGGGAGATGACGATAGAGCTAAAACTTGGCTCCAAACCAGTTAAACACTAGCCATACCATCTGAACCCTAGAGTCAAAGAGAAAGAGAAGAAGGAGATTGATCGGATTCTAGTAGTTGGGATTATTTTCCCTATCGATAAGGTTGAATGGATCAGTCATATCGTCAAATAAAGAAAGAAAGGTACAGAGGATATACGTGTTTGTGTGGATTACAGGTGCTTGAATGTTGCCTGTGTACATGAGTCCTTTCCTACCCCCTTTAGTGATGAGGTACTAGATAAGGTAGTGGGAAATAAAGCATATTACTTTACAGATGGGTTTTCTAGATACCACCAGGTTAGAATTGTTGAAGAAGAAAATAAAAATACTATCGTCAATAACGAGTGGGAATCATTTTCCTATAATTTTATTCCTTTTGGGATCAAGAATTCCCCAACAATGTTCCATCAGATAGTGATTGAAACATTATGTGACTTCATTTATAAGTTTCTTGAGGTATACCTGGATGATTGGATTGTGTACAACTTACTCAAGGAGCACATCAGGATATTATGGTTGATGTTGGACCACTGTAGGTAGCTACAAATTTCCCTTAATCTGAGAAAATGTTGTTTTTGTGTACCCTTTGGGAATCCGCGTAGACATATAGTTTGCAGGGAAGGAGTGCTAGTCAATCCTGTGAAAGTTGCATTAATTCTCAATATTCCTCCTCCTACCATTATCAAATAGTTGCAAACTACTTTGGGCCATACTGGATACTATCACAGGTTTTTTAGGAGTTACGCAAGTACAAAAAAACCTTTGGAACAACTACTAAATAATTTTATAGAGTTTCGTTGGACTCAGGATTGTGATAAAGAATTCGACTTGCTAAAATAAAAGTTGAGTACTAAACCTATTTTAACTTATCCTAACTGGAAAATTAAGTTTCATGTGCACATTGATGCCTTTGTGATCATGTTAGGTGTTATTCTGGCACAACCAGGGAAAGGAAATCTAGATCATCCTATCTACTTTTCCAACATGAAGCTTTCCCAGGTTGAGCACAAATACACTACAACTGAAAGGGAAGGTTTGGTAATGGTTTATGCTTTACAAAAGTTTAGAAATTATTTGTTAGGAGATCATTTTAAGTTTTTTACTGATCACTTTGCTTTGAAGTGTCTAGTTAACAAACCTATGTTAGAAAGTATAATTTGCAGATGGTTGTTGTTATTTCAAGAGTTTTATTTTGAGGTCATTATCAATCCTAGTAAACTAAATGTGGGGCCAGTTTATTTGTCTAGGATAGATTCGAGAGGAAGTGTTAGAGATTTATATGATAAGCTCCATGCTGCAAATATTTTCCGTATTGAGGCTATTCTTGATTACCTGTCAGACATTGAATTATTTTTAACCACTAGTACTATGCCAGAGGGATATTCTATGACTTAGAAAAGGATCCTAGTGGTTCGTGCAGTAGAATATCAACTAATTGTGGTCCAATTGTACAAATTAGGATTGGGTGGCATCTTGAGGCACTGTGTACTTGACCATGAAAGACCTGATATTCTATGGGAATGCCATAGTGGAGTTGTAGGAGGACATGTTTTTTCCAAGGCGACTTCCTAAAAGATATTACAAGTAGGATTATGGTGGCCTACAATGTTTAAATATGTTAAGGACTATGCTAGGGCCTGCAATGTATGCCAGAGAGTAGGGAAGCCATCTCATCATGATGAGTTACCCTTACACCATGTTCGAGCATTGCAAGCCTTTGAAAAATAGGTTGTTGATTTCATCGGTTCAATAAATCCCCCTATCAAACATTTAAAGGAAAGATACATAATTACCACAACTAACTACCTGAATCAATGGGTTGAAGTGGAAGTTGTTTAGGATTTCTCTACAACCATAGCAACAAGGTTTATTTTTCAGAATAGCATTACCCAGTTTGGTTGTCCCTAGATATTGACGAGTGATTAGGGAGCCCATTTTATCAATGAGACTATCGTGACCCTTACAAGAGACGTTTGCATTCAACATCATAAGAGAAGTCCCTACCATACCCAATCTAAAGGAACAATGGAATAATTTAATAAAATATTGGAGATGGGGCTGACTAAAGTTTGTTTTGCAAATCAGGATGGATGGGTTGAGCGATTTCTAGTTGTGTTATGGGTTTACAAGACTACCACGAAGAGATTGCATAGGTATACCCCATTTCAAATGGTATATGATAGAGAAGCAGTAGTGCTAGTTGATTTTCTCACCTTGAGTCAATTCATTGCATAAGATACTAAGATGATTGATGATGACTCCATGTCGGCATGGATTTTGGAGCTAATGGAACTTGAGGAGGCTATATTCTTAGAAATTTTTTATCATCTTGTGGTGAAAAAATGAAACAAGGCTTGGCATGAACGCCATATAAAATGTAAGTTGTTTGTGAAAGGTGGCCTAGACATATTATACAACAACAAATATCGAACACATCCGAGGAAGGTACAGATGCATTGGTTGGGACCTTTTATTGTTGTGGAAATCTATGAATTAGATGTTGTTAGTCTTTCACAACTAGATGGTATTCTTTTTCCTGGATGAGTGAATGTCATGCGCCTGAAGCCCTATATTTTTTCTCGGTAAGTACATTAGAAAAAACACTCTTGTACATAGGATTGCATTTCATTGATAGTTTTTTATTTATTTATAATTATTGTTTCCTATTACTGCCAATAAATTGGTGACATGTCCAATTGTCACTTTTTAAGTTGTCTAGCCTAGATATCACTTTTGTGGTCAGGGGGTCTCAATCAAATATTTGTGTATTTATTCATCTGTGTGTTTGAAATTTGTGCCTCATCAATGTCACTATGGTAGTTAAAGATCATTCATACCCTTTTTATCACTACCCATCATCACTTGTCAGAGTTATTTACATCCTCACCAATGATTCATACTTTTATAGGTGGGAGTTGGTGGGGCCATTTATTTTTCGTGCACCCCAATATCTTTGTCACGTGTTCCCATTTTTCTCTTAACTACCCAAATTGCTTCATAGATTTTTTGGTCTTCTCATCCTATCTAAAGTTAATGATGAATTGTTTTCATGATGTCCCTCTTAATGGATCATAATATCGTCTCCATTTATCAGTGTTTCCTACAAACTTACCTTTGGTTGATCATTTATCGGTATCTTTTTTTCGTCGAAGTTATTTGTATCCTTAGTCATGGAGCCCGCTAATAAATCTGGGATCCTACGTCCTTTTCCACCAGTTCTCTTTGTCTACCAATGTCGGTCTCTTACAATGATCCACACTATTGGTTGGGGATCCCTTCCAAAAACTGTTATTCCAAAGGAGTTTATTGATCTACTTGTTTTAGTTCAAGGTGATATCCATAGGAAGGTCGAGTAGACTTAGTTGGTCGACCTTGATTTTACAGATGCTTCCTTGTTTCCACATAGGGCTACCCTTTCTTTCATGGATTGCACAAAATTTCCGGATGGAGAATTAAAGTGGAAATGGAAACCTGACTACATTCCATTGTGGAATGATACTTTGTTGTGTCTTCATGACATACCTAGTTTTGGTACTACTGGAGAAGACAAACGGTGCATGAAATTACTCATCAGTAAAGTGTACAACAAAACCTTATGGTTAGACCAACATTATCCCATCCACGTAGAGGACATTCATATGTTCACCATTTTTTCCATGGAAGGTTAGGATGTCAAATATGGCTTCCAAGGATCTAGGAAGCATGGTAAGATTAAGGGTGACCTAAGCCTCTATGAGAAATACAACACTCCCAGTAGAGGTTGTAGAGTGCACATTGTGTCGATAAACAACAAATAGGTCTGCATGGTCTGCTACCTAATTGTTGGGAAGGTGGTGAGAAAGTACATGAAAGGTGAATGCACCCTTTATGCCTTTACAGTCGCAGATTTCAGCAAAAATGACACACCTATGAAATGTTGTAAATATCTACGCACCGATATGTTCCAATCTTATGAAAATGTGCATGAGTGATATAGGTATTTCATCTATGGATACTTACTTGTATAATTTGCTATGTGGAGGTGGCAGTCATTGAAGGGTCACAATATCTCCTTCAATGTTGATGGTCGTATTTCCAACCTTTTTGACTCATCGCATTTTTCCCGACATCCACCAATGAGAAAACTCACAATGCCTATTTTGTGCAGTGGTATAATGACCTCATTTTTGCAACATAAAGGTTGTGAGTTCCACGAGTGCTTCTTAATCATCATACCCACAACATATGTTTCGGGATGAGTCATGACCATACTTTTGTGCAGCCTCTAAGGGCTACTCTAGATCTCTTTCATATGAACTTGTTACAATTTTACCTCGATGAGATCACATTCGATAAGGAATTCACCTCATGGCCTGGTCTCACTATAGAACAAAAGAAGATGGGTATATCCTGCATAATGCCTGCTATTTCCAAAATATAAGTGCCTACACGGACCTCTAGTGCAGGGACTAGTCCCGCAAAGCATGACAGGACTCCTTCCAACTCAAAGGAAGGGGAAGATGGAGGCGATGAGGAAGCGTTACCGAGGGAAATAATTTAGATCCCATTTTCTTCTATTCCAGATGATGCCACCATTTCAGGTAAGCAATTTCATGAATTCCTTACCTCTGTTTTTCCTATGAAAAAGAAGTGCACAAAATCTCCCTACAATTTTCCTACTGACCCCGTTATCGACATCGGATGCAGAGTTCAAGGTAAGACTACCATATCCCTATACTTTGTACTTTATATATGAATGTGGGGTGTTGTTGGGATAGTGGTTAAAAGTAGGAGACTTTAGACGATTAGCTCTTCCTGGAATTTAGAAACCTAGTGTAGTCCGTAGGGGGGTTTCCCCACTATAACAGAATTATTTACAATTCTGTAGTCCGTAGGGGGGTTTCTCCATTTTTGGGTATTTTCAATTGGATTATTTACTATTTTTTGAGTTTCATTAAGTTTCTGTGTCTTTAATGGATTCAAGTCTTCCATACCAGTACTCCCTGCCTGTGCTTGACTGTTAATTTTTCTTTTTACAGAAGTCACAGAGGTGTACGCGGCCTACTGTGGGTCTGCACGCATACATACGTGCCCTATATTTGGACATCCCGCGTACATACGCAGGTTGTTGAAGTATCAGTTGTGTGCCTCTGTCAGGAAAATATTTTTAAAGAAGAGGCAGTCGTCCTCTTCCCTGAATGAAGCCATTTTTCTCAGGGGTTTTCTTGATTTATCCCTGGTCTGTGTTTTGTACAGTCTTTGGCCTAGGTCTGATAGCAGTTAGCTTTTTCTTTATCAAGTTTCTTGTGTTTTCTTGATTAGGGTTTGAGACAAGTTTGTGAGTTTTTTTTATTAACTTGTTTAGTATTGTCAATAACTCTCTACAAGCCCTAGTAGACCAGAAGTTGGTTTTTGGTCTTGTCTTGTCTTCACTTTTCCCTTTTTACTTGCTTTAGAAGAAAATAAAAGAATTTATTTTCAAGTTTCTTATTTTGGGGCATATAAAAAAAATTAAATTTTTCAGTTTCTTGTTTGGTTAAGTAGTTAGGTTAGTTGTTTTTTCAGGAAGAAGAGTGCTTTATTAAGTTATTTACTGAATACTTAGGACTTTAAGTAGCACGTAGTCGAGCGAAATTTAGTTTTGAGTTTTTCTTTTAAAAAATCTTAGAAAGAAAAGTTAGTTAGATGTAATTCTCTTACTTAGGACTTTAAGAGTGTTCAATTTGCAAATCTTTGTTTGGTGAAAAAAAAGAAGTAATTTTTTTCCAACATTTGTTCTTCTCTTTCGTCTCTTAACAAACACCATTAGTTTCATTTATGTTCCTTTGACTCAAGATAAACCACTTAAAATTAATGCTTAATTAAAATTAATCAGACTTTGTGTTTGTAGGGTCCATTAACTAGATTAAGCTAGAGCCTTGATTTAGGTTGGAGAGGAAAATATGCAAGGCTCTAAAACAAACATAGGAGTCTGTGCTAGGGAGTGAAAAATTCTAGTAACGTGGAAACTATCCAAGACTCCCCTCTAACACAGGGGATAAACATGAGGTTGTGTGTGGAAAGGTAGCGGAGATAACCCCTCCAAAGTCGGACCAATCATAGCAAAGGAACACATATAGGGGACTTATCTTGGGATTACGTTGATCACATTTTCCACGGAGCTTCATGGGTCTCGAATCTGTTTGAGGTCCTCAGTCGTATTCTGGAACACTTTCTTTCAATACCCTCGATACGTTTAAGGATTAATACCTTGCTCATTGTGGTCCACCCAACTGTCGACTGTACCGGCCTAGTAGTTGTTCACGAGCTGGAAACCTAGTTTCATTTGATTTTAGGGACTTCCACAGGCGACTACAGGGGTATATCATGGTACCTAGGGTAGACATCGGGCCACACTTTGCAGAGTATACCCAGAGGGTGCTTCCGTGTTCGAGTTTCACTTGCACTGGTAAGTTTCTCTAGTGTTGGCTATTGTAACTGCTCTTCCAACTAGAAATAGTGGTTTTCTTGTTGTATCTCATAGGAACTTTTTCTAGTGTGTGTTTTAGTCTTCAACGATAGAAATCCTTAGTGTGTCACTGATCCTCTCACACAGTGGAAGATTAAGAGCTTCACAGGTTGCGAAGGCTTTTAGGCCTACCGCCAGTTAACTTGGAGCCACTACCACCACCGTGAAGGTGAATACTTGACCAGGAAGGGTCATTTGAGGTGACCGAGCCACAACAAGATGTACCTGAGCCATCTCTGAGAGAAGAACATTCATTTTTGGAGGGAACAACTATTTTTGACCTTGGATCAGAAGCTCTCGGTCTTTATAACTCTCCAAACACTGACTTATCAATGCCACTTCTGATACAGATTGCCTCTCTAAGGGTAATGCATCATGAATTTCAGATAATCCTACAAGCATCAATGGAAGAAAATGCAGCTACTTCGTTAGGGAATCGTCATACTCCCTCTACGACTGCCACAACCGGGGGCGTTCCACCTCCTAACTCACCTTTGCAGGTCCAGGCCACTATGGTCTCAACCGCCTCTACCTCGGGTAGTTTTCTGATTCCATCCATGGCGGCAATCACTGCACCATTTACGTAGAGTGGGATGGACCCTCCGTTTTCATACGGGATGCCTAGCTTTGACACGAACTCGGTGCTCTCCTACTCCACCTTACAGACTTTGGGTCTATGGGTAGGGAGCTCAAACGCTCCTCTACAAGGGTCCATGTGGGGCACCTCAGCCCCTTATAATGCTTTCCCTTACGATGAGGTTCATATACCTCCATCAACTCCTTCACTCAATGACGCTCCTCAACAATTTGTTTGGTCGACCATGAACTACAACATATCCAGAGCAGGTAGTCAAGAACCTTCTTCTAGTGCCACATTGGTGGGTTCTTTGTAGTTCTATTTCTTTGGCGCATTTGGTAACAACACATTCTTGTCAGTTGCCATCTCGGTCGAGGGAAACCCTGGTTTTGGATCACAAAATCCTGTGCAAGGTACTATTCCTGCACAGGGGGCACACACTTCTCAAGGACCTTGGAATCCGTGGCAGGGATCAATTCCCTCATTAGGGATGTCGACTGGGGGAAACCCCTTCCATGGTTAATGGAACTCTAGGCAAGGCTCAGGACCTATGCCTATCGGATCGACAGGGGGAAATGCTTTCCAAAACCTTTGGAACACTATGTCGGGAGAAATCCCTTCTCAACCCTCAATGTCTTATTACGCAAGTCAACCGATGATGTCTCAACAAGCGCAACATCCGAATGTCGGCCTAGGCCATGGTTTTCAACAGAACCCAATCCAACAGCCTAAATTTTCCTGGCAACCTGGTGCTAGACAAATCCCAGGCTCATATCCTCCTGTACATACTCAACAACCTAAGCTACCATTTCTAGAAACTTTTCATTTTCCAGACTTGTCAATATTATTGAATGAACCAGTCTGTCACGATCCACATTGGCCTGCAATGCAGACCAAGTTTTCCTCGAACATTCCAAATTTTGAAGGTAATCCTAACGAATATCCAGGCGATCATGTGACAACATTTCACCTATGGTGCTCGTCCAATTCTTTGAGGGATGACTCCATTCAAATGCGTCTGTTTCAACACACTCTTATCGGGAGTGCCACGAAATGGTACATCGAGCTCGACTACTCAAGATACTCTACTTTTAGAAAATTAGCAATGGTTTTCTTAAACCATTTTAAATTACCTGTGAGATACGATGTCGACGCAGAATTGCTCGCCAACTTTGAGCAAACAAAGGCTGACCATATCTCTGATGACATCCAAGAATGGAGACGCCAAAAGAGTTTGATTAAAGTACCAATTCCACCAGCATTCTTGTTGGAATGGTTCCTTAATTCTTTGGTACCCCAACTATCCAAGGATGTAGCAACGTTGGGGATCTTTTCAAAGGGAGAAGTGATAATGAGAGCTCAACAACTAGAGTTTATTTGCTCTCAGTCTGGTTTTCTTTATGAAGTTTTTCTAGATGCACCACGATCTATTCTTGATAAGACCAGACATAAGTCTGGACCACATGCTAATGACATTGTTGGTTCAGCACAAGCAAATCCCACTGATCCCCTGTCAAACTAATTGCAAAAATTGTCAATACAGTAGATAGTGGCTAGCCCAACTCCTAGTTTGGTTTCTCCCCCTGCTCAGACGTCAGATGTACACAGTGTGAAATCAACAAACCCAAAGGCTAGCCAGTAGGCCGAAGGGAAGAAAAAGCAGTGAAAGAAGGGTAAGGGGGATAAGAAACCCATCAATAATGCTGGCGGAGGCAACATAGAGAGAAAGAAGTCGAAGTATCTGTACAACCTCTATGAGGAAGACCACCCGACTCACCTGTGCCCTTGACTCATGGAGGCCCAAACGTTATTGCTGCAGTAGCAGCATGCAATGTTAATGAACCCATTTCCTCATGGGAAAAATTTAACTCAAGCCTCTATGAACGTGAATGGGGGAAGTCAGGGACCCCCTTCGTCATTTAGCAATCCCTAAACTTCGAATGTTTATATGTTGAAAGGTAAATCCCATGTATCTACTAGGAAACATGATTACGGAACACCAAGTACTGTCGAAAAGGGAAAAGAAGATGAAAACCTGTTTGTTCCTCTCTAGATCGATAGAATGATGGGTGAAACAATGACACACATCTTGAAAGGGGTGTTCAATAAAGCTTCACATAATCCAAATGCGAGGGCCACCCAAAAATACTCCGTGGTGGAGGATTTGTCACAAACCCCTTGCATGATGTCTGGTTTGGAGGTCCTTCAAAGCTTCCCTTCACAAAGAAAGGCTCTGTTAGCCACTTTAGAATCCATTGAGACATGTAATCTAAGAACTATCATGCTTGATACAACCGACTTGAAACCTCGTCTCCCATACCATGTTGCATTTCAGATAGTAGTGGCTCACCCCACGAAATCATCTACCCAGAATATTTTTCGTACGGTGGTTGATGAGGGCACCTTGACATGCATGATTTCGTTAGTGTGTTGGAAGCCCATTGGAAAACCCATTCTGTCTCCTTCACCTACTCTTCTCACGACTTTTGATGGTCGTTCTTTCAGACCATGTGAAATCATTCCTTCTTTCCCCATGCAGTTAGGAGGGAATACTATGTGCATCGAAGTTGAAGTGATCGATACACCTCTCGACTAAACCCTCCTGTTAGGAAGGAGTTGGACATATTCCATGCATGCAGTGGTTTCTACAGTTTTTTGGGTCTTGTTGTTTCCACATGAGAACCGAATCACAACCATTGATCAATTGTCTTTCTCCAAACCTGACCCTTCATCAGAGGCATCCACGGTCCCGATGATTGATAAACCACATATTGGCGTCGTCAATGTGGGGGTTGGTTTGTTCCCACCTCTCATGGGTACTTTTGATTACTCGCCTCCTTCTGGCGATGTCAAAATGATATCAATTTTCCCAGATGAGCCTAAGGATGAAATATTTTCAGTGTCGTCGTTTCGCACGACTTACTTTAATGATCCATGGATTATTCCTTCCCCATCAACCATGATGGAAGGGATAGGGCACCATGGAATGTCCATTCCCTTGTCTATGATAGAAGTTGTGTACTCTATAGTCCAGCAAGCCTCAGTTGACCCCGATCTGACTCTTGCACCAGAGTTAGATCCAGTTCTAGAGCTTGCCTGGGCTCAAGGTTCCCTTGAAACTACCGATTCCTTATACATGGTATTTCCCTTTGACAAGGTGATTTTATAGGTGTTGACTGGTCTAGACAAACCCTGGGATGATCTCCATCACAGATCATACTTCCTCCAAGAGTTAGGAAGAATAGAGGCAGGATAAGTTTTTTTGACTATGATTGGAGATAGGTCGTGTCCTATTAATCCTTTGGCTATGCACGTAGTTTATGTCGAGGGTAATATGGAAACTATCACTAAAATGATACCTATTGATATCTCTAGAACCCCTGGCATCATGGAGAATGTATTCATCGACGCGAACTGTTCCCTTGAGGAGATTCAAATCTATACGGATTTATTTAAAGAATTCTGCGATGTTTTTTCCTGGTCTTATGAGGAAATGCTAGGCATTGATCCAAGAATCGTTGAACATGAAATCATGAATTATCCTGATGCCAAGCCAGTCCGGTAGAAGCTTCGTTCAATTAATCCTCCGAAAGCAATAGCTATTAAGGTTGAAGTGGAGAAACTACTCAAAGCTCGTTTCATATACCCTGTTCAATTGACTCAATGGGTGTTGAATATCTTTCCAGTCAACAAAAAGCAGGGTACTATTCACGTATGTACGAACTTCCCTGATTTGAACAAGACCTATCCAAAGGATAATTTCCCCACTCCATTTATTGACCAGATTTTCGATGAATGCATAGGCTATAGGGTCTTTTATTTCATGGATGGTTTATCGGGATACAATCAAATACAGATCAAACCCGAGGACCAACATAAAATATATTTTATCTATCTGTGGGGTGCATTTTCTTATCGCAAGATGCCTTTTGGCCTAAAGAATGTTGGAGCCAATTTTCAGTGGGCCATGTCTTTTTCTTTCCACTATCACAAACACCTAGTCAAGGCTTATCTGGATGATTTAGCATCATGATCTCGCAAGATAGATGATCATCCCACACACCTACACACCTCTGACTTATCTTTGAGTGATGTCTCTACTATCAGATTCGCTTGAATCCAAACAAATGCATATTTTGCATGACGTCGGGTCATCTGTTAGGTTTCATAGTTTCGACAACAGGGATCATGGTCAATCCTTTAAATTTTGAGGCGATAGTCCACTTGCCTCCCCCGTGCACAATCCCTCAGCTTCATATTTTACAGGGAAAAGAAAACTTTTTACGACGTTTCATCGCAAACTATGCCGATATCACAAAAGGGTTCATGTGTTTACTAAAGAAGGACATTCCTTTCCATTGGGATGAAGCCATTCAACGATCTTTCAAAGCATTGAAATGCTCCCTCACATCTTCCCCCCTGCCTCAGCCACCCAATTATAATAAATATTTCTTATTGTATTTGGCCACTGCAGAGTCGACCATCGGTATGGTCTTGGTTCAAGAGGACGATTTGATTGAAGAGAACATGATTTATTACCTAAGCCAAGGCCTGGTTGGACCAGAACTCAACTACTCCCATGTAGAGAAACTTGTGTTGGCAGCAATTCATGTTGTCCAATGGTTCTGCCACTATATCTCGTTTTGCAAGACCATCGCCATTGTCGTTGTGAATCCATTCTAATATGTGTTGACATGACGCGTAATCGGAAAAAATATTAGTATATGGATAGTTATCCTCCAGGAATTTGACTTGGATTTTGTTTCGTCGAAATCCAAAAAGTCGTTGGTCTTTGCAGAACTCATCTTGGAACTTCCGGTCGAGTTAGGTGATGTTATACCTAAAGAGTCGCCTATTAAAGGAGATATGTTTTTTATCGCATCTTTGGATCCATGGTATGGAGATATAATAGTCTATCTGTAGACTTTGAAGTTCCCTGCTTCTGCTTCTCGTGACGAGCATCGACGTATACGCCATCAGGAAAAAAATTATCTTATTCTCGAAGACACTTTGTATCATTGATGTATAGATTGCATCCTTCATCAATGTCTCACCCATGAAGAAGCAAAACTTGTTCTTAACGAATGACACACTGGAGCATGTGGTGGTCATTTTTCTGGGTTGGAAACAACCCAAAATATTCTACGAGTCGGTTACTATTGGCTGATGTTAATCAAAGATTGCGTTGAATCGGTCAAGAAGTGTCACCTGTGTCAGATCTTCTCACAAAAGATGTGGGCACATTATTCTCCCATGTTTCCCATCATCACAGTTGGCCCCTTCACCAAGTGGGGGATTGATTATACTACATGCCACCCCCCCTCAACTAGGGATCATTGTTATATCATCGTAGTAGTAGACTACTTTACCAAGTGGGTCGAAACTATGCCGACGTTCAAGAATGATGGAGAGACAACAACTCTCTTCTTGTTTAATCAGATAATACCAAGGTTCAATGTCCTGAAGGAGATTGTCACTGACCATGGTAGTCACTTTCAGAACAAAATGATGTCTGAATTAACATCAAATCTTGGGTTAAGGCAAGGACACTCATCATCTTATTACCCACAAGAGGATGGTCAGGTGGAAGTTGTGAATAAGTCACTCAATACCATTCTACAGTGAATGATCAATTCGGCCAAGTCAAATTGGCATTTGATGTTATACTCGACATTGTGGGCCTACCAAATGTCTGTAAAGACTGCCACTAGTTTCTCACCTTTTCAACTTGTTTATGGGTTGGAAGCAATATTTCCTATAGAATGCAAGATCCCATCTCTTAAGTTGGCAGTACAGTTATTTCCAGACACTTCACCGCTTGAGGAATTCTTATTATATCTCGAGAAGATCGATGGGAAACGACATGATGTAGCCTTGGATAACGAGGCTCACAAGAAAAGAGTCAAGTGTTAGTATGATCAGTCTGTATGTCCTCGAATTTTCTCCAAAGGTGACCTTGTCCTGGTCTATGACCAAGATAAGGATCCCCTGGGGGCAGGCAAGTTCAACCCCTGTGGTTCGGACCGTTCATTGTGAAGGAAGTTTTAAATAAGGGTGATTATTGTCTGGTTGAATTTGAAGGGAAATTTTTAGCGGAGCCTAGAAATGGGCTCTACCTCAAGAAGTATTACTCATAGGTGGGTCACCTTGGGTGACTTCTTGTACATATGTATAGTTCTTATACATTTTTAGTTTTTGTCTTTTTGGTTTTATGGACGTGTCATTTTGATGTCATCTTTTCATTGTGGTAGATGTCAAGTGAATCAGACATGTTCGTTGGATTTCCGGGCAATGCTAGCTGACACACTTGGAGGCTTTCTTCTGCAGTTTGGGTGATTTTCATACCTCAAGGTGAGTTGTTATCTTCTGGAGGTATCTGTTTAGGTGACTCCACAAACAATGTCACCGAATACAGTCCAGTAATAGAGTTTTTTCATGGTGCTTTGTTGCATGGTATCTCTTACCTTCGGGTGTACCTAGATGCACAATTGGTTGTGTCCTAGTTAAATGGGGTTTACCGCGTTTACAATCCTACTCTACATCGATGATTCCTTAGGGTACGTCTCTTAGAACGTTGTTTTTATTACATTACGTATATCCATGTTCCTAGGAGATTGAATCAAATGAAAGACGATCTAGCTAATCAAGTATTATATTGGCATATTTCACACATGTAAATAAAAATAAC
Source organism: Picea engelmannii (assembly GCA_009831015.1). Taxonomy (NCBI): domain Eukaryota; kingdom Viridiplantae; phylum Streptophyta; class Pinopsida; order Pinales; family Pinaceae; genus Picea; species Picea engelmannii. The sequence continues at coordinate 58,137 of ML783469.1, read as the reverse complement.
ACACATACACATGTAAATACATTTGTAAATAAATGTAACCCATAATACATAAAAAGATGTATATACATATCGAAAGTATCACTAGAGTACATAGGTGGGTGCAAACACCTCAAAAAATAACAAGTTTGGTATATAACGCAGGGTTTATACCCTCAAAAATATACAAAGAGTGCCCCCGGAAAAAAAATGGTCCACCCTAAGCTAAGCACGAGGTCGATTGGCCCTGCCATAGTGGACTACAATGTTTTCCAAATGCCAAAATAGTTGGACCTAGGTTCGTGGCACCCCAACAACATGAGGCTTCATATATGGCGGGAGATCCTCAATCTTAGCCATAGGAACAGTGCGAGTGAGTGCGGACATGTTTCGCTCCACTCGTCTCAAAACTCACTCAGCCTCTTCGGCTAGAGGTACACCCGCTGCTGCTACTAGTTCGATGGTTGTTGTTGCTGCCTCTCTTCATGGATGGCACCTGCTCTGCACAAAATTAGCTGGACGCACTGGTCCCACATCTATACATAATAGATACATAGTTGTCAGGTGATCTGGTACACATAAGAAATGATATATATAAAAGAAATAAAAAATTAAAAAAAAAAACAATTTTAAAGAAAAACATACCTAACTCTCCTCGCTCCGCTTCGGGAGGTACGGGCATGTCAGGATCTATGGAGAAGTTGATCCCGACATAGGGGTAGTCGTCTATAGCTGGAATCTACTGAGACCACCATTCAAAAAACGTATCATCGAAGGCCTCGATGGTCCTCCCTCCCCCTGTCATAGCAACAATGTTGCCCACCTGCACACTGCTGGGAAGGAGGCCACGTGCCCTTGTATAGTCTCTTAGGGACTAATAATGGGTACCCTCTCGAAGAAGAAAGAGTAAAGAATAGTCTCGAACTCGAAGTTCTTGTTGTTTTTCCCACGACACTTTGTGAGTTGTCTCTTCTTGCACTCTATCATGGTTGTACTCCAATCGAACACATGTGCATTTAAGCATTGTACTCCGCAATGCATATGTGCCCGGGAGGTCTAATGTAAAGTTGTGGATCCAATGATTTTCCCAATAAGTAAAACTATCAATTTCAGTGATAGGTTAGTGATTTTGTGGATCGGTACCTGGGAACCCACTTTATCTATTCTGACCTCACAGTGTTGTTCGATCAACTTAGAAATGGTGTAAGGCATAGAGGGAAAAGAACGAAGGTTGATTGGTTCCCCTCTCCTCGAGAGGCCAGTCAGAAAATAAATGTCTTCAATCGTTGGAGTCAACGAATGTCCCTCGAGCATAAAATCCTCTCCATTTGGGTGCCAGTAATCCACCAAGGCATTCAACAGCCTGGGTTGTTCTCGCATGAGTGGACACCGAAATAATTTCCACAATCCACATTGTTTTAATGCGGAAACAGTAGCAGGGTCTTCCTCGACCATTAATTCAATGTCCTCATGTTCTCTATCTCTCCAATGGACATACATCCTACAAAATGAAAAGTTCAAAGGAGAGTCAAATGATGCATTTTAAAAAATTTCATATATTTGAAGATGTACGTGGGTTGTATTGAGGACAGTCGCATATGTACGTGGGCATAATTTTCACTGCCCACATGCATACACGAGTATAATTTTAACCCTTTTTTGGGCCCGAGGGACTAAATTTACGAAAAAGGAACCCCCACGGAGTCCATATTTAAACTCGTTAAACCAGTCCAAAAGAACATTCATTACGAAGTCCATAGTTAAGCTCTTTTCAAACTCCTTAAAATTGAAAAGATCGTTGAGTGACCTTATTCTTTTACACTCATTAATTGGTTCAGAAAAACATCTACTGGCATGAGTTTATCCCTTTTTCCAGCCTGTAGATTAAGGAGTAAAAGGGTACACCTCGGGAGACTCATCTCACCGGGAGAGTTCTCCTCAGTAAATTTCACCTTTTTCGAGCTAAGGAGACTAAATCTAGAAAAAGGCAGTGAGTCCATAGTTAAGCTCTTTTCAGACTCCTTAAAATTGAAAAGATTGCTGAGTGATCTTGTCTTTATCACACTCATTAAAATGGTTTTGAATAGACATCTTTTCGGTGATAATTTATCCCTTTTTCAAACCGACTAGACTATCTTCAAAAAAGGTACCCCAGTGGAGTCTTATTTTGCACTTTTTTAGACTCTCTAAAAATGAAAAACCATCGAGCTTACCTTCTCTGGATCATTTAAAATTACATTGAAGGACGTTATCATTGTGTCATGTTAATCACATTTTCATTCCTACATCTTTGGCCTAATGTCGGCTCCATGTGGCTCTCAACTGAACCTTTGAAGCATGCCTTATATGCAAGACTTGTAACACTTTGCCTCTACGTCTTGACACCTTGACCCATGGAGGAATTTCCTAGAGTGTCCTTTTCTTGCACATGTTTCCTTTCTATGAGAATCAGTGTGTTCCTCGTGCTTGGAACTAGTATGTTTGTGACACTCATTTCCTCCTTTGTAATGTAGAATTCTTTTATTCTTTTTCAATCTTTCAAAATACTGAAAAAGACAAACAAACAAAAAGATCAAATATACCCCAAAAAGAGGGTGGGAAAAGTATTTTATTTTTATGGCAAGACAATGAGTCACCCTTGGACAAAGAAAATCCTTTAATTTGTTCGTCAAGCTCTCGAATTTAATATGACCTTAAAGAGTTTTTCTCGTAACATAGAGTTGTGTCCTCCCCTGTTTGGTTATTCTTCTAAACATATGGAGAGTTTGTGTTGCCTCCTGCATCATAAACTTCAATGTCATGCTTCCTAAGTCTCATATTTCATCATGATATTCTCCAATGGAATTTTTCCCCAACTTGAGTCGGCCCTTATGCATTTTGTCTCTTGTCCTCGTGCCTAGCCATCACAAAAGTCCAATCAAAGTCTTTTCTCAAAATCAATGAAGTTCTCTACCTAATCACCAATATCCTCTTGTTTGTTCCTCGACAAGTCATCAAATACCTCTGGGTAGTGAATATGTACACTCACATTACACTCCTACCCGAGTTTAGAATATCTTGAAGTTGTTTCTCGAGCTCTGAAGACCTCATCTCCATCCATCAGGCGTCGTTAGCTTCTTGAGGATGGATACTATTCATGTATATCTTTTGATTTTGAGATGTAGATCTGTTGTGTATTGTTCGCAACTATACTTTATATAGTTATATGACATGGATATGCATTGTATTTGATTGGCATCCATGATTTATTCCATCTCGAGCATGGGTATGCCCACCTCGATGAGACAATTGTTATTTTGCAAATGGCACCTCCCGAACTCTAGTCCCTGTCTCACTCGCTTTGTATGTTGGTAAAGATTTGTAATGTATTTCAGCCATCAGATTCTCTTATGACCTCACACATTAGGGGGCATCTGTTATAACCCTAATTTTCACCAGACATGCATACCTAACATCAGGCCATCTTACTTACTATTTTTGCCAAGCCAATACTGAATATCTCTTCTTAAAAACCAAATTTTTGAAGGTGTACGCGCCCTGTACCACTACTGCCCATGTATGTACGCTAGTTTCACCATTACTACCCACGTACATATGATAGATACACCATTACATCCCGTGTATACCCATAAAAGTTGCAAAAAATAAAAAGTTGCAAGGGAATACGGGCTTTTGGGTAGTTTCCTAACCAATTGACCGCCCATCACCCAACCAAATAACTATCTTTTTGGTATATAAAAGAAGGTTTTGGGGTCCCATTCTAGGGAGAATCATGAAAGCAGTGAAACTATGCCCATTTCCTAATCCCCCCTTGCCCCAAGAATTTGCAGCCACGTTGTGAGTTTGAGCCAAAATTCCCCATTCTTGCCCTTTTTCCTCATCCATAAACCTATGCCAATTCTCTAGAGAGAAGTGTGAGAGAAGAAGGATACATGGAAGTAGTTGGAGCTTGGTGAAGAGGATCCAAGAAACCGGGTTCGAGGAGCAGTCGTCGATCTTGTTTTTGTAAGTGACATTATGAGATTAATATAAAGAAGTACTTTTTCCATCCCACCATATGATGTGTTTTATCTCTATGTACGATTTACATTTTGTTATGACATCTAAACCATTAATCCATATATAGAATGCTTGTTCGCAGTTTCTTGTTTGTCTTTTGGTGAATGCGGGTCATCCTTGGGAGGAGATTTGCAGTCGAGAAGCGACCAAATGCATTGGGATCGACATCGGACGTAGATTTCAAGGTAAGACTACCGGATCCCTATACTTTGTAATTTATATATGAATGTGGGGTGTTGTCAGGATAGTGGTTAAAATTAGGAGACTTTAGACGGTTAGCTCTGCCTGCACTTTAGAACCCTAGTGTAGTCCGTAGGGGGGTTTTCCCACTATAGCACTGAGACACAAGTGTCGATGGA
>ML783469.1:14877-36930 GCA_009831015.1 Picea engelmannii | reverse complement strand
ATGTCTCAAATAACTATGTAAAGCTCCAATGTATTTGAGTAAAGTTTCTTGAGAAGACAAATCTACTCCCAAAACCAAAGCTCTTCTCCTAAATTCTTGAGTAAAGCTTTGCACATTTTGTCCTTTAACTTGTCTAAAATTTTACCAATCCATAGTATCTTTTTGCATATATGCCAATGGGTAAAATTGTCTTTTAATTGCAATAATAAAATCATTCCAAGAGGTTAAAATTTTACCATGTTTCTTCATGTCCTTCTGAGTTTTGGCTTCCCACTAAATGAGTGCTACACTATCCAATCTTAAAGAAGAAAGTTGAATCTTAGTTTCATCATCTTGAATTTTTTGTATCCTAAAATACACCTCAATCTGACGAATCCAATTATCTAATTTCTCAGCATTTACTTCTCCATTGTACATTGGCAATTCGAATTTAATATCAAGCTTTAACAAAGGAATTTGTGAAGGAGTTTTACCATGTCCTTTTGGAGAATTTGGAAGAGGTCTTGAATTGGTAGAAGAAGAAGAAGAAGAAGATGGAGGTGAGGGTGGTGGAGAAGCACCATTCCGTCCATTTCCATTTGGAGTTTTATCACCACTGTCTCCCTTGTGCTTTGAAGGGTTGGAGCCTTCACCTTGCAAACCTATATTCCTTTCCGTCAAGAGTTTCATCATTTCTCTCATTTCCATGACAACCTTTCTGAGATCTTCATCTTCTGTAGGAATATGTTCATGACTCTCTTCATGAGCCATACTTGGTGAATGCCTTCTTGAAACTTGCGGTGATGATATAATATTCCTTCTTGAAGGATGAGAACTTGGCTCTACAATTTGACCTTCTCCTCTTGTGAGTTTCAACCTTGTGAGCATCAGAAAACAAAACACTTGCAAATAATCAAGGCTTCAAAAACCTATGCTCTGATACCAACTTGATATTAAAATGAAGAAGACTTGTATTCTTGAAATTATTTGCAAATTTTAATTCATGTGTTAAAATGAAAATGGATCAATTTTGCAACACAACTTTTTATAGAAATTACTCATTCAATATGCATATAAAAAGCAGCAATAAACAATGAATATAAAACACATAACACAGAAAATGATAAAGGAGTTCACCCCTCTCTTGGGCTACATCTCTTGGTCTAGCTTCTAATGGATATTTTGTATTATTTGCTCAAAGTTCTCAAATATGTGCTTTACAATGCTCAAAATGCCAAATATATGGCTCCAATGGATCTAGAACGTCCAAAAACCACTAGATGGGCTTTTTCGGCACCTCGTTTGGCCAAAAATTGAAGAAGATAGGCTTCCTGGAAGTTCCCCTTCAAACTTGTTGTCTTTGGATCGCCAAAATGCACCCTTGTTTCCTCAACCTAGCCCCCACACGCTTTTATGCGTTAAAACCCAGCACCGGGTGCAACCTCACAAACTGTGTAAATTGTAGGATGGTTATGGGCGCGCCTAGCCCCTAACCACGAAGGTTGTGGTCGTGTGACCCATGTGACCGCGCGCAAGTGCAAAAATGGGCTCCATTTCCAAAAGCAAATGGATAATGGACAAGTGGCAGGTCATTGATTGTATAACCATTTAAACCAAATCAAAATTCAAATTGCATTCACATATAGTATAACATATGGTCATATGGCAACGAAATATGCGACCGGGGGCTGGGGCTAAGCCCCAGCTCGGACCCCCATGCCAACCACATTTCAAATCAAACTTAAATATATTCAAAACCATATATATAACAAGGTTCATACGATGGCATGCCAGTTGGAGGCCCTTCCCAAGTCTCTTCCCCTACCCGGAGGTCACGGGGTTGAGTCCTGCCGATTGCAAAGATTTTAAACCACTGTCCAGGTGACATGTGGCGGCCATTGATTGGGCCACGTGTCACCATACTATTAGCCACCAAGATGCCACGTGTCCAATACTCATTCGACCACATCTGCCAACCAATGAATTCCATGTGTCATATGGTCAGTTATGCAACGTGTCGTACGGACATGCCATGTCAACATCCGTACGGAATGTACAGTCAGCATCCCTTTTTTTTGCATGTTTGTCGTTTTTAACAGAATGCGATATGTCTCTCTCCCAACATCCGTTTGAACCCAAACAAGTTGCGTTGGGTTCGTGACGATGAGGCCTACGCTCCTGTTCGATTTGAAGTGATTCCGAGCACTTTGAATTTTGAGAAAAAATTGATCCCCTAAATCACTGTGAATTAGATTCAACGTAGAATAGGGAAGAAATCAACTGCAGAAATATGATGGAAAAGGGACACCAAAAAAACACTTGGAGAAGTGAAGAACACTGTGTAAAATGACACCACTAGAAGAATGGCCTCATCCCTTTATTCACACATTGGAAGGAATTCAAACAAACTGGTATGTAGATCACGAACTGCACAAAGGTACTGTGGAATGGACAACACTACAACAAAGTTTTATAGTCACTTTATCATTTGAGCATGAGAAACCCAACATTGATTCAACATTCAAATAAATCAGAGGGATGATATTTATTAAGGAACCATAGGTTGAACTTATAACAGAGTATCAACAACGGAATAAACAGAGAATGAAAGAACTATTTTCATGTTATCATGTGCCAGAAGAAGCACCGGATGAAGATGACCCACGAAAAATTAAAATTATAGAAATTGAAGGAGAAAGAGAGGTGGAAGGTCCATCTCTGGCATCATAAGTATTTGTTGTGCCAATCAAGGTGAAGAAATTAAATATTGGGACAAATGCTAATACCAAAATGGATAGTATTAGAGATTATTGGGATGAACAAATAGTATAAAGAATGACAGAATTTTTGTGCGAGTATAGTGAATTGTTCCCAACAACCTTTACATAGATGAAAGGCATAGTAGGAGATCTATGAGAGATGAAGATACCTCTCAAACCTAAGGCTAGATTAGTCAGACATCAATCGTATTTACTGAACCCAATATATAAACAAAAAGTAAAATAATAAATGGACATAATATTGGAAGTTGGAATCATCGAAGTTGGAAGTTGGAATCATATTGGAAGTGATAGTCAAACCATGGAAGTTGAATGCAGGACCCAATCACCTTTCGAGGATCACCAATGGAGAGGAACCTACAAATTTAGAGGACAACTTCCCTGATGCACAATTATTTTCATTCCAAGTAGATGATGAATATTTTGCTAAAATCATTGAATACTTAAGTACATGGACTGCGCCACAAGAATTCAACAATACACAAAAGAAAAATATGGTATTCAGAGATGCAGACTATAAATTGATTGCAAGACACTTATACAAGATGGGCACCGACAACATCTTGAGAAGATGCGTACTAGAACATGAAATTCCTAGGATTTTAGCATAGGTTCATGAGGGAATATATGGAGGACATTATGCAGGAAAATCTACCGTGCAGAAGGTATTTCCCGTAGTAATATGGTGGTCAACCATTCACAAAGATGCAAAGGACTATTTCCAGAGATGTGATGTCTGTCAAAGGGTTGGAAAACCTAATAGATGAGACGAGATTCCCCTTAGACCACAAGTAACCTTGCAAGTATTCGATAAATGGGAAATATACTTTGTAGGACCAATTAACCCACCAGCAAAGAGGTCAAGAGAAAAGTATGTCATTACTGTGACAGAGCGCTTAACGATATGGGAAGAAGCAACACCAACAAAATATTGTAGCGCAGAGACAACAACACACTTCATGTTTGAGCACATGATTACTAGATTTGGATGCCCAAGGATTTTGATGAGTGACCAAGGAACTCACTTCATAAATAGTACTATCAAGGCTATGACTGAGGAGTTGGAATTCTATCATCAGAAGAGTACACCATATCACCCTCAAGAAAATGGATCAGTGGAAGCCTTTAATAAGATCATAGAGAATGCATTGACAAAGATATGCAATGTCAATAGAGTTGATTGGGATTTGAAGATACCAATAGTATTATGGGCATACATGACTACATGAAAAATGTTAACAGGATAGACACCATTCAGGTTAGTGTATGGACAAGAAGTAGTGGTGCCATTATAATTTTTGGTACCTAGTATGTTCATAGCAGCAATCACCAACATTACATAATGAGGTGCAGTACAAGAAAGGCTAAGTCAACTGATGGAGATGGAAGAAGATAGGATTCTAGAAGGATTTCACCAAGAAGTACAGAAAGCAAGGGACAAAGATTGGCATGATAGACATATTAAAAGGAAGAGTTTCAAGGACGGAGACCTAGTCTTGGTGTATGACAGTAAATTTCTTCAGCATCCAGGAAAATTTAGAATGCATTGGTTGGGACCGTATGAAGTGAATATTGCCACATAAGGGGGATTTGTACAGTTGAAATACTTAGGAGGTACAGAACTCAAAGGAATGATCAATGGGATTCGACTTAAACTATATAGGGACAATCAACCTCTTAGCACCTAGAAAGTTATCGTGCAGTAAGAAAATGTGTATATAGTGTATTACAATAGAAGTAAGGGAGAGAAAATGAGAAAAACAAATAAAAAGAAGAAAATCCATAAAAAGTAAAAAGAGGATAAAAATAAAAATAAACCAACACACATGGAGGTTCTTCACATAATAGAACTGGTAGAATAGAACAATGTGATGCAAGAAAACCAGGGTTTGAAAACACCACGTATAGAAGATAAGTTAACTAGTAAAAAGGTACAACGTGTATCAAACACTGCAAAACATGAAAAATCGACAAATGTTAGTGCAGCACAACTGTCCCTTCTTTGTCCCGCTATAAAGCCAGAAAAAGGGGGGAAGTGACCCATTGTGTTATTTTATAAGGAGACTAATGCAAAGTTGAGTGGAAGAGCGATAGAGTGTGAATTTTCCCTAGCCTTTGTCTATTTGGAATCCTATAGGTCAGATTTCTTCACCATGTCACCACCGAGGGTTGGAGTTCCAACCAGAATCAGATGAAACACATGGAGTATCACTCGGATGCCACAAACCAGAACAAATGATATGCCCACAGTGGTGGATGTGGACAAAATCCACACACCAAAGTACGAGCAGACCACATTTCATGTGGAAGAGGAGATGGAACCCCCACGGGAGCCCGAGTAGATGGAAGAGGACGTCGAACGGACGAAATCTGACGTGTCCAGGGGAAAAGGGTCGCATCAAGAAGAACCAGCCATGGGTTCCACAAAGCAGGGCCTAGAACTGGAACCAGAGCGTGAAACGGAGCATGAGGTCATACCAAAGGGTGGGGTATCATCCCCACAAAGGAAAAATAAGGTGAGAGCAGAAAGAAGTGTATAGGGTGTACAACGTACACAGGAAGAACTAGGTATAGTGATGCCGAAAATTCCCAAGGGAGTGAAGACTGATGATCCAAGAGGTGAAAGCAGTGCTAGAGAAGTTAAAGGTCAAAACATAGCAGCAACAACAAATACAACAACTCCAGTGAAAGAAGTGATGTCGATGGGAGAGACAATGTAGATCACGACGTAGGGGAGTGTAAACTTCAAGATTACTCTCGAGATGTTGTTCATGTATGAGGAGATAGTGAAGAGGCCACTGAGAGATATTGGAATGATGGAATTGTAATTTCCAAATATTCTAACTAAAGCGTTGTACAAATTACAAGTGAGCATCACGCAGAAGATTCAGTCCAGAGCAAGGTCGGATACGATGAACTTATGATTGGCACAGGAATACAACACTTCACTGAAGGAGGCACTTAGCTAGGAAAGGAAGGAGATAAATCTAGAACAACAAAGCATGGAGGAGATGGAGAAACATATAAGTGGATTATTTCAATCCATCCCCGACAGCGCAAAATCGGAAGAAGCATCTTCTGAAGAGAAGATGAGGAAAATAGAACAGGCCCTAGTGCAATATAAAGATCAGATCAAGGAATTGGAGGAGCACACAATACCTACGGCTCCTCCAGCAGTCTGAGTGCAAAGAGAGAAAGATGTGACAACAGCTGCAGAAAATATTGCACATAACATACATAGAGTGGCAGAACTGTTGGAAATGAGCGGCCAACTATGGACACAACTATCAGAAGATGGGATCCTAAAAGAGATGAAATGAAAGGAAGATAAATTTCATGCAGCAATGGAAAATGTCAAGAAGTGACAGAGGACAATTTCACTTCCAGAGAATATCAATACTTCCACAAAAATCAAGAACTTTTAGGAAGAAGAAAAAGTAGTGCATGCACAGAAGATCGCATGACAGTCTCAGTTGGAGCCCCTACAAGAAAAGGTAGAACATTTGGTCGTGGAAGTCGAAGCAAAAAAAGTGTGCCTCGAGCATATAGGCTTGGATGGGGATGAGAACTTAATACCACCAGCCATCGCACAGGTGGTTGAAGCCATGTCAACAAAGAGCATCCAATCTCAAGAGTAGTGCCAATGGATAGCGAATATGTATGAAGCACTGGCACAAGCAGTGACAAATGTTGGATTTAGGCAATTCCTCGAGACGAGTCATGATGTCAGTGTTAGGGGATTGTTGGGTGTAGGCCTAGTTTTGGGGGAAATCACGACTTGTAAGGAATATGTGCATGCAGGAAAGGAAGCACGTGCAAGAAAGACGTGCATGCAGGAACAGCAGCACGTGCAAGAAAGATGCACATGCATAAGAGGAAAGCATGTGAGGCACACATGCAAGAAGACCTAGCCATGATAGGGTTAGGGTTTTGATAAGAGAATGTAATGGATGGTAAGAAAAAAACATATATAAGTAGGTACCTAGGAGTTCTAGGTCGGGGGAGTTCGTCGTTCGTTTTGTTGGAGTATGGTTCATTGTTGTTCGTCGTTGTGTTCCAATTTGGTTGGTCATTGTTACTATGTCATTTGAGGAGAGAATGACTCAAAATCAAATCTATTTTGTAATTTTTTGAGATGAGGATAGGAAGTAAGGGAGATCTTGAGGGTTAGGTCACGGGATGAGGATCCTGGTGTGATCTAGTCCGCCTCATTGTAGATCTAGACCCGTTGATGGAGAATTGTAATGCACGAGGTTCTGTACTTTTGGAAACACCATAATAAAAGAGAATAGTAGAAAAATATTTGTGGAAGTAGCCCAGGAGGAGTGAACCACGATAGATCATGTGTTATGTGATTGAATAGTGTGTATTTCCTTTACTATAAATGATTAGATGTTAGACAAATGTGTGAATGGCTAGTTATATCTGATATTTTACATGCATGAATAAGAAGGACAGGGTATTCAATATAAGAAGAATGGTAAAGTAACAAATGAATATCACAAAGTTTAATCCCAGATCCCCACTCATTCCCAGGCTGCAAGCACTTGAGCATTGCAGCCACCAATAGAACTCTCTTGGGTGAGACAGTGCAGTGCACTCTGTGTACTGTGTCTCCTTTTGGTTTACCATAGGTACCGATAGTTTTAAAGGGGTTTTGTTGGAAATCATTGTAGACCTGAACCTGGGTCATCCCAAGAAAGGTATCAAGAGAAAATACAACCAACATCCTTTCAATTTAGTAGTGGGTGAGGTGGGTTCAACTATTGTCAAAGGATGGGAAAGAAGTGGAATAGGCATTAAGGCATCTTCCAATTCCTTGATCCTTTCTTTCAACTTCGTGTTTTCTTCTTCAAGACCACCAATGGAGTCATCCAGAGCATCCTCGGTTTCTTTGTGAATTTTAGAAATATGGGAAGGTCGCATATCTCTTAGGCAAACCTCTGAACAAGATTTTCCATTCTTATTCTTCATATCACCTTTCTCAATAATCAATTTCTTGGATTCCTGTCAAAGATAACGCTCTAAAAAGAAAATGACTATTCCTCATTTAAGGTATCATTCTCAATGATTTCCAATGATGAATTATGATGGGACTTGTTCCCTAGTTGATCCATTGTGGGAGCCATATTCTCAATATCCACCTTGAGCTCCATGTCTTCAAGGGAGAAGTTGTTGATGTCACTTTATGTGGTGGTATTCTTCCTCTTGCACACCATTTTTCCTCTTTTTTTCTCAGAGGAATCTTGTGCGAGCTCTCGATTTTTCCCGAAGGGGGATTCTTTTCTCCTCTACCACTAGAAATAGTGTTGGTAAATTTCATGGTTGGGTGGGTCATTGGAGCATTGCTCCAAGATGTGGTAGTATTGGGAGTGACAGTTGGGGACTGGGCACTCTTCTCACTAGGACGCTTTCCTTTCTTCTTGTAAAACTCACTAGTACTAAGTATTGTCTCCAAGTCACCAACATTGTGAGCAGGAGCACCTAAGTTATTATCTTCTTCTTCATTCAGAACATTATGAATAAATGAATTGTTGAATCCTACTGCCAACATATGTTCCATGAAACTTTTGTTAGGGTCAAACCCCTTTATATTTTCATTATATTTCATATTCATATTGTGGAAGTGATTCTCAAACTCATAAATTTTGTTTATATTCCTGAATACAATGTCTCCAATTTTCCAAGGCAATGGTATGAATTTATTTTTTCGTTTCTCATGGAAAAAGTGCATCTAGAAATTATACTTCTTTGCAACTTCCATAATAAACATTCTATCAGATACATGGCACAGAATAAAGGATGGATTTTACTTGGAACCAAAAATCATGATAACATTGTGATTTTTCATTTTCTCCAATGTCCCCTTTTATCCAAGAATTTGTTTTCTTGGTCGGATATTCTGGGGGTATCTTTTCCAAACAACAGTCCTTTAAAAATTGAAACGAAATCATTGTAAACTTCATAAAAATGTAAGGAATCCTTGTGTCTCCACAATTCTTGGTACCAAAAGGTAATTGGGTCAAGTTCACAGTTCACTCTCTTATAGATAGACAATCTCAGAAATTGACAACAAAATTCTATCGCAAACACCAAATAAGAATCCATAAGGATTTTCTTATCCTTTTTGTACTGTGACAATTGGGAGGAGATTTAAATGGAAAATAGTTTTCCCGAATCGAAAATATATTTCTCTTTGACTGTAAAATATAAGATATAAATAATCATACAGGAAATGTTGGCAGTACTTTCTTGGCTTATCATCCTGGTAAATAACCAAGAAATTTCCCGAAAGGGGTTTTTGAACGAATTGACCTACAACCTGGTAATGTCTTCTAGGATAGCCATGGGATTCTGCAAGCACTCAGGAAAAAGGTCCATGTTGTTTTCATGTTTTTTCAGGAAATCCCTACAATCCTCTCCTTTGAAGGTAAGTGTTGGCTCAGGGAGCTTCAACATCTTACAGAACACTTGAGGTGAAAGAGAGATGGGAAAATGGTCTTGAATTTGAATAATATTCTAAATCGATATGTATTTCTCAACACACCATGCAACTAGTTCCTTACAGTCGAAAACCTCAGGGACAAACCCTGCATGAGCAATTCTAGATGTCCAGATCACTTCCTTCTGAGCAGAAGGGGATGAATAGTAAGAATATTCTCTATACCACTGAATGTTCTAGTCCTCGTGCCAAAAAATATTAAAAGTATCACCGTAGAATTATCAATATGTTGCGGCCATAAGTTGACAAGAGTGATCTTTTAATCCAAATAATATTTGAAATTAGCACTTGAGAGAGATAAAAATAATATAATTTTAGGCAAACCATGATTTAATGCAATTTAATTAGAAATCTCCTCGATCTCTTCGCCTATTAATGACGATATTTAAGGAACCTTCATGATGATTTATTAACATTAAACCATACTAAATGTGTATTGGGAAAATCATGAAGGTGGCAAGGACGGATGAGCGCAATTAGGATTTGGGAACTGTTGTGAACCCACAAACCCAGGAACCTGTCATTTTTTAAAAACTACTAAGTAGAGTAACTAGAAAGGGAAAAGAGAAGGGATAAAATAAAATGGGAAATGAGGGTAGGTATAGAAGAGGGGAAATAAATGGAAAAAAGAAGTTGGGAAAATAGAAAGGGGAGGAAAATTTCGGAAGCGGGAATTTATCTAAACAAATGGTTCCAACTGTGGGATGATAACCCCCTGTGGGTTTTCAAGAATCCAAAATCTTTATGACCAAGCACTTCCATCCATTAGGATATAGAGTCAGAGGTAGGAATATACAAAGTGAAAAATACATTTATGTACAAGGAAAATGAGAAATTTTTAGGTGAATAAACCTTTCAAATGTTGCTCGTTGATAGGAAGAATTAATATTTTACCCTTCATGTCTTTGAGCATATAAGAATCAAAACCCAAGATCTTATCGATGATGTATGGTCTAATCCATAGAGCTTCAAACTTTTTATTCATGGATGGATTCTCCTTAGCTTTGTTCCATAGTAACACCAATTCTCTCTTCTGAAATTTTTTTACAGTTGCGCTCTGATCAAAATATATTTTGATACTTTGTTGTCTCTAAGAAGTTCAATTCAGGGTCTTACTTATTTCTTCCTCCAATTTCTAAAACTAATTAATCCTCCTTTGGATAGGTGAACTGTCTTCTACATATTATGTATTAACCATGGAAGTCAAAGAATTGAGATTTAGGTTGATTGGCATTTTTTCTTCCTTTCCATAAACCAATGTATATGAGGACATCCCATTGTTGTCCTTTGGAGTCGTTCTTCTCACCCACAATGCATCAGTCAACTTTAAGTGCCAATTTCTTTGGTTCTTGTCTATAATTTTTTTCAAAATATGAATGAGTGCCTTATTTTTGGATTCTATGAGAACATTTCCTTGCGGATAATAGTTGGATGATTGCCCCATAATAATTCCATATTCTCCACAGAATTCTGTAAACTTTGAACTGATGAAAATCGAACCATTATCAGTGATAAATTTATCTAGGACACCAAATATTGGCAGAATATTATCTTTGAGGAACTTAATTAGCTCTCTAGAGTCAGCCTTTTTTAATGCCACTGCCTTGGGATAATTTGTAAAATAATATGTAGAGGCTATAATATACATGTATCCCTTACTTGACCTTGTATTTATTTTCCCGACGACATCAATTACCCATTGAGAGAACGATTTTTCTACCGTTATGGGATGTAACGGCATCGCAGATTTCTTTGTTTTATCTGAAAAATGTTGACATGATATATACTTCCTTATTGTGGCATATGAGTCTTTGAAAATTGATGGCCAATAAAATCCATCTCTTATTATCTTGTGGGTGGTTGCAGTAGGTGAAAAATTTTCATCACATATTCCTTCATGTAATTATTTCATTAGTTCTTGGGCCCTTTCTTCATCAACAAATCTCAATAATATGCCATCATAGTTCCTTCTGAACAATATATCAACAATTAGCACATATTTATTTTCCTTCATCTTTAATGTTCTTCACTCTTTAGGGCTCATGGTAATTGGAAATTGCTAAGACCTTAAATAGAATACAATATCTCCATACCATTCTGAATCAGCCAATGGTTCTCCTACTAAAATTGAAATCATTCCATCCACAAAAACACTATTTGCGATGATCTTACATAAACCTTTCCTTTGACAGCCTTTAAAGGTTTAATCTTGATATCATATTCTTGGATCTTTCCTGGCCAGTTAGCCAATTTTCCTTCTCTCAATTGTTGATTCAAAAGCATATTCACTGGTGATGATGGAACATAAGAAATGACATATGATTTAGTATGTATGTCTGAAAGTGTGCCACTTCTTTCACAAGAGCCAGGGCTTGATGTTCCAACTATGAGTACCTCAATTCATAATCATGAAGGGTTTTTCTCATGAAAATGATTGGGAGTTATTCACCCTTGGTATTCCTCTAAGTAAGAATAGATGCAACAATTATTTCTGTAGCGAATGAGTAGATGATGAAATCCCTTTGAAAATCTGGACTAATGAGGACTGGAGCTGTGGTGATTTATATTTTGATATTATTGAAATATTCTTCAGTATCCCCTTTCCATTCAAACCTATGTTCCTTTTTCAACAATAAATTGATCGTCTTTACAATACTTGCATAGTCAGGAAAAAATCTTTTCACAAAATTGATCTTGCCAAAAAATGATTGAACTCCTTTCTTAGATGACAGGGGGTTGATTTCATTTATTGATTTATCTATTTCTAGATCTATATAAATCCATTCCTTTCACACAATATGACCCAATAGTTTACCTTGATTTACAACGAATAAGAATTTCTTTGGATTTAGAGAGAAGCCATATAATTTGCATCTGTCAAAAAAAATTCTCAAGTGATTGATATGATTACCCCTCATTTCCCTCATTTTTTAATGTACTTTCAAGTCATATTGATAATATTCCATGAATTTTCCTATCAACCCACTAAATGCATGATCCATGGCCCTCTGGAATGTGGCTCCAACATTCTTCAAACCAAAGGGCATCCTAGCATATGCATATGTCTCTCAAGGTGTTATGAATGTTGTCTTTGGTCTGTCTTCTTCAACAACCAGGACTTGATTATATCCATAAAAACCATCCAACATGGACATGAAGTTTGATTCCGTGATTTGTTGGAGAAGAAATTCCATGTTAGGTAAAGGTTCATTATGATCTATTCTTTCTTTGTTAAGATCTTTGAAATCTACACACATCCAGATTTCCCTAGTCTTCTTTCTTACTATCACAGGGTTAGAAAGCCAGTCAGAATGCCTAATGGGATATATTATTCTGGCCTTGTTTAACTTCTCTAGTTCAATATTTACCATGGGTTCAATTTGGGGTTTTGTTGAGGGGTCCTAAATCCCTTTAACTCAACAGGAAGAACCAAACCCGCCACCGAGGCCCAATTAGACTCTGTAGCATTTAATGGTGGAATGGTTCTCCAGATCTTGTGATTTGGCCAATTAATCAATGGGATTTACGTTCTATTGTGAAGGTTTCTCCTTCAGTTCAGATGTTCTCTTTTTGTATTTTCTCTTAGGTGGGACCAATATAAGATAAAGCTAGTATAAAACAACTAGGTAACAAAGTGGGAACAAGCTTAAATACTAGAGAAGATTCTGAGCTTGGGATAACCCTTTCACTCTAGCATGAAGACAATGATTCTCTACCACATGACTAGTACTAATACATTAACCGTGTTGGTATTCCAATTACTAATAGAGATACAATTTATTAGAAGAAAACATGCATGCGATAAACAATGGCAAGTAAAATAATTCACTCAACTCTAATCATCGATCACATAATAACACAACGATTTATCTTCATCATTAAAGAAAATAATTGTAAAACATTGCATCAGATAACTTATCAAAAGATTTAGTAGTTCTTACTCGTTATGGCATCCATTCATAAGATGAAATAATAAATAATTATTCTCCACATTCAATCATACACGCTTTTGATGAGAAAAACACAAACTTGTCTCTGGTCCCAAAAAGGACTTCTCAATTAAAGGAAGCTCCAAAATAGTTCTTAACAAAAACAAAAATGAGGGTCTTTGCAACAACCATCGACCCCAAACTAACCGGTCGATGCCCTTATTTATAACATAAAAATAACTAAAAATAACAATTAAAGTGTAGCTAAGTAAAACAAAACTCACCACATGGCGCTTTCTTCTTTCAGTCTTCAAAATTCATCTAATGGTTTCATTTGAGAGGACGATTCTTCTCATACTCTAACCACTAGAAAAAATATCCTCGCACGTGTTAGCATATGGAAACCTTTGTTGATCCATTGGGGCCAAAAGGATCTCCTTGATCTCTACTGCATGTGCCCAATATTTGACTATTTGGGCACTTAATTGTTGTAGCATTGTCTGAGCCTTGATCGGGTGCTCTATGAACTGTTGCACTTGTCCTGGCACCATGTTTGCCACCTTTGTTATCTCCTTATCCCACGATGAGTCTTGTTTGGTATGTAATTTGACTATGTCATGCAAGTCAACAAATTCATTAGGTGTGCCAAATTTCAGAAGGTGGATGTCTCTCATCGCTTGGTTGAACTTGGTCCAATTATTTTCTCACACGGACCACTTTTCTTGGATCTCCCGATGAGGCTCTTGGCCCATTCTCACCCAGTATTTGTTCAATTTCTTTATGCGGTCGACGCTACTATCTCTGAGTACTCGAATGTTGTGCTCTTCGGCGTCTCGGCCCTGCTGAACGACGCTAATGTAGTTGATCATTTCCATGTCTTGGTGAGATTTCTCATAACACCTCTTCATATCTTTACACATTTCCAATGCCATGAGGGTGTCTTCTTGGTACTCGACTATTCTTATAGTAAAAAAATGTCGCTCGTTTTAAAATTTATTATAGGTTTCTCAGAACTCGTTCCTAAGGAACACCACGGCTTGTGTGGTATCCTGGTAATAATTTACCAAATGGTGCAGATGTTCTAACTCTTTTAGGGAAGTGGCCTACTCCTCTTCATCCCTTTTCGCTCTGTCTAAAGTGGCATTTGATATTTCCATCCCTATGCTGATAAGTTCGGATTTTTTGACATGCTCTGTATTTATCAAATTTTCCTCCATGGTGATGAGGATGGAGCGATCTAGAGTGATCCTCCTCTTCTCGGTGGTTCTCTGCATGCTAGATTTTACTTTTTGATCATAAGGGATGGCGTGTATGTTGGCTACTTCATCCACAGGTTTGGGGATTTTCTTATCTCCCCAGGTGAGTGTATTCCCCAAACTCCCAATGGTATATATTTGATCAAGACTGGGTTCTTGAACTTCCTCCCTGTGTTTCGAAGGCCCGGATTTTGTTTGTCGCTCATCATGGAGTTGAGTACCGATTGAAATTAAGGAATCGAGGGTAGGCTCGAAACTTACTGGATCATCGGCTGTTGAGACACTAATTTCCTGTTGTGGAGCTTCTTCTCTTTGTTTGCCTGAACCTGGATCATCCTTCAGACTATCTGCTTGGGTCTCCAGTGCATTGGGTAGCTTATGTCTAAGACACTATCGAATTCTTGTTCATTCTATGGAAGCCCCTGAATTCAAGCATCGAGATCTGGGGAAGATGTCCTCTCTGTCTCCTTTTCCTCTACGATATGTACAGAGGTGACAAGGGATACCTTTGGGCTCTCATCATCATCATAGATTTTTATTAATTTGCAGAGGGGGTCTGGTGCACTTGTTCCCACTGATACCCCATCTATCTTCGGTTGAGATGAAACACCCACCGGTGATCCAGCCTGTAGCATTGTGATTTCAAAGTCGTCTAACCCGACAATTTCATCGATTTCTATCAGTTCAAGGCCGCTTGGGCCTATCTGGATTTCATCGGGATTGTCGGCAAGGGACCTTGTCATTCCTGTGAGTTTTGGGTCATCTTCTAGCTGATCAATTATCCATTTTTCTTGTTCTATTCTGAGTAACCCCCTCTCTCGCACGTCCTAAGTCATAGGGAAACCTCTATCTTGCACCGAGGATACCAGGGGGACCTTTTCTTCTTCGGTCACTATCATTTCTTCTCTGTCTCTAAGGGCCCCTTGAGCCGATTGTTCTATGATCATCGCCTTTTCATCTAGGCTGATGGATTTGAACCTGGTCATTTTGGGGTTGCCCATCCTTCCCACCACTTCATCCTAGTCCTGGGCATTTTCTGTGAAGACTTCATCTTCAAATTTTTCATGGGCATATGACAAGCAGAACGACACTTGCAAGGCATGATTCATGACCAGACCCTTTGGATCGTGCTTGCGGAATCATCTGGTCTGGAATATGGACTCTAATTGCCTCATCCCTTCTTGTTTGGCTTGAGCGGTGTCCTTCACCATGTAGAAGCCTACATGGAAACAATAGGGTATGAACGTCCTTTTATTTTCCTTGACCGGATTGGTGTTGTAGCCTTGCAGGATGGTCTGGTAGCATATCTTTCCCACTACAATCTGGTCAGGGACATGCATTGGCAGGAGATGAGGTGCTCTAGTGGCCTCGAATACCCTGATGTAGGTATCATGCTAGTCCAAATACTAGTGGCCGACCTTTGAGATCATCTTTTTGGCCACATCTCATAGTCTTGGGCATTCTTTCTTGAAAAGAATAAAATAAATACGTGCGATGAATTCATCGCAGATGAGGGAGTATGATTTTTTGTACCTGTTCTCCTATAATATGTTGAAATATACGTGAACTGGGAGCTCTATGACATTCCAACTCAAGTTTGTGCCAACGAAAACATTTATGGTGCACATGACATCAAGTAGATATGAAGCCATGAAGAATGTTGGTGTCTCTCCTTCCTTGGGCGTCTGAGCCTGTTGTATGCAGATACTAAGTTGCTTAGAAATGATGGCTTTCCAGTTGAAGCCACTCCCGGAAATGGCCATTGTGTAAGCTAGAGGCATCCATGCCTCTGAAAAACTAGAGTAGTTCTTATCTCCATATAATCAGCAGATGAGAGACATTAGGTAGATGTATGGATCCCTTAGTTTGGCCTTATGGTACCAGTCGGTGCTCCGATTGGTGTATTTCTTATCTTCTCTCCACCATGACGCCATTACCTGGTTGGTTTCATGGCGCTCATAGAATTTTACAACAAAATATGTGTTTAGTCACTCCTTAAGGTCTCTAAGCTTGTAATACTTCTGGACCTCTACCGGAAGGAAGACCCTGACTCATCCACCGCTGTCGCCATTGATTAAACACTTTTGTGTGTCTGTGTGGTCCATGAGCCACTGCAAAAGTTCTATACAGGGAAACACAGGGGTTCTTCTTTCTACGATGTGCAAGTACGACCATCATATATTCGAGAATACCTGGTCATCGAGCGCTCTCACATTTGGGTCACTGTGTAGGATGTATTCAAGAAATTCATCCCAGTTGATCTTTTTGAAGAGTTCTCCCCAATGTCGGAGTGTCATTTTGGTCCCTCTTCTTGCCTCTATGTCTCCAAAGTCTGAAGGTTGAATGAAAACCTTCTTTGTAGATGTCTTAATAACTAGTTTCAGCCTCGGAGTGTATTCCAACTATTTTGCGACCCATGGAGAGGAACCTTCACCTGCCTTAGGCTCCTTCAGCTTCGACACCCTCGGTGATTGTCTAGTGTTCGGCTTCCTTGGCGGCACTGTTCCTGCAACTAAAAAAATCAAAGTTTAAATACTATGCAAAGAACATAACTGGATAACAAATATATGAATCGTATCCACGTAAAAATCACATACTTGGATACATACCTATAAACCTTGCTAAACCTGGTTACTTGATAGTCACGGGAACTCTGCAGCTTTCAAGTTGCTCATCTCACATTCTCCGGATGATCTAAAACTTCTTTACACGCAGAATGGTTTAGTTTATAATGGCCCAAGAGAATTTAAACCAGGGAAGAACTTATTGTGTTGTATCAACCATTTAATTCGGGTGATGAGTGAAATTCAAACAAATATATCGTCGAATCTCTGCAAATTAAATTCGTCGTGGGTTGATGGTGGAGGCGCGGAGGGTGATGTGTTCTATCAGTAATTTCAAACTTTTGTTTTTATTCACACATGAAGTAGAAACTAATGTGATATTTGATATTATTTAACCCCTTAAATGCTCAAAATCTAATCATATCTAACGCTAAAACATCCTATCATGTTTCTTTCTCAGTGGGTGGATCGAGGATCAACGTTGTGCTATGAACCTTTTCATCAATGTCCCTCAAAAAAGATCTGACACCAATCAATCTCATCATAAAATTTCATCGTAGCAAAGCTGGCTCGGAGGTGTGACTTGGACCTAGGGAACCACGAATGACTCGAGGTAAAACTAAACTATATGGTTCTCCAATCTGGGAAAGACATGTGCCATTGAACACCGGTGACTTAATTTGCATGTATTAGTCGGAGACGAGACTTTCTTTAAGTTGTGCATTCTAAAATAAACATGGGCTTGCCAATGTCGAAAAGGTATCGGGGGTCGGCGATCAAGGATAAACCTATCACATGTTTTTCTTCGGATTAGCTTCTTTAAAAAATTCTCGATGCCTAAACGCTTCGAGAATCAGTGATCAATAAAACTCTTTAGTGTGTTCATAATTTTCTTCTCGATTCAGTCTTCTCTGATTCTGACAAGCGCATTGGGTATCGACTATCGGCGATGTCATTTCTTTCTTCATTAACATTTACTCCCTTCTCCTTTTATCGATGCCCAAAGGGATCGGCTATCGGTGATGTCCTTATGTGAAACTTTGGTGCAAACAAAACTTACTTATGTTGATGTCGATGGATATCAGTGCTCGGTGACTATGGTTTCCTGAGTGGCTCTTTTCCTTCTATGAATTCCTTACGATGTTGAATCTTGACCGTGTCGGGTGAAGTGTTTTGGTTGTTGATTCCTTATTTAAGTGTTAATCCTTTCTAATTCAGGGGGTTTCATAAATTTAAAATAACCTAAATAGCTAATGAGATTCAAGAGAAAAAGAAAAGAAAAAAAATTTCTCAAAAGGAAATCGAATTCATATAGTGCAAAGATCAAGTGGTACCCAAAAAGTAAAAAAAAAAATAGCATAGCATTTTTAGGGTGTGTTGAGTGCTCAACAGGTTCATCATCCTTATTTTTTGCTTGACAAGCTTTGCTTCTTATCATAAAGGAATGATGTGTTGGAATGTTGTTTTGTCATAGGATTTCAAATCATCATAAGTGCATGTGAACACATCAAGGTATTCTTTAAACAATGCAACATATCGATCAACTTCCTTAGTTGTGGAATCAACTCCCAAGTTGACATATTTTGGGGAACTATCAGTTCAAATATTGACCTTTCTTCTTTCTTGAATTTTTCAAAGTGAAACTTCTTGCAGGATATTCTTGGCATGATCATCTTTCGTAAAAAGAGACTCAGATTATATAAAATATTTAGGGACAATAGACATTTGATCATCTTAATCATCATCATCGTTCAAAAAAAACATTTCCAGTTGTTCATCATTCTCAAACACTTGAAAATATTCCATGTTATCAAGTAAAAAAAGGTCGGAATTCTCTTTCTACTTGAAAATATGCTTTTCTTTGTATATTGTCTAGGTTTGGCAATGAGGCCGCCAAGGCCAATGAATCTACCTGATGATTCTTGTCCCTTGGAATGAAATAAATGTTGAAAGAAATAAGATTCCATCAATTCGTTGACTCTTTTGAAATATAACTCAATTCTTTCCTTCTTGATTTTATACCTCTGAGTGACTTGATTAATCACCAACTCAGAGTCACCAGTCACAATTTGATGTTCTATATTCATTTCTTGTGCAAGAGTCATCCTCTGAATCAAATATTCATATTCTGCCTCATTATTAGCACATGAAAATTCCATTCTAACAGCATGTGGATGCACAATCTTACTTGGACTCATAATAAAAATTCCAACTCCACTCTCGGATCTTGAACAAGCTCCATCGAATGACATCCTCCAATAACCTTCAAACATATACTCTTGATTATCCATGTCTTCAATTTTATCTAGGCTTTCACTATGTTCCATGTCTAGTATGGCATAATTTCCAATCCTGACATCTATATAATCTTCCATTAAATCATTATATTTATTTTTGAAAGAGAAGGGTTTCTTGGGTTCACGAGGCACCTTAATCATTTCTCCTTATTTTCTTAGCAACATCATGCAACTTCCATCGTTCTTTATATATCCCCTAATCATGGATGTCCAATCTCTTCCCAATGCAACTCCATATATCAGAGGAAGGTCTACCAAAATAATATTGAAACTGTAATAATATGGGGGGCTTTCATGATCCAAGAATAAAGGTCCTTGATTTCTCCATAAGATGACACTTTTCTAGAATCAATTGCATAAATACTTTCACTAGTTTCAGAATATTTGGTACAACTCATGCCCAATGCCTCCATGACTGCCAGTGGCATGATATTATTTGTTACACCAATGTCAACTAAACAATTATCCAATGCAACATCATGATTTTCAATTGAAATGTAAAAGGGAGGAATTTTACCTCTCATCTTGGCAGTTGACTGGTTATGGCTTTGTTTCGGACTAGTAACAACAACTTCTACTTTTTGAAATGGATCATCCAACAATCTCAAGATGTTTTCCCTTTGTTGGGGAATCTTCACCACTTATGTAAAAGGCAGAGTTATCCTTAATTTTCTTAATTCCTCTAAAACATTGTATGTCATCTCACTAGAGTTTTCCATTAGGTGTTGCTTCTTATTTCCAACATTATTTGTTGTTTTCTCACCTGCTCTTTTCTCATTTGTTTTCTCTTTATGTTTTTTTTTTTTTTAATAGTCATTCGTATTCTTGGATCTATTTAGAAATCCTCTTGTCTGGGTGACATTTTCTTGCGAGTTGGGTTTGTTGTCGCCTTCTTCAAATATATACATGGATGTCTCGCATCTGTCCATCTGCACAGTTTCAGAACTTTCAACAGGTGAATAATAATTGTCTTGATCAATTATTTTCTCATCATACACATCATCCAGAACATCTGCATTGGGAGTAGGCTACCTGGGAACCCTTGGTATTTGCGGATTATCTGTGTTTTCAAACCTCACTCTGTTTTCTTGGGGAGGGTTCCTTCTTTTCTTTAGGATTTTCCACATAATTATCTCCCCTTCTTAGTCTGGCTATCTCATTTTGTATTTTCTTCATAGTTATATTCAATTGTGCAATTGAGTTTCTTGTGCCACCACATGATCAACCTTTACGTTTGGTATGGTTCCCTTGAAAAATCCTCCTCCAATTGTTCATCTTTGATCCATTCATGGCTTGAATTATTCATTTTTTCTTGAACTGGAGGATCCTTGATTATCAATACTTAATCCTACTAGTTGCCTTTGTACTTTTACCAGTATAATGTCAGGGTCGACACCCGTTTCAATCATAATTTATTCCATCTTAGTATCTTTAGTCATTTCCTCCTCCAAGGTATCCATTTGGGATGTTCTTATGGCGTATTTCACATTCGAGGGCATTGCATTCTTATAACAATCGAGTACGACTGGTTCATTCAGTATTTTATCTTTTGGAATTGTACTCAAGGTTTTATTGAACTTGATATTAAAATCTTGTATTCTTTCATTCTTCCTCAAGCCAATCTGGGTGAAATTAGTGAGAAGGGTGTGATAATAAATTGGAGGGGCTAAGATAGTTAGGAACATGGCTTCGATATCATTAAATGAGTGAATTGATCTACTGGGTAATGTTGTATACCATTCATACACTCTTCCTGATAAGGTTTGCAAAAATAACCTTACCATGACATCGTCATACTCAACACGATGAAAATCACAAACATCAAGAAATAAGTGAAGCAGCCTCTTTGCATCGATTGTTCTGTCTCTAGAAAATTCCTTCAGGGTACCCTTAGGGAGAAAAGAGAGATCATGTTGCTCACCTAGAAGATTCAAAGGGGAACCTCTTATTCTTATTTTATTTTCAACCCTTAGGTTTTCATTATTTCTTATAGCATCTCTTCCACCTCCTTGTCTCTCCTCATGATGCTCGTCTCGTAGTTGTTCACTTATTTATGCCATATCTAGAGAGATTCCAGGACTATAATTTTCACTTATCAGAACAACAATTTGCCTACTTTTAATTCTAGTAATGGGTCCCTTGAATTCATCCAGCTTCAATCCCAACCTTGTTCTCGTGCTACTCTAGCTAGCCTATGGTTTCTTTGGTCTTTTCACTCGTCTCTACTCTGTCTCTGGAGGATATATCTTTCTTATTATTGGTATAAGATCTATTAGGACCATTCTAATTCTTCATGGATCTTGGCTATCATTATTACCAGATTGTATAGCTAGTGTAATATGCTTCGTTGATTGTTCAATCCAATTTCCAAGTGGGGCTGAAAAGACTGGTAAAAGTCATATATTTAAAAAAAATGCTAGACCAGGTTCCAAATTTCATTTCGCTCCCCATTGTGGTCACAAAAAATGTTGACGCTTGAATCCGTTAGGACCAAAATGGAAACATCACGAGGATATAAATCCCCCTATGTTTTTATAGAAGTGGTACTCCTCTTTAATTTAATATTTTCTTGGGAATCTAGATATTTAGAATATGGGACTTTATAGAAGTTCGTCGTGGTAATCAAAGAAATATAAAAATTGTAAGAAAGATAAAATGAAAATGCTTTCTTTTATTTTTAAACAAATTTCCTGAGAAAGGACCAGGAACCGAGCACATTCACACATTTAAAGAAAATAAGAAAAAT
>ML783469.1:0-14777 GCA_009831015.1 Picea engelmannii | reverse complement strand
TAGGTATAGTTCTTCTTGGAACACATTATCTTCCAAGAGATAGATATACAAGATATGTACAAGAAATAAGAAGAGTATTGTTACCTTTAGGAGAAGAAGTCTCTTTCATCCTGCTTAGTCTTCTTTGTAGGTTCCTTTTCTTCAGAAATTGATGCTTCGTGTTTCTCCTTTCTTTTCCTTAGATCAGGACAATGATTCTTGTAGTGACCATACCTTCGAAAGTTGAAGCATTGTATTTCTGAAATGTCTTTCTCTTGATTTGGCTTCCTCCTTGAACCAAACTTCCTTTTGTTCCTAAAATTATTGAATCTTGTTGTGAAGGCTTGATCATCGTACTTCTTTTGGGGTTTCTCTTTTGCACTGATCCTTGATTCTTCTTGAGCATAGCAATTCCAAATTTCTTCAAATGTTGGATACTCCTTCCTTGTGTTCATGCTTGCAACAAATGCATCCCACGTCTTGGGAAGACCATTGAGTACTATATTTACCAATTCCTTCTCTGAGATGATCTCTTCAGTAGCTTGTAGTTGATCTCTTAACTGAGAGATTCTCACAAAATATGATGTTATGTTATCATAATCATTCATCTTCATGTCACGGAGCTCATTCTTCAGACTCATTACTTGTCCAATGTTTCTGACTGAGAAGAGGTTTGTTAGGGCATCGTACATCTTCTTTGATGAGTCAAGATGGGAGAAGTAGGATATCAAGTGGTATTTGATAGAATCCACTATGATCATCATGGTATTTATGTCACTATCTTTGAACTTCTCCATAGCTACAACGTTCTACGGTTCCTTCTCTTTCCCTTCTTCAAACTCTGGTTTCACGATCTTTCCTTTCATGATATCCATCACTTTATTATTGGAAAGGATGAGATCAATCCTTTTCTTCCATGCTTTGAAGTTAGAAGCTCCATCTAACTTTTTCTCTGACTTCATAGAGTAAGTCATGGCTTCTTTTACTTGGTCAAACCCTAGATTTGAACACAAAATCAAACTTGACTTCTTGGCTTTCTGAGAGTACTCGGAGATGTGCTAGGCTAGGGTGCACTGATTTGTCTAGAGATTAGGTCAATCCCTTCAATTAAGGTGACTGAACAAGAGGATTAGGGTTTCTGCAGCTTCTCCTGCTAGTAACCCTAGTGACAGTGTCTTGGAAGTTGCTTATGCTAGTAACCTTAGTGGAAGTTCATCAGTGAGCTCAATATACTAGCGGCTATGTTTCCTTCCAACATTTAGACTGAATGAAGGAGGTGTGGGCCCATAACCTGTTAGAATATGAAAGATGTTTTCTCATTTTACCATTGAAAATACACTTGTCACCCAACCATAGGCCGAAGCCACCCTTCGAGCACCTTAACCTTGACAGAGAATCACTCTGGAAGCAAACCCTAGGCTAGATAGCCAAAAAAAGGGTAGCACACCTTTCCTCAAGGATATCACATCACAAAGAGCTAATCATATAGTCCAAACCCTAGCCAAGAGATAGTCCAAGCGTAACTGCTAGATGCATCAGCTGCAACGACAACTCTCCTCCAAACCTGCGCAGAAACTGGGCAACTACAATGCGCACAAGACTGGGCACTACAATTTTGAGACTGCATTCCAGAATGAGAACTGGCCTCCTATATTTATACTAATTCTGGCTGACTTCCAAGGCCGAATTCTCATTCTGGGTATCTATTTGTTCAGTATATAATATTATTTATGGCCAACTTCTTCTCTTGGAGGATAATAACCTAATATAAATTATCTTCTTAAGCCGATAAGTCTTCTAGGGTTATTAGCCAACTCATCAGGGTTTCTTCTTACTTCCCAGAGTATTCTATCCTTGCCAGGTTTACACGTGGAGGTAAATACCTCCCGCGGCTACCATAATATCAACATTCTCAACTCGATATTCCTAACAAAGCAATAGTTTGAAGACCAAGTTGAGATTTTTAAGGGGTTGTCAGTTGAAAATTTCTATGGTATACTTGAATATGATGAGGACGACATAGAAAATTAGCTAGTGGACTACTCCGTGAAGAATCAAGACATTGAAGAAGCATTGCTTGGCATTTCCATTGATTTGAGATAATTGGAGGGCAATATGTTCAACATAAAAATCTGGCATGAGATAAACATGGCACCAATGAAAAGTAGGATTGAAGAATGGTTCAAGAAAACTAGTGACAAATTGACCAGCGATGCGAAAGAAATAGTTGAGATGGTTCCTATAACTATTAATGAAGACAAAAAAAGGACACCAACAAGAAAATGAAAAAAATGAGAGACCATCATAGTAAGTTTATGTTGATCACATCCTTCTTTCTTTATCAGTTCCTTCATCTAGTTACTCCACTTATTTGAATAGAAAGGTTTAACTAAAGTCCGATAACTTCTCTTTTATTCTTTCCAGGTGCTGTTTTTCTTTTAACTCCCATCATCCTCCTTCTACAAGATTAATTCTTGTGTATTTTTTCTTTATGGTCCGCGGGAGCCCCAATCACAATCTTTAAGACAAGCGCATTTTATATTTCAAACAATATGTAACAGACTATATATTTTTTAGAAATTTCAAGAGAGCTATTTCAGGATCAGTTTCAACTGTGCTTTGTAATTTTGAGTTTTGAGTATAAAGTATTTTAGATTGGTCTATCATTATCTTTATTTAAGTTTCCCATGTGTCAAATTTGTTAAATTTATCTTATGATTGCAGATCATCTTCTTTTATTTTTATGTGATCAAAAATATTTATTTTAAACTATGATGGATGTGAGGATATTTTTCTTATTTTCTTTAAATGTGTGAATGTGCTCGGTTCCTGGTCCTTTCTCAGGAAATTTGTTTAAAAATAAAAGAAAGCATTTTCATTTTATCTTTCTTACAATTTTTATATTTCTTTGATTACCACGACGAACTTCTATAAAGTCCCATATTCTAAATATCTAGATTCCCAAGAAAATATTAAATTAAAGAGGAGTACCACTTCTATAAAAACATAGGGGGATTTATATCCTCGTGATGTTTCCATTTTGGTCCTAACGGATTCAAGCGTCAACATTTTTTGTGACCACAATGGGGAGCGAAATGAAATTTGGAACCTGGTCTAGCATTTTTTTTAAATATATGACTTTTACCAGTCTTTTCAGCCCCACTTGGAAATTGGATTGAACAATCAACGAAGCATATTACACTAGCTATACAATCTGGTAATAATGATAGCCAAGATCCATGAAGAATTAGAATGGTCCTAATAGATCTTATACCAATAATAAGAAAGATATATCCTCCAGAGACAGAGTAGAGACGAGTGAAAAGACCAAAGAAACCATAGGCTAGCTAGAGTAGCACGAGAACAAGGTTGGGATTGAAGCTGGATGAATTCAAGGGACCCATTACTAGAATTAAAAGTAGGCAAATTGTTGTTCTGATAAGTGAAAATTATAGTCCTGGAATCTCTCTAGATATGGCATAAATAAGTGAACAACTACGAGACGAGCATCATGAGGAGAGACAAGGAGGTGGAAGAGATGCTATAAGAAATAATGAAAACCTAAGGGTTGAAAATAAAATAAGAATAAGAGGTTCCCCTTTGAATCTTCTAGGTGAGCAACATGATCTCTCTTTTCTCCCTAAGGGTACCCTGAAGGAATT
Source organism: Picea engelmannii (assembly GCA_009831015.1). Lineage (NCBI taxonomy): Eukaryota > Viridiplantae > Streptophyta > Pinopsida > Pinales > Pinaceae > Picea > Picea engelmannii. Next base: position 11,136 of record ML783469.1, on the reverse strand, counting down.
TTCTAGAGACAGAACAATCGATGCAAAGAGGCTGCTTCACTTATTTCTTGATGTTTGTGATTTTCATCGTGTTGAGTATGACGATGTCATGGTAAGGTTATTTTTGCAAACCTTATCAGGAAGAGTGTATGAATGGTATACAACATTACCCAGTAGATCAATTCACTCATTTAATGATATCGAAGCCATGTTCCTAACTATCTTAGCCCCTCCAATTTATTATCACACCCTTCTCACTAATTTCACCCAGATTGGCTTGAGGAAGAATGAAAGAATACAAGATTTTAATATCAAGTTCAATAAAACCTTGAGTACAATTCCAAAAGATAAAATACTGAATGAACCAGTCGTACTCGATTGTTATAAGAATGCAATGCCCTCGAATGTGAAATACGCCATAAGAACATCCCAAATGGATACCTTGGAGGAGGAAATGACTAAAGATACTAAGATGGAATAAATTATGATTGAAACGGGTGTCGACCCTGACATTATACTGGTAAAAGTACAAAGGCAACTAGTAGGATTAAGTATTGATAATCAAGGATCCTCCAGTTCAAGAAAAAATGAATAATTCAAGCCATGAATGGATCAAAGATGAACAATTGGAGGAGGATTTTTCAAGGGAACCATACCAAACGTAAAGGTTGATCATGTGGTGGCACAAGAAACTCAATTGCACAATTGAATATAACTATGAAGAAAATACAAAATGAGATAGCCAGACTAAGAAGGGGAGATAATTATGTGGAAAATCCTAAAGAAAAGAAGGAACCCTCCCCAAGAAAACAGAGTGAGGTTTGAAAACACAGATAATCCGCAAATACCAAGGGTTCCCAGGTAGCCTACTCCCAATGCAGATGTTCTGGATGATGTGTATGATGAGAAAATAATTGATCAAGACAATTATTATTCACCTGTTGAAAGTTCTGAAACTGTGCAGATGGACAGATGCGAGACATCCATGTATATATTTGAAGAAGGCGACAACAAACCCAACTCGCAAGAAAATGTCACCCAGACAAGAGGATTTCTAAATAGATCCAAGAATACGAATGACTATTAAAAAAAAAAAAAACATAAAGAGAAAACAAATGAGAAAAGAGCAGGTGAGAAAACAACAAATAATGTTGGAAATAAGAAGCAACACCTAATGGAAAACTCTAGTGAGATGACATACAATGTTTTAGAGGAATTAAGAAAATTAAGGATAACTCTGCCTTTTACATAAGTGGTGAAGATTCCCCAACAAAGGGAAAACATCTTGAGATTGTTGGATGATCCATTTCAAAAAGTAGAAGTTGTTGTTACTAGTCCGAAACAAAGCCATAACCAGTCAACTGCCAAGATGAGAGGTAAAATTCCTCCCTTTTACATTTCAATTGAAAATCATGATGTTGCATTGGATAATTGTTTAGTTGACATTGGTGTAACAAATAATATCATGCCACTGGCAGTCATGGAGGCATTGGGCATGAGTTGTACCAAATATTCTGAAACTAGTGAAAGTATTTATGCAATTGATTCTAGAAAAGTGTCATCTTATGGAGAAATCAAGGACCTTTATTCTTGGATCATGAAAGCCCCCCATATTATTACAGTTTCAATATTATTTTGGTAGACCTTCCTCTGATATATGGAGTTGCATTGGGAAGAGATTGGACATCCATGATTAGGGGATATATAAAGAACGATGGAAGTTGCATGATGTTGCTAAGAAAATAAGGAGAAATGATTAAGGTGCCTCGTGAACCCAAGAAACCCTTCTCTTTCAAAAATAAATATAATGATTTAATGGAAGATTATATAGATGTCAGGATTGGAAATTATGCCATACTAGACATGGAACATAGTGAAAGCCTAGATAAAATTGAAGACATGGATAATCAAGAGTATATGTTTGAAGGTTATTGGAGGATGTCATTCGATGGAGCTTGTTCAAGATCCGAGAGTGGAGTTGGAATTTTTATTATGAGTCCAAGTAAGATTGTGCATCCACATGCTGTTAGAATGGAATTTTCATGTGCTAATAATGAGGCAGAATATGAATATTTGATTCAGAGGATGACTCTTGCACAAGAAATGAATATAGAACATCAAATTGTGACTGGTGACTCTGAGTTGGTGATTAATCAAGTCACTCAGAGGTATAAAATCAAGAAGGAAAGAATTGAGTTATATTTCAAAAGAGTCAACGAATTGATGGAATCTTATTTCTTTCAACATTTATTTCATTCCAAGGGACAAGAATCATCAGGTAGATTCATTGGCCTTGGCGGCCTCATTGCCAAACCTAGACAATATACAAAGAAAAGCATATTTTCAAGTAGAAAGAGAATTCCGACCTTTTTTTACTTGATAACATGGAATATTTTCAAGTGTTTGAGAATGATGAACAACTGGAAATGTTTTTTTTGAACGATGATGATGATTAAGATGATCAAATGTCTATTGTCCCTAAATATTTTATATAATCTGAGTCTCTTTTTACGAAAGATGATCATGCCAAGAATATCCTGCAAGAAGTTTCACTTTGAAAAATTCAAGAAAGAAGAAAGGTCAATATTTGAACTGATAGTTCCCCAAAATATGTCAACTTGGGAGTTGATTCCACAACTAAGGAAGTTGATCGATATGTTGCATTGTTTAAAGAATACCTTGATGTGTTCACATGCACTTATGATGATTTGAAATCCTATGACAAAACAACATTCCAACACATCATTCCTTTATGATAAGAAGCAAAGCTTGTCAAGCAAAAAATAAGGATGATGAACCTGTTGAGCACTCAACACACCCTAAAAATGCTATGCTATTTTTTTTTTTACTTTTTGGGTACCACTTGATCTTTGCACTATATGAATTCGATTTCCTTTTGAGAAATTTTTTTTCTTTTCTTTTTCTCTTGAATCTCATTAGCTATTTAGGTTATTTTAAATTTATGAAACCCCCTGAATTAGAAAGGATTAACACTTAAATAAGGAATCAACAACCAAAACACTTCACCCGACACGGTCAAGATTCAACATCGTAAGGAATTCATAGAAGGAAAAGAGCCACTCAGGAAACCATAGTCACCGAGCACTGATATCCATCGACATCAACATAAGTAAGTTTTGTTTGCACCAAAGTTTCACATAAGGACATCACCGATAGCCGATCCCTTTGGGCATCGATAAAAGGAGAAGGGAGTAAATGTTAATGAAGAAAGAAATGACATCGCCGATAGTCGATACCCAATGCGCTTGTCAGAATCAGAGAAGACTGAATCGAGAAGAAAATTATGAACACACTAAAGAGTTTTATTGATCACTGATTCTCGAAGCGTTTAGGCATCGAGAATTTTTTAAAGAAGCTAATCCGAAGAAAAACATGTGATAGGTTTATCCTTGATCGCCGACCCCCGATACCTTTTCGACATTGGCAAGCCCATGTTTATTTTAGAATGCACAACTTAAAGAAAGTCTCGTCTCCGACTAATACATGCAAATTAAGTCACCGGTGTTCAATGGCACATGTCTTTCCCAGATTGGAGAACCATATAGTTTAGTTTTACCTCGAGTCATTCGTGGTTCCCTAGGTCCAAGTCACACCTCCGAGCCAGCTTTGCTACGATGAAATTTTATGATGAGATTGATTGGTGTCAGATCTTTTTTGAGGGACATTGATGAAAAGGTTCATAGCACAACGTTGATCCTCGATCCACCCACTGAGAAAGAAACATGATAGGATGTTTTAGCGTTAGATATGATTAGATTTTGAGCATTTAAGGGGTTAAATAATATCAAATATCACATTAGTTTCTACTTCATGTGTGAATAAAAACAAAAGTTTGAAATTACTGATAGAACACATCACCCTCCGCGCCTCCACCATCAACCCACGACGAATTTAATTTGCAGAGATTCGACGATATATTTGTTTGAATTTCACTCATCACCCGAATTAAATGGTTGATACAACACAATAAGTTCTTCCCTGGTTTAAATTCTCTTGGGCCATTATAAACTAAACCATTCTGCGTGTAAAGAAGTTTTAGATCATCCGGAGAATGTGAGATGAGCAACTTGAAAGCTGCAGAGTTCCCGTGACTATCAAGTAACCAGGTTTAGCAAGGTTTATAGGTATGTATCCAAGTATGTGATTTTTACGTGGATACGATTCATATATTTGTTATCCAGTTATGTTCTTTGCATAGTATTTAAACTTTGATTTTTTTAGTTGCAGGAACAGTGCCGCCAAGGAAGCCGAACACTAGACAATCACCGAGGGTGTCGAAGCTGAAGGAGCCTAAGGCAGGTGAAGGTTCCTCTCCATGGGTCGCAAAATAGTTGGAATACACTCCGAGGCTGAAACTAGTTATTAAGACATCTACAAAGAAGGTTTTCATTCAACCTTCAGACTTTGGAGACATAGAGGCAAGAAGAGGGACCAAAATGACACTCCGACATTGGGGAGAACTCTTCAAAAAGATCAACTGGGATGAATTTCTTGAATACATCCTACACAGTGACCCAAATGTGAGAGCGCTCGATGACCAGGTATTCTCGAATATATGATGGTCGTACTTGCACATCGTAGAAAGAAGAACCCCTGTGTTTCCCTGTATAGAACTTTTGCAGTGGCTCATGGACCACACAGACACACAAAAGTGTTTAATCAATGGCGACAGCGGTGGATGAGTCAGGGTCTTCCTTCCGGTAGAGGTCCAGAAGTATTACAAGCTTAGAGACCTTAAGGAGTGACTAAACACATATTTTGTTGTAAAATTCTATGAGCGCCATGAAACCAACCAGGTAATGGCGTCATGGTGGAGAGAAGATAAGAAATACACCAATCGGAGCACCGACTGGTACCATAAGGCCAAACTAAGGGATCCATACATCTACCTAATGTCTCTCATCTGCTGATTATATGGAGATAAGAACTACTCTAGTTTTTCAGAGGCATGGATGCCTCTAGCTTACACAATGGCCATTTCCGGGAGTGGCTTCAACTGGAAAGCCATCATTTCTAAGCAACTTAGTATCTGCATACAACAGGCTCAGACGCCCAAGGAAGGAGAGACACCAACATTCTTCATGGCTTCATATCTACTTGATGTCATGTGCACCATAAATGTTTTCGTTGGCACAAACTTGAGTTGGAATGTCATAGAGCTCCCAGTTCACGTATATTTCAACATATTATAGGAGAACAGGTACAAAAAATCATACTCCCTCATCTGCGATGAATTCATCGCACGTATTTATTTTATTCTTTTCAAGAAAGAATGCCCAAGACTATGAGATGTGGCCAAAAAGATGATCTCAAAGGTCGGCCACTAGTATTTGGACTAGCATGATACCTACATCAGGGTATTCGAGGCCACTAGAGCACCTCATCTCCTGCCAATGCATGTCCCTGACCAGATTGTAGTGGGAAAGATATGCTACCAGACCATCCTGCAAGGCTACAACACCAATCCGGTCAAGGAAAATAAAAGGACGTTCATACCCTATTGTTTCCATGTAGGCTTCTACATGGTGAAGGACACCGCTCAAGCCAAACAAGAAGGGATGAGGCAATTAGAGTCCATATTCCAGACCAGATGATTCCGCAAGCACGATCCAAAGGGTCTGGTCATGAATCATGCCTTGCAAGTGTCGTTCTGCTTGTCATATGCCCATGAAAAATTTGAAGATGAAGTCTTCACAGAAAATGCCCAGGACTAGGATGAAGTGGTGGGAAGGATGGGCAACCCCAAAATGACCAGGTTCAAATCCATCAGCCTAGATGAAAAGGCGATGATCATAGAACAATCGGCTCAAGGGGCCCTTAGAGACAGAGAAGAAATGATAGTGACCGAAGAAGAAAAGGTCCCCCTGGTATCCTCGGTGCAAGATAGAGGTTTCCCTATGACTTAGGACGTGCGAGAGAGGGGGTTACTCAGAATAGAACAAGAAAAATGGATAATTGATCAGCTAGAAGATGACCCAAAACTCACAGGAATGACAAGGTCCCTTGCCGACAATCCCGATGAAATCCAGATAGGCCCAAGCGGCCTTGAACTGATAGAAATCGATGAAATTGTCGGGTTAGACGACTTTGAAATCACAATGCTACAGGCTGGATCACCGGTGGGTGTTTCATCTCAACCGAAGATAGATGGGGTATCAGTGGGAACAAGTGCACCAGACCCCCTCTGCAAATTAATAAAAATCTATGATGATGATGAGAGCCCAAAGGTATCCCTTGTCACCTCTGTACATATCGTAGAGGAAAAGGAGACAGAGAGGACATCTTCCCCAGATCTCGATGCTTGAATTCAGGGGCTTCCATAGAATGAACAAGAATTCGATAGTGTCTTAGACATAAGCTACCCAATGCACTGGAGACCCAAGCAGATAGTCTGAAGGATGATCCAGGTTCAGGCAAACAAAGAGAAGAAGCTCCACAACAGGAAATTAGTGTCTCAACAGCCGATGATCCAGTAAGTTTCGAGCCTACCCTCGATTCCTTAATTTCAATCGGTACTCAACTCCATGATGAGCGACAAACAAAATCCGGGCCTTCGAAACACAGGGAGGAAGTTCAAGAACCCAGTCTTGATCAAATATATACCATTGGGAGTTTGGGGAATACACTCACCTGGGGAGATAAGAAAATCCCCAAACCTGTGGATGAAGTAGCCAACATACACGCCATCCCTTATGATCAAAAAGTAAAATCTAGCATGCAGAGAACCACCGAGAAGAGGAGGATCACTCTAGATCGCTCCATCCTCATCACCATGGAGGAAAATTTGATAAATACAGAGCATGTCAAAAAATCCGAACTTATCAGCATAGGGATGGAAATATCAAATGCCACTTTAGACAGAGCGAAAAGGGATGAAGAGGAGTAGGCCACTTCCCTAAAAGAGTTAGAACATCTGCACCATTTGGTAAATTATTACCAGGATACCACACAAGCCGTGGTGTTCCTTAGGAACGAGTTCTGAGAAACCTATAATAAATTTTAAAACGAGCGACATTTTTTTACTATAAGAATAGTCGAGTACCAAGAAGACACCCTCATGGCATTGGAAATGTGTAAAGATATGAAGAGGTGTTATGAGAAATCTCACCAAGACATGGAAATGATCAACTACATTAGCGTCGTTCAGCAGGGCCGAGACGCCGAAGAGCACAACATTCGAGTACTCAGAGATAGTAGCGTCGACCGCATAAAGAAATTGAACAAATACTGGGTGAGAATGGGCCAAGAGCCTCATCGGGAGATCCAAGAAAAGTGGTCCGTGTGAGAAAATAATTGGACCAAGTTCAACCAAGCGATGAGAGACATCCACCTTCTGAAATTTGGCACACCTAATGAATTTGTTGACTTGCATGACATAGTCAAATTACATACCAAACAAGACTCATCGTGGGATAAGGAGATAACAAAGGTGGCAAACATGGTGCCAGGACAAGTGCAACAGTTCATAGAGCACCCGATCAAGGCTCAGACAATGCTACAACAATTAAGTGCCCAAATAGTCAAATATTGGGCACATGCAGTAGAGATCAAGGAGATCCTTTTGGCCCCAATGGATCAACAAAGGTTTCCATATGCTAACACGTGCGAGGATATTTTTTCTAGTGGTTAGAGTATGAGAAGAATCGTCCTCTCAAATGAAACCATTAGATGAATTTTGAAGACTGAAAGAAGAAAGCGCCATGTGGTGAGTTTTGTTTTACTTAGCTACACTTTAATTGTTATTTTTAGTTATTTTTATGTTATAAATAAGGGCATCGACCGGTTAGTTTGGGGTCGATGGTTGTTGCAAAGACCCTCATTTTTGTTTTTGTTAAGAACTATTTTGGAGCTTCCTTTAATTGAGAAGTCCTTTTTGGGACCAGAGACAAGTTTGTGTTTTTCTCATCAAAAGCGTGTATGATTGAATGTGGAGAATAATTATTTATTATTTCATCTTATGAATGGATGCCATAACGAGTAAGAACTACTAAATCTTTTGATAAGTTATCTGATGCAATGTTTTACAATTATTTTCTTTAATGATGAAGATAAATCGTTGTGTTATTATGTGATCGATGATTAGAGTTGAGTGAATTATTTTACTTGCCATTGTTTATCGCATGCATGTTTTCTTCTAATAAATTGTATCTCTATTAGTAATTGGAATACCAACACGGTTAATGTATTAGTACTAGTCATGTGGTAGAGAATCATTGTCTTCATGCTAGAGTGAAAGGGTTATCCCAAGCTCAGAATCTTCTCTAGTATTTAAGCTTGTTCCCACTTTGTTACCTAGTTGTTTTATACTAGCTTTATCTTATATTGGTCCCACCTAAGAGAAAATACAAAAAGAGAACATCTGAACTGAAGGAGAAACCTTCACAATAGAACGTAAATCCCATTGATTAATTGGCCAAATCACAAGATCTGGAGAACCATTCCACCATTAAATGCTACAGAGTCTAATTGGGCCTCGGTGGCGGGTTTGGTTCTTCCTGTTGAGTTAAAGGGATTTAGGACCCCTCAACAAAACCCCAAATTGAACCCATGGTAAATATTGAACTAGAGAAGTTAAACAAGGCCAGAATAATATATCCCATTAGGCATTCTGACTGGCTTTCTAACCCTGTGATAGTAAGAAAGAAGACTAGGGAAATCTGGATGTGTGTAGATTTCAAAGATCTTAACAAAGAAAGAATAGATCATAATGAACCTTTACCTAACATGGAATTTCTTCTCCAACAAATCACGGAATCAAACTTCATGTCCATGTTGGATGGTTTTTATGGATATAATCAAGTCCTGGTTGTTGAAGAAGACAGACCAAAGACAACATTCATAACACCTTGAGAGACATATGCATATGCTAGGATGCCCTTTGGTTTGAAGAATGTTGGAGCCACATTCCAGAGGGCCATGGATCATGCATTTAGTGGGTTGATAGGAAAATTCATGGAATATTATCAATATGACTTGAAAGTACATTAAAAAATGAGGGAAATGAGGGGTAATCATATCAATCACTTGAGAATTTTTTTTGACAGATGCAAATTATATGGCTTCTCTCTAAATCCAAAGAAATTCTTATTCGTTGTAAATCAAGGTAAACTATTGGGTCATATTGTGTGAAAGGAATGGATTTATATAGATCTAGAAATAGATAAATCAATAAATGAAATCAACCCCCTGTCATCTAAGAAAGGAGTTCAATCATTTTTTGGCAAGATCAATTTTGTGAAAAGATTTTTTCCTGACTATGCAAGTATTGTAAAGACGATCAATTTATTGTTGAAAAAGGAACATAGGTTTGAATGGAAAGGGGATACTGAAGAATATTTCAATAATATCAAAATATAAATCACCACAGCTCCAGTCCTCATTAGTCCAGATTTTCAAAGGGATTTCATCATCTACTCATTCGCTACAGAAATAATTGTTGCATCTATTCTTACTTAGAGGAATACCAAGGGTGAATAACTCCCAATCATTTTCATGAGAAAAACCCTTCATGATTATGAATTGAGGTACTCATAGTTGGAACATCAAGCCCTGGCTCTTGTGAAAGAAGTGGCACACTTTCAGACATACATACTAAATCATATGTCATTTCTTATGTTCCATCATCACCAGTGAATATGCTTTTGAATCAACAATTGAGAGAAGGAAAATTGGCTAACTGGCCAGGAAAGATCCAAGAATATGATATCAAGATTAAACCTTTAAAGGCTGTCAAAGGAAAGGTTTATGTAAGATCATCGCAAATAGTGTTTTTGTGGATGGAATGATTTCAATTTTAGTAGGAGAACCATTGGCTGATTCAGAATGGTATGGAGATATTGTATTCTATTTAAGGTCTTAGCAATTTCCAATTACCATGAGCCCTAAAGAGTGAAGAACATTAAAGATGAAGGAAAATAAATATGTGCTAATTGTTGATATATTGTTCAGAAGGAACTATGATGGCATATTATTGAGATTTGTTGATGAAGAAAGGGCCCAAGAACTAATGAAATAATTACATGAAGGAATATGTGATGAAAATTTTTCACCTACTGCAACCACCCACAAGATAATAAGAGATGGATTTTATTGGCCATCAATTTTCAAAGACTCATATGCCACAATAAGGAAGTATATATCATGTCAACATTTTTCAGATAAAACAAAGAAATCTGCGATGCCGTTACATCCCATAACGGTAGAAAAATCGTTCTCTCAATGGGTAATTGATGTCGTCGGGAAAATAAATACAAGGTCAAGTAAGGGATACATGTATATTATAGCCTCTACATATTATTTTACAAATTATCCCAAGGCAGTGGCATTAAAAAAGGCTGACTCTAGAGAGCTAATTAAGTTCCTCAAAGATAATATTCTGCCAATATTTGGTGTCCTAGATAAATTTATCACTGATAATGGTTCGATTTTCATCAGTTCAAAGTTTACAGAATTCTGTGGAGAATATGGAATTATTATGGGGCAATCATCCAACTATTATCCGCAAGGAAATGTTCTCATAGAATCCAAAAATAAGGCACTCATTCATATTTTGAAAAAAATTATAGACAAGAACCAAAGAAATTGGCACTTAAAGTTGACTGATGCATTGTGGGTGAGAAGAACGACTCCAAAGGACAACAATGGGATGTCCTCATATACATTGGTTTATGGAAAGGAAGAAAAAATGCCAATCAACCTAAATCTCAATTCTTTGACTTCCATGGTTAATACATAATATGTAGAAGACAGTTCACCTATCCAAAGGAGGATTAATTAGTTTTAGAAATTGGAGGAAGAAATAAGTAAGACCCTGAATTGAACTTCTTAGAGACAACAAAGTATCAAAATATATTTTGATCAGAGCGCAACTGTAAAAAAATTTCAGAAGAGAGAATTGGTGTTACTATGGAACAAAGCTAAGGAGAATCCATCCATGAATAAAAAGTTTGAAGCTCTATGGATTAGACCATACATCATCGATAAGATCTTGGGTTTTGATTCTTATATGCTCAAAGACATGAAGGGTAAAATATTAATTCTTCCTATCAACGAGCAACATTTGAAAGGTTTATTCACCTAAAAATTTCTCATTTTCCTTGTACATAAATGTATTTTTCACTTTGTATATTCCTACCT
>ML783468.1:311215-393039 GCA_009831015.1 Picea engelmannii | reverse complement strand
TATATATGCAATTTTACATCACACAACTTAGAAATAAAAATTATGCAATTTAACAACTCTAGTAGGAGATCCAACCATCAATCTCCCATTCCTCTCAACTCGTCGACCCAAGGAATGCACCATTCATTTTTCGTGGTTGACGCAAGGGATGTACCATTATTTTATCAAGGGATAACCCAAGGAATGAGCCATTCATTTATCAGGGTCCCCAACGTAGTTGACTAGGACTATGAGATGTAGTTCTGCAACTCTAGTTTTCCAAAATGAAGTCTTGCATTCTTCCTTCTTCAAAATTGTCAAACATTTGTGTGCACTCTCCCCACATGTTTTCTTCATGATCCCATGTAGCATATTTAGTGTCGCAGCAGTTCCATTGAACCTTAACCAATCATATGGATTTGTTCCTGAGCACCTTGACTTTCTAGTCTAGGATGTGTACTGGTTCCACCCAAAAATCCCCTTTGTGATCCACCTGGATCACATTCCAATCAATTATGTGGTTAGGATTAGGTAAATACTTCTTTAATAATGATACATGGAATACATTATGCACTCTTGTGGATGGAGGAAATACTAGCATGTATGCAACTGGACCTATCTTTTCTAATATTTCAAAAGATCTACAATATCTTATTGCCAACTTTGGGCAACTTCCTAATCTTATTGAATTCTCTTTTCCTTTACTTTTAAGAACACATGTTATCCCACTCTAAAACATCTAAAAATTTTGTTCTTGTCTGTATAACTTTTTTGCCTATCCTGGGCGGTCTTTAAACTTGACTTTATTCTTGTCATCCGCTCTTCTATTTCCTTCAACAAATATGGCCCAACAACTGCTTTTTCTGTTGGATTATCACAACTCACTGGAGTGTTAAATTTTGTGCCATACAATGCTTCAAATGGAATCATTTTCAATGAGGCATGATACCCATTATTGTAGGCAAATTCTACTAAAAGAATATAATCTTCCCACTTTGATGGTTGATCCATCACATACATTCTAAGCATGTCCTCAATTATCCTATTAGTCCTTTATGTTTTCCTGTTTGATTCTGGATAATGTGTTGTACTGAGATTCAAATTTTCTCCAAAGTCTTTGAACTAACCTTTCCAAACATTTGAAGTAAACTTTGGATCTCTATCTGAAACTATTGTCTTAGGTACTCCATGTAACCTAACAACTTCCTTCATATAAAATTTTGCCATATTTGTTGCCTTGTGTGTAGTCTTTACTGGAATAAAATGTGTTTATTTAGCCAATTTATCCACCACCACCATGATGGAATCATGTTGTTTCATTGTTCTGGGAATCTTAGTAATAAAATCAACTCTGACTATTTCCCACTTTTATTTCAGAATGGGAAATGGTTGTAGAAAACCTGCTAGGTGTCTATGTTTTGTCTTCACTTTTTGGCATTCTAGACAAATGGCTATGTAATTAGACACTTCTTTCTTCATTCCTAACCAAAAGTACTGGCTTCTTACTGCTACAATTCCTTCTGATATCCTGGGTGCCCGACATATGGTACATTGTGCATTTCCTTCAAAACTTCATTTTTCATCTCATTGGAATTCGACACATACACTTTTCCCTTGTACATGAAAATTCCATCTTCTTTCAGCTCATAGGAATTTAACTTCTTCTAAAAATTACCTTTCTATAATGTTTCTTTTATTTTCACATATTGTTGATCTGAATTCGTTGTTTGAATAATTTGATCTTTCATATCTATCGATCGTTGCAATATGCACTTCATGAGCTCTCCTGCTGAGTGCATCAACTACTTGATTTTCATTTCCTTTTATATTCTTAATTTTGAAGTCATATTCACTTAGAAATTCCATCCATCTAGTTTGTCTAGCATTTAGTGTTGGTTGTCCAAACAAATGTTTCAGACCACAATGGTTTGTTCTTAGCTAGAATTTTTTACCCCTAAGTTAATGCCTCCACTTTTTTAATGCATGTACAATCACTGCTAACTCCAGGTGATGTGTATCATATTTCCCGTCATACTCTTTTAATTTTATCGACTTATAGCATGCCATATTTTCCCTTTTACTCAAGACTCCACTGATTCCTTCCTTGCAGGCATCGGTGCACACAACAAAATCTTCATTTGGATCTTCCATATTTAGTATCAATGCACTTGTCAATATTTCCTTTAGCTGTTGAAAACTCTCTTCACACTTGGAATTCCATTCAAATTTCACTCCCTTCTTTTGCAAAGAAGTAATTGGACTTGCAATCCTTGAGAACCCTTTTATGAATCTTCGATAATAACCGAAAATACCCATGAAAAATATGACCTATGTCATATTCTTTGGTGTTGGCCATCCTCTAATGGCCTCTATCTTCTTAGAATCAACTTCTATCCTTATTGCTGAAATTATATGCTCCAAGTAGTGAATCTTCTTTTGGTAAAAGGTTCACTTACTTAGCTTAGCATACAATTTATGTTCTCTTAAAACTTGCAACACCATTCTTAAATGTTTCTCATGTTCCTCTTTTTATTTAGAATAGATGAGGAAATTATCTAAGAACACAATCATGAACTTGTCCAGGTACTCCCTGAACACTCCATTCATAAGGAACATAAAAACTGTTGGGGCATTTGATAACTCAAATGGAACTACCGTGAATTCATAATTCCCATATATCATTCTGAATGATGTCTTGTTGATGTCTTCTTCCTTTATCCTTACTTGATGATAGTTTGATCTCAAGTCAATCTTCAAAAATATTCTTGCACCTTTCAATTGGTCAAACAAATCATCAATTCTTGGAAAAGGATACTTATTCATTATGGTGAGCTTATTAAGCTACTTGAAATAAATAAATATCCTTAAGTTCCCATCATTCTTCTTCACAAAAAGAATTGGATCTCCCCAAGGTGACACACTTGGGCGTATGTACGCCTTCTTCAAAAGTTCGTCAAGCTATGTCTGCAATTATTTTAGTTTTGGTGTACACATTCTGTAAGGTGTCTTAGACATTGGGGAAACTCCTGGCACCAAATCAATAGAAAAATCAATGTATTTTTTTGGTGGTAGTCTTGAAATTTCTCTAAAAACATCTTCAAAATCCATCAAAATTGGATGGTCTTCAATGCTTGTCACTTTATCTTTGGTTGCCTCCTCCATATGGGCTACAAACATATGACATCCTTTCTTGAAGCTCTCCATCAACTGCATAGCTGAAATCTCTCTAATAGCTACAACTCTTGGAATGCCTTGAATCTTTCCTTGCCTCCCTTCCTCATCAAGACATGTGATTGTATTGTTTTAATAGTCTAGGACAACATGATGTTTTTCCAACAAATCCATGCAAATTAGACAATCATATGAACCCAATGGTATGTTGTTTACATCCACCTTTGTATTGAGTCCATTCATGTATATCGGGAAATCTTTAACCAACTCATTGCTTTTCCTCTTATCCCCTGTGGTTAACTGAACTAACCAAGATTTATTATGCGTGTTTCTTTGCAAGTGAAATATTTCGACAATGTTAGCATTTATCTAACTATGGCTAGCTCTTGAATCAATTAAAATTTCTATGGGCTCATTATTGATCTTACCTTCTACTTCAATCATGGGAGATTGATACTCTACATACTTGTTATCCAAGGTTGTATAAATCCTTGGCATGCTCTTTCCCATGTCTTCCACTGTTCCATCCTCTTGAATGTTGTGGATAGTTCTCATTATTTCTCCTTTGTGAGGGAAATCCTTATATAGATGATTTCCCCCACATCCCCAACATTGCACCGTCTACTTCCTTGGCCTTTTTCCAAATGACTCTGAAGTCTTGTGTTCATTTTGGGTGACTTGAACTTGCTCATTTTCTTAGGAATTATTCCTAAAAAATGGTGGCTTAAAACCATTCTTCCTTTGATCCTTCTTATCCTTCATCTTGTCATTCCAAACCATTTGGAAAACTAGTCTTCCTTTGCTCTTTTCATACATATTCCTTGCTCTCCTTATGGTTTCCCCCAAGGTTTTGGGGTTATCATATTGAATCTTATCATTGTAGAAACAAGGTAATCCACTTAGAAATATTTGGATCTTGATTTTCTCATCCTGGATGAAGTCAACATACTTCAACAATTCAAAGAACCGCTTCTCATATTCCTCCATTGTCATGGTTCCCAACTTGAGTTCAAAGAACTCTTTAATATTTCTTTCATAGTAATTCTTGGACAAATATTTATCTTGGAAATATCCCTTGAACTGCCTTCATGAGATTCTTTTATCATCAAGGATCTTGGATTTCTTAAATTGATCCCACCACATGGTTTCCTTCCCTTGCAAGTGGTAGGTGAAAATTCTAGCTTCTACTTGGGATGGGTAATCATGCAGTTGGAAATATTTATTCCTTTCCAATAGCCAGGACTCTGCCTCTTTGCCTTTCTTGTGCCCACCATTGAAATTTGGTGGCTTAATCTTCCTGAGTTCACCCTACAATATGTCTGCCTCAGGTATTCTCCTTTTCCTCTGAACATGAGACACACTTTGGCTACTCCATGGACCTCAACTTGCATGATTTCTTCTGGTAGAATTCCTTGGAGAGTGATGGCATCTACTCATGTTTTTTTAATGTATATCACTCCCATGATCATCTCTTTTTCTATGGGATATTGATTTTGATATTTTTCTAGTACTAGTTGTGTGCTTGGTGCCAGAGTCCTTGTTAAATTACTTATGTATCATATTTAGGATTTGAAGTATCTCTTCTTGAGCCTTCATGATCCTCTCATTATTTGACCTATAGCTCTACACTTTTTTTTGCAGGCTTCTCATAGTTACAGTCCCCTGCTTGTCTCTTCTCCAATTAGAATCAGTTTCAACATTACCCATGCGGGTATGCAGACCTCCAATTTATTCTTCATGGTTGTAAAACCCTTGAGCATCCTCCATTGCTGTGGGTGGGAAATCCCTCCTACGGACTAGCACTAAGGGTTTTATCATGCATGAAGAAATGACCTAAATATTCTTACTTTTCACCATCATCCCATGCCTAAACCCCCATTACTCATATGTAAATACAAGGCTCAAGAGATTAAGTTGACGTACCTTATTTTTCATGTTTGATGTTGATCCATTTTTGTGCTTGGTTGTTCTTTGAATGCAACTCTCCTCCCAATGTTGACCTGCATTCACTAAAGACAAACAAAGAAATCCACATGCATTTGATCTATGAACTAATGGGTTAGAGATTTAATCAATCATACAATCAATATTCCAATAATTACAATCTCATATGGCAGGACGGGAAAAGCGATTCTTTTATTAGCTTCACAATGATAC
Organism: Picea engelmannii; assembly: GCA_009831015.1. Classification (NCBI taxonomy): domain Eukaryota; kingdom Viridiplantae; phylum Streptophyta; class Pinopsida; order Pinales; family Pinaceae; genus Picea; species Picea engelmannii. Next base: position 387,732 of record ML783468.1, on the reverse strand, counting down.
CTTACAATGATAAAGTCAACTACTACTCCTCGATCCTGGTCTTGGGCTCTTCTTCTACTGTCTTCCAATTGATTTTATCTATACTTTTCTTTGCACAAGGATTGCTAAAGGTTGGGACAAAGGGAATGCTTAATCGGGTATAGTTTCTTTACTATGACTCTCCTCATTTCAAATGGGACCCCTAACCTTTCTTTTATAGGCTAGAAGAAGCTAGGTATTTGGTCGAGTGACCGGCCATGCATGGACAAAAGGTTTAGTTAACTTACCCAAAGTTGTGTGTTCCGTCAACAACTTTCCTTTTTTCGTGATTTTGTAGGTACATGCGGGTTGTCTTGGGTCAGCTAGCATGTACACGTGTGCAGTAATGGAGTAGGGCGCTTGGGTTTTTATAAAAGGGGTTTTTAAGAAGAGTTGTTTAGTAGTGTTTTGGCAAAGAAGGAATCTGAGATGGCCTGATGCTAGGTAAGCATGTCTGGTTCAAATTAGGGTTATAACATACATGTCTCTAGTTCTAATGTAGGAACTAAAGTCTGCTTTTCTGTATTTCTAATTTTGCAAGAATGTGCATGCAATAATTGTTGTTAGGATTAAGCATATTGAAAAATATTTATCAATTAGATTACAGGTCATTCTTCATTTTAAATTATGAACAATATTAATTCACTACTCTCAAGTAGGATTCCTTAAATGTATTTATTTTCAAAACAAATTTCCAATGGTTGTTCTTATGTCTCAATCTGATTTTTGAGCGAATAGTTACAACAATTACAAGTTGCAATTTCCACTCTTTTGCTGCTACAAAATTCACTTTTATCACTTTTGAAGAAAATATAGTTCCCTAATAAAAATTATAGGTCGAAATATCTCTTCTACTTCTCAACATATTTCCAACAACTATTCATTTTCCCCAATCCGAGCTTCGAGATGAAAGTTATGGTGGAAAAACAGTGAAGGAATATTCATTGACACATGCAACATAGTAGCAACGCTCAATGACCATATGATCATTTCTTAATTAGATCTTCATCATTGATCTATATTAATGGATTCATCATGGATATAAGTCATATATCTTCTTAATACCTTCCATGAACCTGCTACCAACACTTAGTTTATTTTTCCTTCACAGACTCATGAAATTGTGGACTCATAATATTGCATCCTTCTTTTCATAAATTTGTTTGAGAAGTCTCAACAATTAACCATATTCCAATATGTTACCGCAGTTTCATGGGACTTACACTTAGCCTTCCACATGGCTCCACATCACCCACCAACTGTCATCCCATCCAACATGCACCTGCCACCATGGCAATACATGTCTTTATTCTACCATGGTAGCCGACACGTGTCCTCCGCGTGATGCCAACATGATCGTACGAAAAATATGAAAAAAAAATGGATTTGCTTATGTTCAAAATTTCTAAAGAGGGTAAATTCTTCAAATTACCCATGAAATTCCTCTCAATTTTATTGAAGTAATTTAATAAAACATGTTGCATACCTACTCTAGAAATTACTTCTCTACGGGTTTATGCTTCAACATTCTTCTAACTCAACCCATCTAGGATCAGTGTTGAAAACTAGGCTTTGATACCACTTTGTGATGTACCCAGCCACCAAGGCTGGGCCACTCCACACACAAATCTCTCATTATTAGCTTCGATACCATTTTTGTGACATACCTAGCCTCTAGCTAAGAAACATTACGTGTGACATACACATAAAAATGAAACTTCTGCTAACTAAAGTAATTCCTTTACTATTAACCAATTTTCTATAGATTAAAACTACAAATTTATAACAGATTTAGCTACAATCTATAACCATAAAATAGATGCATCTAAAGCATGGTAATAATCAACATGAAATACAACTAAACCGTTCATTACAACAACATATAATTCATTCTAATTCACGTAGAGTTCATGCACAAAAACAACAAATGTAAATAACTCAGTACAAGATAAAACACTTATCTTGAAACAAGAATCGTGCAACCAACTGCTTCGAACGAACGATCCACCCAATGATAGACTGATTATTCCAAATCTCAACGTTTAGTCACCCCAAATCTAAGGCTAGTAATCCAAAAAAGAGGGTGGCCTCTCACTGTCCACTCGTAGCTCATAAATCTCATAACCCAACTAATATTCTCCTACAACTATCCCGATATTTCTACCAGCTCTCTTCGTCCTAACCTTCCCAACCCAAGGAATGCACCATTCATTTATCAGGTATCACCTAAGGGATGTTACATCCGTTTATTAGGGTAAACCAAGGGATGTACCATTTGTTTATCATGGTTAACCCAAGGGATGTACCATCCATTTATCAAGGATAGCCCAAGGAATGTGTCATTGATTTATCAAGGTCTCTCTGGCACGGGTAACTAAGAATTTCTTAGTTTAGAACTCAAGGGAACTTGTTGTTAGGAAAATTAAAAGAAAAATAACAAAAACACTTGTTTTTTAGTGAAACTCGCACATGAGTTCACTCTTTAGTCCTAACAACCTGACTCTTCATTTTTCCAGCTCCAATTATGCTCTATAATTCACCCTCCATGGCTCTATTAGATCCCCCCCTCTCTTTCTTTCTCACTCCTCTTTTTCTCCAATGTACAAACTTAACTGACTAAAAAACTATTGTCCCAACCCATATGAATTTCATCTCTTGCATCTTGCCTTTCTTGACTCACTCTCTTCCCCAAGTTGATTGTACTCAACCCCCATGTGCCCAATAACTCGCGAATGTGAGAACTCACACCCACCCTCTTGTATGCATTCAATGATTGGATTTGGGAACACTCAATTAGAAGGATGTGACTACTCACACCCACCCTCTTACATGTATTCAATGATTGAGTTTGGGAACACTTGATAAAACATATGAAGGTTCACATACAATTAGCAAGTTCAGGAAAATGGGTTGAATTGATATACATGGGAAATTCCCCCTTTGACCTATCTTGACCATTATCCTAGACACTTCTCTCTCTTGTGGATTAATTCAACCCCCATCTCTTATCCATGTCCCCTTAGCAACTGGCATCACATTGTATTACTAAAACATTGAAATATCATTCACATATTACATTGCTTGGTCGTAGCCACATATTAAATCCACATAATCATTAATTAAACTAGGGATCATAATGGGGATGTTACATGTAAGGTGTGATTACGCATGGAAAATAAGCATAAATGAAGTTTACTCAATTCATCAACCATAGGATCATGAAATGTCTAAGATGTTTGATTCACACATATATCAATGACATAGAATGGTGCCAAAAAACATAAGATGTAACCAAAAGATTTCAAAATATTATGTCATTCAAATCCATGAAATCATCATTAAGTTTTAGGATAATGAAATGTCTAAGATGTTTCGTTCACATATATATCGATGACATAGAATGGTGCCATAAGATGTAACCAGAAGATTTCAAAATGTTATGTCATTCAAATCCATTAGACCATCATTAAGTTTTAGTTACCATTTAGATGCCTCCATACAAAGAGATCATGTGCCAACAATAAGTGCAACATTAGGACAACAAGATGAAAAATTGCAGCACGATATTATTAATCACAAGGTCTTGTTGTTGTTATGTATAACGGTGAGGACAATAGAGATATATGGTGATTTACTCTTACTTATGGTATCCAAAATACCATCCAATAATCATAACATCATCATCATCATGTGAATTAGACAGTTTGCAACCATGAAAACAATATTCCAATGATATATTTGTATTATTCCAAACTGTAAAATCTCATATATGATAGCATCCAAGGGCATAATAATCATGAAATCAATGTGTAGTTGTACATATTATAACCATTAACTTTTCAAAATATATTTAGATTATGGTAGTATGAGAAACAATGAATAAATAAGAGATAAAGCACTTAGAAATGCATACACAGTAAAACTTCAGCCCTTAGAATGTTTTAGATGTGTGTATCAAAGTTTGATTAAGAGTGTTTACATTTCTAGAGATCATATACATGTAACAAGACAGTATGTAAACCCTCAATAGTAGCCTTAATAAACAGTGAAACAACTGAGTCGTTTACCTAAACAGTTGTTCCACAAATGTTTACATCAATTTTATTAAGGGCATACTTAAAATATCAAACATGTTCAATGTTGGATTACTGAGAGGGGGGGGTTAATCAATAATAGAGAAATATAATCCTTTTTCCCAAAATTGCAAGTGTTATAGCAATGTAGAATTATCATCCAATAGTTGCAGAATAAATAAACAATGAACAAATGAGCAAGCATACACATACAAAGTACACCAATGTTTTTACGTGGAAACCTAAAGAGGGAGAAAACCACAGAATTATTTTTCTTATATGTCTTTAATAATTACATTCATTGGAAGCACCAACTTCCTTTGTTTTTCAGCTACAACTGGAAGGAGGCTCCAACCCCCTAGTTTCTCAGGCTACAACTTGAGGGAAGATCCAACTCCCCAGTTCTCTGGCTATAAACAGAAGAAGGCTACAACCCCCTATGTTCTCCGACTACAATCGGAAGGTGGCTACAACCACCTGTCCTTGCCCCGTCCAACCACTCTGAAATATAAGTAGAATGATGGAACCACTATCACATTATCACTGTGAGATATACTGGTGTAAAATTGTACCAATCAACCTGCACCAAACAACATGTAAAAAACTGTACCAATAACTTGTGCCAACATGGACCATGAATCAATATGTACCTCAACCTCTACCATAAACAAGTGCTTCAACCATGCACCAAACCTATACAAATAACCTGTCCAAACAACCTATCACAACAACCTGTCTCATCAATCTTATCAACCAAATTAGATCTACTCACCAAGATCAATCACCAAGAAAAATCTCAACCATATGCACAATATCACCAAGATGTGCATCAACCAAGCATAACACAACGACTCATAATCATCACCAAGATCAATATGAGCTTCTAATAATATACCAAGAATAATATGCTACATCATACATAAACCATGTGTCAAAAATACTCCTAACAAGTGCCTCCAACCATGTACCAAGTATGTACCAATCATGCATAAAATACTCATCAAATATGACTCATTAATATATACCGACATCATCAACTATACACCTCATGTATGTGCCAACTCATCAACTACTTGTCTCAACCATGTACCCAACATGTACCTCAACCAAAATCCCTCATCAATTTAATCATCTAAATCTAATTTGTAACTTTCTAACAGCCCTGGTGTATATGGTCACATACCTACAAACCTTCCTTAACTTTAACAACAAGAGACTATCATTTTCATCAAACTTTACTTTAGTCTCACATGACTAATTTTGGATTAATCAACAACCCTAACTTGAAATAATCATAACTATGTACCTGTAATGAATAAATATTTGAAAATAGTACACAATGTTCTTCAATATCTTTTATGCAATTCCTCCAGGTTTCACTACTTGGAACCTCTCAGAAAATGATATATAGCAAATATGACATACCTTGTTGAATTCTGGCTTATTCTATAGAGTGAACTTGTAGAGCATGCCCCAGACAGAATATTTGTTGTATGAATATGAAAATGGTACAAAAAAAACTAAAGACTGTACTCTAACCAATACATTTGTTCATACTAAATTTGGATATGTTATGATGAATTTATGATGTTTTTACCCGAAACACCTTTTTAGACTAGTTTATGGACAAGCCACAAACCTTATTTTCCACGGAGTGTAACTCCAAAAATACAACAACCCACAAGCTGAAATTTTTATCACAGCTACTTGGATATCTTTCCTCAAAGTCCTCCATACTTTGTAATTTGAATCATTCTAGAAAAACAATTATTTCGAAAATGGTGAGATGACCTGTAAATAACATACCTTAGAAAGCATCATCAAAAGAATTTATCCTCCCTTGAATTTCGGCCTTCTTTATTTCACCTTCGCTCTGAAATTCACCTTAGATATACTTTGTTTACCTCATTCACTTGTATATATTCAATATGCTCAAGTGTAATTAAATGAGATACCCTTGCCTCTTATTTATACTTCTATGTAGCTTCCTCAAGGCGTTACCTTCTAACCATCTTAAACCGCTTTCCTTATTTTAGGGATAACCCACTTCTAACCACTTGTCCACTTAGTAATTTCTCCATTAACTTTATTATTTAAATAATTTTGTTTGTATCCACTTTGACTTATAGTACAATCATCACTTCACTTTATTATCTACCTCCTAACCATCTTAAACCACTTTCCTTATTTTAGGGCTAACCCACTTCTAACCACTTGTCCACTTAGTAATTTCTCCATTAACTTTATTATTTAAATAATTTATTTTCTATCCACTTTGACTTATAATACACTCATCACTTCACTTTATTATTTAAATAATTTCTTCTTTGCAACTACTTTGACTACTTTGACCTTTTGGGCCTTCTAGATGGCACATGAGGGTTCTCCAAATTCACATGGCCATAACTCTCTAACCGTGAGGAGTTATGTGACGTTCCACATACCCCAAAAAATTGCATGAAATGTACTATCCATATAGAATATTCTTACCTTCAAAAATATTAAAAACCATACCAGTATACATAAAAAAAAAAACTTGGTTCCATTACCCAAACTTTTGTGCTACCAAAATTCACTACCAAGCTTTCTTCAAGGGTTGACATCAATGACAACTAACCTAAATAATCAACAATATCCCCCTTTGGCATTGATATCAACACTCTGATGCAATACTAAATTCATATCACTCATGCTCCCCCTGTGACCATTTATCCTCCTGGAACCATGCCTCCTTTCTCTTTCTCCAATCATTTACCTTTGCATTTGATAAATCTCTCCCCCTTTGGCATCAACGACAAAGGTATCTTTCCATTCGGGGTTGCTCCCCTTGACTGAAATCTTCCTGAAACTGATATCCCAACCTAAATTTTCCTCTTTATGGTGCATCCTCGTGTAAATATAAGACATATAAGATAATCATTCAAAAGCATTCATTTTGGAGTAGAAATTACTCTGAGTCTCTAGTGAAGATACTCAAAGGCTTCCCGTTGAAGTGGTTTTATAAAGATGTCTGCCACTTGTTATTTTGTGCCCACATATTCAACTATGATGTTCTTCTCTGCAACCTATTCCCATAGAAAGTGATACTTGATTGGAATATGCTTCGTCTTGGAGTGCAATACTAGGTTCTTTGAAATACTATTGGCGCTTGTATTATCACAATAGATTGGAATGGGCTAATCATACTCAACCTGTATATCTGTCAAAGTTTGTTTCATCCATAGAACCTGTGTACAACATCCTGCTGCTGCAATATAATCTTATTCGGCTATAGATAAATATATTGATGATTGTTTATTTCTTAGATAAGATATTAAACACTCACCCAAGTAGAACGTTGTTGCACTGGTGCTTTGTCGGTCATCAACGAAACTTGCCCAATATGCATCTGTGTAGGAAATAAGTGATAGATCATTTCCTTTTGGATACCTTTTAGCATTGGAAGTCACCTCTGGATTGCAACAGAGGTAAGCCAAGGCCCATCAGTTTGTATGCCATAGTAAATAGTTAAAGGGTGTTCTAATGGATGCAGTCTCAAGGTTATATCTCTTTAACTCAAAATCATGGACTATGCAATGCATAGGTAAGTAAGGTATTGATCTAAATTCATTCAGTAAGTTGCAGTAAAAGGGTGAGTAGGGGGGAGAACTGGTAAGAAGATGTAAGGGCCTGCTATGGACATCCGGTCTTCCAGTAGCCTAAGGAGGAAAAGATTCAAGAACGATATCCTCTTGGACCCAAAGCTTCAAACAGTAATATATGTCTAAATGAAACAGTTACAACAACACGATGATCAAACCTACATCATAATGCTATTGTGACAGCTTGAATGGATCCTCCATGCCCAATATACTCAGTATAAGAGGGGAAAATATAACATGAGAAACTAGTTAAAACTGGTGAAAATATTACAGTGATCAAACCTACATCACCACAACATCACAACCCTCGACTAGATCCTCCAATTCTGAGTTTCTTAACATAGTGTTTATAGAGAGATGGAAAGAAGCTGACTTTCATTAAACAAGAAGTCTCAAATACATGTACATAAATAGAGAACCAGAAGCCTCGTTAAAACTTTACAAGTGGGCGCATAGCTCTACCATTGACCCTTACAAAAATATCAAAATTGAGTATTTATACTCAAAACAAAAATCACAGAAGAATAATCGAGAATTTGCATTGAAGGAATTATGTGTGCATGCTTCCTATCGGATTGTGCATACAGTCTCTGACTAGACGTGAACTTTGATCAAACACAAGTGGGATTTAGAATGGACCTGTTGATGAGATTACTAACTGGGGTTCCTTTCCTGTGATTTCTACTTATGGTATAAACGACGTTCAGCCACCGCCAACTACCTTCATAACTTCTTCATTGGGATCAGGGAAGTCTCAAGACAACTCTACACTTGTAAGACGTGGAAGCCTCAACATTCACCCTCTAGATATGAGATGGATGCTTATGGAGAATCCTGACGACAGATATGGCTACTGAGGAAGTGATTGGTGCACTCGGTATGGAGTAGTGGACATGAGATGGCTAGGTGGACAACTTTGGATGGACGAGGAGATTGAGGATAGAGTGGGGGGGACACAAGTGAGGTTGAGGAGTAATGGGATGGAGGTGATGTGGAGCGAGGTGGCATAGGTGGTAGGAGATGAGAAAGTGACGGGTACCAGAGGGATGGTGAGTAGAAGATATATGGAGGGAGCGGAAGTGATGAGGAGTGACCACTTATCGGCCTGGGATAGGACATTATGTGCACATGCGCATATTGGGGCTACAAAAAGCGGTTTGGAGCTTCTTCGCTTTTGGGCCTGATGTGTGTCTTTCGCTGACACATAGCACCTTCAAAAACCACGGCTGTTTTCCCCGCCTCGCTCTACTATTTTTATCATGTGCGCATGTTGATGCCCCTATATGGCTATCAACTATTGATCTAGGGTGCTCAGCTCTTAACCACCTAGATCTACGCGCATCTTATCATGTCGTGCCAAAACATCACATCGCACCTCTGACTTAGGATATAAGCTGAATTGTAGGTTTTTTCCTGCTTTCTTTAATTATTTCGCCAAGGGGCCAACTTCTTAGGAAAAAATCCCCCTTTTAAAAATTAATGTGATAACATCAGGCTCCATGGGGGATGGCTTTCTCCCTGTGAGATGACAAGAAGTCTTCTGCAGTTTCAGTGCCTTACTGTTGGGATATGGAGTCACCTATAAAATCAATAACAAAAAGAAAAAAATATTTACAAAAACATGAGAGCCACTTGTGGCTCAAATAAAGAACTTCTTGATAAAATTCCCATTTACAGGGCCACCGAAAACTTGATCGCCCTCCAAATTATGCAACCTGTATGTATTATTTGGATATATCTTAGATGTTTTGAAGGTCTCGATCCACAGGGCTTCAAACTTGTTGTTCTTTCCTCTTCCCTTCTTTGGTGCTTCCCATTTGAGAACCAAATCTCCCGGCTGGAAATCGTCTTTTCTTGCATTTTTGTCAAAGGCTTTCTTGATATTATGTTGACGTTCATGCACTTTGTCCAGTATCTTCTCTCTGGTTTGTTGCACTTCTACCAATTTATGTATCCTTATAATCATATCATCAGTCTCACCTTGGTATTATTGGAATAATTTCTCCATAGGTAGGGCTAGGTGAGAAGGAAAAATTGCTTCAGCCCCATAGACAAGCTAGAAAGGGGAGAGGCCTAGGGGTCTCTTCGTTGTCACTCGATCATCCCATAGGGAAAACTTAATCTTTGAATCCCATGATTTATTATTGTCCTCTAGCAGTCTTTTTATAATATTTATCAGGCTTTTGTTAGAGAACTCTGCTAGTCCATTTCCCTGGGGGTAGTAGGGGGTAGAGTGGATCAATGAAATTCTGAACTGCTCACAAAATTCGACCAATGGATCATCTTTGAAGGATGAAGCGTTATTAGTGATGATTCTGTTCGATCAGCCAATCCTTACCATAATATCTTCAAGGAAATCAATAATCACTTTGTGAGAAGCACTCCTTGTGGGAATAGCTTCTATCCACTTGCTGAAATAATCTGTTGCAGTCAAGATCCACCTGTGTTGACCACTTGAAGCATGATGACATTCTCCAATAAATTCTAGGCCCCACTGTTGAAAGGGTCCTGAAGCTACCACAAGATTCAATGGAAGAGACTTGAGTTGTTGTTTCCCAGTGAGTTTTTGACATTTGATGCAAGCCCTAATTTTTTCACAGACATCAGTGAATAGAGTAGGCCAGGAGTACCCATCCCTAGGAATTTTGTAGGTTGTGGTTCTCCAGAAATGATGTCCCCCACACAGGCTATCATGTAAGTCGAACATAATTTTTTGGGCCGCCTATGGGTCCAAACATCTCAGAAGCACAGCTAGAGGGTCTTTCCAATACAAATAAGGCAATATCTAATTACTTTTAGCTTTAAATATCTTGCCTTTCTCTTCCCCATTTTGTCAGGGGGTCTTAATTCTTGCAGAAAATATATAATGTCTTTGTACCAGGGGCACTCTGCCAGTGGAGGGCCATCCCGAGGACTGTTATCAGGAAGCTTGGCCTACTGATATTCTAAGTAAGTTTTGATGAAATTAACCCCAAAAGTTTTACAATTAGATTCATCCAACAAATTGGCTAAACCTTGACCTTTAACTAGTTTGGTGGGTTTTATTTCCAGATCAAATTCAAGGATCTTGGAAATCCACTTGCTCCTTATCCCATCTATGGCAGGCTGAATGAGAATGTCCTTCACAGAGGTTGAAGGAACATATGCAATTATCTTTGAATGTAGGACATGGACTCTAAAATATTTGAGAGATTTCACAAGGGCAAAGGTCTGTTTCTCCATGACATCATATTTTGCCTCTACATCTCTCAATGCCTACTGAAAAATGAAATTCGTTGCTCTAGCTCTTCAACATTCTTCTGCAACAAAATCGTTGCCACCGTATCAAAAGAAGAAAAAGAAAAAATCATAAAATTCTTGGAATAATCAGGACTGACAAGCATAGGTGCCTCAGTCAATGCCTTCTTGATCTAGATGAAGGATTCTCGGGACTCAACAGTCCATTTTACTTCATTTCCCTTTTTGAGCATGACTGTGATATGCTTCACCAGCTCAGCAAAATTGGAAACAAACCTCCTTAATAAATTAATTTTTCCCATGAAAGACTAAACTTCCTTCCTAGATATGTGAAGTGACAAGGTTTGAATAGATTCTACCTTGCTTGAATCAATTCTAACCCCATCAGTTGATACTATGTGCCCCAATAATTTCCCTTCATGGAAAACAATGATTTCTTGGGATTTAAGGAGAGACCAAACCTTATGCACTTCAAGAAGACTTTCCTCAGATGACAACAGTGGTCTTTATTAGATCTGGAATAGACTATTATATCATCTAGATAGATGATCACAAACTGATCCTTCTCCCCAATGAAGGTGATGTCCATGGCTCGCTGAAAGGTTGCTCCTGTGTTCATCAATCCAAAGGGAATTTTGGAATACATGAATGTGCCCCAAGGAGTGATGAAGGTTGTCTTTTCTCTGTCCTCAGGTAAGATAAAGATTTGATTGTAGCTAGAAAATCCATCAATCATGGAAATCCTAGATGCACCAGTTACCCTCTACAATATGTGCTACATCTTTGGCAGCGGGTAATTATCCTTCCTAGAGATCCTGTTCAGATTTTTGAAGTCAACACAGAGTCTGATTTCTCCACTCTTTTTTCTCAGTGGGACCAGGTTGGCTACCCACTCAGAATATCTCAAAGGCACAATAATATGAGCATTCAAAATCTTCTTCACCTCCCTTTCCATAATAGGCAGCAACATAGGATTTATTTGCCTCAACTTCTGCCTAAATGGCTTGGCCTCCTCTTGCAATGGGATCTTGTGTTCAATGACACTAGTGTCATATGTTATGAGATCTTCATATGTCCAAAAAAACACATCAAAAAATTCCTTTAATAGCTAAGTATACTCGACCCTCTTCTCTCTTGACAGGTTGCTTGACAATTTGACAAATTTTGGGTCCATCTCTGTGCCAATATTGCACTCAGCCACATCAACATCATCATTTGATATTTTACCCTTCACTGCCACATCATTTCTATCAAAAATCCTTTCCAAAGGAACTAGTCCCTTTGGGATGTGATTGTTGGGTAGTTGGACAATGTGACGACCAAGAATCTTTTTCAAGAAAACCTCAGGATGGGGCTCTATTTCAGAGTCAGGATCTTGATCAATGTGCGATATAGAAAACTCCTCGACGGTTTCTACAAATATTTTTATTTCAAGATCGTCCTCAAAAACTTTCCAATGCTTGAAATTGTCATGTATAGAGGGTCTATATTTCACTTCCACATCATACCTGAGTTTAGGTGGTAGAGGGACTTTGAAATTACTTATTGAAACAGCCAGAGAATCGGCCATGACATTATTTTCCCTTGGAATATATGAAATGTTGAAATATGAGAAAAAAATGTCAATGAGGTCCCATACTTCGTTTCTATAAGTTCTGAGCCTGGGATGCGTAGCTTGATACAAATTTCTAATTTGTTTAACAATCAATTCTGCATCTCCAAACACAGATATTTCCTTTATCCCCATGTATTTTGCAGCCCTTAAGCCTAAAACAAGAGCTTCATACTCTGCCACATTGTTGGTAGCTTCAAATTCCAATTTGTATGATAGAGATATGGCTTCTTGGACTGGTGAAACCAAAACTACTCTAGCACTAACAACATCCTTAGAGGAGGCTCCATCAAAAAATAATTTCCAAACAGAGGTGGGGGAGAAAGAAGCTTCATGAAAAACCATGGACTTATTTTTGAGCTTTAAGGAAGGCTCATGAGCATCAGTGAACTGCAACAAAATGGCCCCCTACTCGGTGTCAAGTGCAAAGATAGGATCATTGGTGGGGTCAGATTCATCACTAATAATATAGGCCAACTGAGCCTCTTTGTACAGTCTTCTATGCTCCCCTCCGAACACATGAATGGTATCATATGTGAGGTCCATCTGCAAGGTTCCCCCAAGCCTTTTAATCCAAGATCTTGACAAAAGCATGCCAAACTTGGGAGGAACATCAGCCACCAAAATATCCATGACCACACTTTTCATGGGCATCTTAAACAAGGTCACAAATAGATCTTTGATGACCCCAAGACATTGCACCCTCCTTGAATTGAAAGAATACAAATCATGATAAGCCTTTGTGATCTCTAGTCCTATTTCTTCCATGACAGTTTTGGGCATGATATTATGATATGCCCCTGATTCCATCAAGAAATTATGCAACACCTTATCATGTATGTTCAATGATGTATAGAAGGGAGGGGACGACTCATCTCTAGGACCTAGGATGACAGTTGGCTTTCCATATTGGAGATTTACTGAGTCTATAGGATGGCAAGATGGCTCACACTGCAACATCTTAGAGAGGGACCTTTTGAAGTCTTCGTGTTTGACTAGCTCCGAAAGGGGAACAGGGATTCTGATATTTTGAATTTCATGCTCAAAACTAAAGGAGGGAGGGGGCTTCATAATCTCTCTTACCTCTGGGACAAGGTCTTTGGCTATTGGTGGAGGCTTTTGAGCTTTCTTTTCTTTGTTGATGTTTTTTGCGTCTTTAGTAGGATTCTCTACTATGGAAGGTTGATCAGGGATGTCAGAATTCCCTTCCTTATTCTTAGACCTAAGGTTATATTTATTGGGAATACTATTGGCTTTCTCCCCCTTTCTTAGTTCATTTATTTGGTTGTTCGTGAGGGACTCCTCATAGGCAAATTGAGTTAAATGGGGAAAAGGGGAGGTGTCTCCAATACAATGAATTTCAGGGTCATGCTCTTCCTCCTCTCCTTCTTCATCAACAACAAGGTTATTTTGAAAAGGGGTTTGTATTTTTTTATCATCTCTATCTTTGTTTCTAGGCTCTCTTGGCATAATCTGAGGAGCATTGTTATTCAGCCTCCTGAAGTTGCCTCTGTTATCAATATTTGGGACGTTCTTATAACCTTTCTTCCCTTCAAACTTCATCTTCTCCATTTCTGCAGAAATGGATTTCACCATCTTGGTCAATTCATCCACTTGAGGTTGGGATGCAAAAGAAGCAGATGTTGAGGCCTCAAATCTCCCTCTTCCTTTGTCTCTATCAGCTTTGTTCCTATGTCTTTCAACTACCAATACATTATATTCTACTTCCAGGGATGCATCTTTCATATGATACAAGGAAGTAGCTCTTCTTTCTCTGAGGAGGAGGCAGAAATCAGGGTCAAAAGCGCTAGCGTAAGTGATTTTGGAAGAGGCTTTTGTAGGATTTTTTTAGGCAGGGATCTTATTGTACATTTTATTGAATTGTTTGGAGAAGTCAGAGACTAATTCTCCCTCTTTACTCTTCAGGGAACCAAACTCTATGATATAATACATAAAGTATTTTTTATCCCCCCACTATCTCAATAAGGCATCATCTAGAGACTCAATTCCAACAATGGATCCAGGGGTCAAACCTATGAACCACTTTCTAGCCTCACCATCAAGGCTCTAGACAAAGACTCTCATCTAGACATCTTCATTTTCAATATTTAGATTATTTTCATAACTATAGAAGGAAGCAAGGTTGTCTTCAACAATTATATCTTCTTCTCCAGTGAACTTGGGCATATATTTAAGGTAATCTCCTGCAGGGAGAGCATTCATGGGTTGAGGTAAGACCAGGGGGCATATCTTGTAGACAATGTGGCATCCATTTTGTTTCTAGGAGGATTAGCACCTGCCATAGGGATATCAAGTGGAGGAGAGTTACGAGGAGAAGGTGTTAGAACATGGGAATTTGGAACTGAGCTTCCAAGAGGAAAGGGAAACATCAAAGGATTTGGAGAAAAATCTACATGGATTGAGGGAACATGAGTCTCTTTTTACACGAAATCAATAACTCTAATAGGAGAAGGAGTGGTAAATCCCTAGGTGGGAAAATCTTCTAAAGCATTGGGTCTAAACCATGGTACAAATTCAGGGGAGAGGGGAGTGACAATGGTTTCTCCCTCCAATCCTAGACCAGGAGGGGAAAACTCAACAAGAACACTCCCAAAATTCAAAGTTCGGAAAAATCTAACAAAAGGTATAGAATAAGGCTGAAAAGAAGGAATTGGAGTTCCTATAGGATAATGAAAATCATCAAAAAAACCTGGTTCAACAGTAGAAGTACCTTGATGAAGGGCCTTTCCCTTTCTGATAATTTTCTCTGGGTCAGCTTCAGGTGTTGCTAAAGGCAAATCTGGAGTATACCTCGCGTGTCTACCTCTAGAAGCCATAGCTGAAATAGTGGAGTCGCCAATAGATCTGCATCAATGGAGTCACTACAATGGAGTCTCTAGGTGCACAATTGCAATCTTGGTGTACTGGGTTCTGATGCACCTTCAGAACCATTAAACTTTATAGTTAAATCCCAGGGAAAATATTCAATTAGTCCCCAACAATGGCACCAAAAATTTTAGCATTGGAAGTCACCTCTGGATTGTATTAGAGATAACCCCAAGGCCCACCAGTTTGTATGTCACAGTAAATAGTTTAAAGGGTGGTCTAATGGATACAGTCTCAAGGTTATATCACTTTAACTCAAAATCCTCGACCATGCAATGCATAGGTAAGTGAGGTCTTGATATAACTTTAGTTAGTAAGTTGCAGTAAAAGGGTGAGTAGGGGGGAGAACTGGTAAGGAGATGCAAGGGCCTGCTATGGGAATCTAGTATTCCAGCAGCCTAAGGAGGAAAAGCTTCAAGAATGAGATCCTATTGGACCCAAATATTTAGACACTCATATATGTCTAAACGACACAATTACAATAGCACGATGATGAAACCTACATCATAATTCTACTGTGACAGCTCAACTAGATCCTCCATGCACGATCTACTCAGTATAAGAGGGGAAAACATAAGACAAGAAACTGGTTAAAACTGGTGAAAATATTACAGTGATCAAACCTACATCACAACAACATAAAAACACTCGACTAGATCCTCCACTTCTGAGTGTCTTAACATAGTGTTTACAAAGATATGGAAAGAAGCTAACTTTCATTAAACAAGAAGTCTCAAATACATGTACATAACCAGAGAACCAAAACCCTTGTTTAAAATTTACAAGAAGGAGCATAGCTCTACCATCGAACCTTACAAAAATATCAAATTGAGTATTTATACTCAAAACAAAAATCACAGAAGCATAATTGAGAAGCTGCATTGAAGGAATTACATGTGCATGCTTCATGTCGGACTATGCATACAGTCTCTGACTAGACGTGAACTTTAGAATGGACCTTCTGATGAGATGACTAACTGGCAGTCCTTTCCTGTTGTTGGCATAGGGTTAGAACCAAGGTTCAACACTATAACAACACACCAAAAAAACCCTAACTACTGTCCCTTTCGGCAACACTTGCAAATAATATGAAGTCTCACTCGAGGTAGAGGTAGGGGTGGTTGTAGGACTTAGATGTCTGCAACCTTAGTTGGGACACGGATCTGTGATTCTAACATTTAACATATCACTTAGCAGTAAACATTCATCAACATTCAATTCTTGGTAACAGCGCAAACAAACCCTAATTATAGAGCATCACAGTATCTAACCAGATCTAGCATCTAACAGCTCTTAGCATGATGAAATAGATCAGGTCTTAACAGATTCAACACTAAGCATGTGTATATCATTCAGATTTAACATCCATGTTATTAAGCACTAAGAATCGGCAGATCATTCATCTATATTAAATCACTAAGCACATTAACATATAAGCACATCAACACATTGCACAAAGCAGAGAAACACAACATATGCGTGGTTCACCCCCCCTGGGGCTACGTCCACCAACTCTTATTTTCTTCTATTATCTTTTGTTAATCAGTTACATGCATGGAGCCTCAAAAACCCTACTCTGCATAGGACAGGAGATCTGTGCGTACCTCGCCAGATCCTCCTTCCTTGAGTGAGAATACAACACTAATCCTTCTACAGTCACTTGCACTCAGCTCTGCAAGCTTCACATAGTATGCACAAAGAACTTACAATCCTTCGATCACATAGATCGATCACTAGGACTTAGCAGATTGGCCTAACATCACATAGATTCCCTCCTCCTTACATTGCCTAGACATCTATTTATACTTTACAAAATAGGCCTAAACATGGGTAAACCCATGGGCCGACATCCCATACCAATTACATAAACCCAAACCCAAAAAGGGGTCGAGATCCCACGGTATCTGCTTTTTCTTGTGCCCTGTCTTCAACAGGATGTCGAAGTACCAAAATAGGTCAAAATTGGCCAAGGATCTCCCAAAACTTGGTCAAGGGCCAACAGGCCCCCAACACTCACCTGTGAATCGTCCTGAGTCACTCTTATCTAGGTAGTTCTGCTTTGAAATCCTCGAGCTTGGCTCAAGCTGCTTCGACTTGTTGTTTTTCCACGACTCCTATTCAACGAGCTATTGGATGATTGCCTCGTTCATGAGTCCTTCTAGGTGTTGTTCTGCTGCAACAACAACTTGCTCCAGTTCTTCTCCTCGACCTTCGATATATATGAACAGTTGGTAAGCCTTGTCCTATACAGGTTGGATTCTTTGAGTCACTTCCATGACTTTTCTTTGAATGGTATGAACCTATTGCTAGGAAGTACGCTACTCTTGGGATCGTTTCATTCTTTCTACAGCTGACAGGGGCTTCAACTACGCTTATATTGTCTCTGATTGATGCTTCACCTCATGGAGCTGTGACTCTAGTGCCTTTAGTTCTGCATTATCAGTGAGTTTCTCATAAGTTTTGGCACTGTGGTCACTGAATTTCTTGCATTCCATGGAAAATATTTTATTCTCTTGACTATGCTCCGGGAAGTCGCTTCTCTTTGATATTTGACATCCTACGGAGTGTTGGACACTGTGCAGAGCTCTAAATATGCTATTCTTTCTTGTAGTTGTTGGATGGATTTTGCGAGCTTCTCTACTTGATTCTCAACACGGTCTTTTGCCTGTGGCTCTAAGCCTGTCACATAAAGAAGTGCTATGTTGACTTCTTCTTTTACCTCGAGTTTCCCTACGAGCAAATGTTTCTTTTCTTGCTGCATTTGTGCTTTCTCCTCGTCAAACTTTGTCTAGAGAGAAATCTTCTCCTGATCTGCAACTCAACATTTTTCTACAAGTACTCCTTGTACTTGTGTCAAATCATAGGTGTATTTTTTTGTTTCCTCTTGTGCTTCTCAAAGGCAAGCTTCAGTTTGATCTGCTAGGCGACGGAGATGGTCTGGCTCATCTCCCAATTCTTTTTCTCCCGATGGCAGGGGCGCAGTGGAGACTGCATGACTGGACTGAAGATCCTGTTGTGCCCCTCAGATCTCGACTTCAATTCTATCATACAGTTCCTCCTGCTTCTCTCCTTGTTTCTCAGTTATTTCTAGTGAAGAATCATTTAGAGATGTTATGATGAAGTCAAAGTCATCAAGAGTAAGTGTAGTCTGCATCTTGGTCACGGTGGCTCTCGATTTCTTTTGGGAAGAAGGTTTCAGGGGAGGGGCTTTAGAATGGACCTTCTGATGAGATGACTAACTGGCAGTCCTTTCCTGTTGTTGGCATAGGGTTAGAACCAGGGTTCAAGACTATAACAATGCACCAACAAAACCCTAACTACTATCCCTTTCGGCAACACTTGCAAAGAATGTGAAGTCTCACTCGAGGTAGAGGTAGGGGTGGTTGTAGGACTTAGATGTCTGCAACCTTAGTTGGGACACGAATCTGTGATTCTAACATTTAACATATCACTTAGCAGTAAACATTCATCAACATTCAGTTCTTGGTAACAGTGCAAACGAACCCTAATTATAGAGCATCACAGTATCTAACCAGATCTAGCATCTAACAGCTCTTAGCATGACGAAATAGATCAGGTCTTAACAGATTCAACACTAAGCATGTGTATATCATTCAGATTTAACATCCATGTTATTAAGCACTAAGAATCGGCAGATCATTCATCTATATTAAATCACTAAGCACATTAACATATAAGCACATCAACACATTGCACAAAGCAGAGAAACACAACATATGCGTGGTTCACCCCCCCTGGGGCTACGTCCACCAACTCTTATTTTCTTCTATTATCTTTTGTTAATCAGTTACATGCATGGAGCCTCAAAAACCCTACTCTGCATAGGACAGGAGATCTGTGCGTACCTCGCCAGATCCTCCTTCCTTGAGTGAGAATACAACACTAATCCTTCTACAGTCACTTGCACTCAGCTCTGCAAGCTTCACATAGTATGCACAAAGAACTTACAATCCTTCGATCACATAGATCGATCACTAGGACTTAGCAGATTGGCCTAACATCACATAGATTCCCTCCTCCTTACATTGCCTAGACATCTATTTATACTTTACAAAATAGGCCTAAACATGGGTAAACCCATGGGCCGACATCCCATACCAATTACATAAACCCAAACCCAAAAAGGGGTCGAGATCCCACGGTATCTGCTTTTTCTTGTGCCCTGTCTTCAACAGGATGTCGAAGTACCAAAATAGGTCAAAATTGGCCAAGGATCTCCCAAAACTTGGTCAAGGGCCAACAGGCCCCCAACACTCACCTGTGAATCGTCCTGAGTCACTCTTATCTAGGTAGTTCTGCTTTGAAATCCTCGAGCTTGGCTCAAGCTGCTTCGACTTGTTGTTTTTCCACGACTCCTATTCAACGAGCTATTGGATGATTGCCTCGTTCATGAGTCCTTCTAGGTGTTGTTCTGCTGCAACAACAACTTGCTCCAGTTCTTCTCCTCGACCTTCGATATATATGAACAGTTGGTAAGCCTTGTCCTATACAGGTTGGATTCTTTGAGTCACTTCCATGACTTTTCTTTGAATGGTATGAACCTACTGCTAGGAAGTACGCTACTCCTGGGATCGTTTCATTCTTTCTACAGCTGACAGGGGCTTCAACTGTGCTTATATTGTCTCTGCTTACTGCTTCACCTCCTAGAGTTGTGACTCTAGTGCCTTTAGTTCTGCATTATCAGTGAGTTTCTCATAAGTTTTGGCACTGTGGTCACTGAGTTTCTTTCATTCCATGGAAAATATTTTATTCTCTCGACTATGCTCCGGGAAGTCGCTTCTCTTTGATATTTGACATCCTACGGAGTGTTGGACACTGTGCAGAGCTCTAAATATGCTATTCTTTCTTGTAGTTGTTGGATGGATTCTGCGAGCTTCTCTAATTGATTCTCAACCCGGTCTTTTGCCTGTGGCTCTAAGCCTGTCACATAAAGAAGTGCTATGTTGACTTCTTCTTTTACCTTGAGTTTCCCTACGAGAAACTGTTTCTTTTCTTGCTGCATTTGTGCTTTCTCCTCGTCAAACTTTGTCTGGAGAGAAATCTTCTCCTGATCTGCAACTCAACATTTTTCTACAAGTACTCCTTGTACTTGTGTCAAATCATAGGTGTATTTTTTGTTTCCTCTTGTGCTTGTAAAAGGCAAGCTTCAATTTCATCTGCTAGGCGACGAAGATGGTCTGGCTCATCTCCCAATTCTTTTTCTCCCGATGGCAGGGGCGCAATGGAGACTACATGACTGGACTGAAGATCCTGTTGTGCCCCTCAGATCTCGACTTCAATTCTATCATACAGTTCCTCCTGCTTCTCTCCTTGTTTCTCAGTTATTTCTAGTGAAGAATCATTTAGAGATGCTATGATGAAGTCAAAGTCATCAAGAGTAAGTGTAGTCTGCATCTTGGTCACGGTGGCTCTCGATTTCTTTTGGGAAGAAGGTTTCAAGGGAGAAACCTTCCTCTTATTCAAGGGGTCAGCCTCATCTCTGGGTGGTGTTACTTCACCTTTCTTTTGTTCATATTCTTTGTCCTTCATCTCTTCTTCATCGCCATCACCTCCTCGCTCAGGTGATGTGGAAGCAGTCTTCCCTGAGGCACTTCTTAAATATTGGACCTCCTCAATCTTATATCTTCTGCTGGTTCCAGGTGTGTTTTGTTCTTTGTGAGTGGTCTCCAGGTTGTCCAGTTCAGGATCAAACATCTCTATGGGGTTGGTAGGGATAAGGATTTTTGTGGACCAGTCCTTAGTGATCTCCTCCAGGTCCTCTTCTGTAAGTTTATAGTATGACTGGAGTTGTTCCTTGTGCTCATCGACTCGCATTGTAATGTAAATGAAATTTCGATCTGCATTGAACTTCATCAGGGGTCGGAATCTCTATAAGGTGTTTGGAGTCATGCGAGGCTCATATTCATGCAAGGCTCATCTTCTATGGCTCTCTTCAACTGAAGGTAGTGCATATGAAAAGAAATGTTTGATTGCCACTATTTGTTCATATCGCTTGAGTACCAAAGTATAGCGAACTTCACAGCAAGAAGCTCAAATGGCTTAATGTCCGGGAAGGTCGCACCTTCTAGCATCTCCCAGGAAACAAAGGCAATAAGGATCAGGAGCCAGCTAAAATGGAACTCATAGCCTTGATCTCGGGCTTTGCAGCAGTCTAGTTCAAGTTGATTGACTAGGTAATTTACCTAGTTCATCTGTAAGCCTTCTACACACTTCCCCGCTAGGTCGACAACAAAGCCCGTGACCTGTGTGGGTCGGTTCTTTCATACCATCTTTCCAACTATTAACTAACATGCTAGGCTCACTGCACCATTCTGTATGGAGGCTACCTTGTAGCCTCACATCCCCTTCTCGACATCATCGTATGTGTCATTAATATTTTGTGCTAGCACACGATTTGTGGCCTTCCCTGGGTAGAACTCCAGCGGGTCAGGTCCTTGCATACTCAACCTTGTGATCCTATGGATCAACATTGGATCAAATGTAATAAGACAGTCTAGCCATAAATAGCTGCCATGGTAACACAATAGTAGCAGCTTGACACAAGCGTTGAATTCCTCATGCTTTCTAAAGTGGGGGATTTTCGTGACATTTAGCAAGGTAGGTTGCGTGAGGTTCATCATCCATGACTGAGGGATGATCTTTGAGTTCTTTCCCTTTGTCCTGGTTAGGTATTTGTATGGGGCGAGCATGTTGTATTTTTTGCGATATTCAAGGTTGAAGACACTGAACTTCAATGATGTGATCTTATCCTACTGCGTTCGAACTGTGCGTATACCCTTCGGGAGTTACAGAGTGACCATGGTGTACTCGAAATCTCTGGGTACACTATCATGACTTACCACATCGGCTAGAGGCAACATATAGTCAGGTAATATAGATGGGATCAAATTCGCATTGGCTAGGTCATTTCTGTGTTTGGTTTGCTTTTCTGCTGATGGTCAGGATGATCCAGCTCCACGAGCAGTCGACGGAGAGGCTTGCAGTCCTCTAGTCGATGATGCTTGTATACCTGTAGACATCGACATTGCTCTTTTGGTCATGAGGTCGATGAGAACTTCCTCAAAAATTTTCTCTGTCGCGCTAAAATCGTTCGACATATACGCTCGGGTTTGAAAATCTCAGGGTCGGAGAGTAATCTCTCAATGCAATGGGATAGATGGAAAAAGCATGATGATCATTGTGTGAAAATCAACTAATTTGTTGGCTCAAATTCACGGTTAGCAAAAGTGTTCTCGGTGCGTGGCGCGACGGGATAAATAGATACTTGGTAACAGATCTCTTGCAATGGGTAAGAAGCCTTCATTAACTTAGTTATGTCTGTTACGACACAGTCCCAATGGTCTGGTGGCAAGCTGTCTAACCATTAATTCCTTTCTTCCCATTCGGGGCGTCAGTTGAACGGTTATACTGTCTCTAATGGCTATATTTCTTCGCCATGGCGAAGTGCCATGTGACGTTGTCTTGGTATTCCGACGAAGCTCCAATTTTGTAAATTTTCCTTCTGCAAAGATCCCTCGGGAACCTTCTATAACTTTTCAAGCTTAGCTTTCTTCTTACTTAGTTTTCTAGCCTTCTTTTCGGTGAGATTCATCTCGGAATTCCTTTTTCCATTCTAATTATTATCTTCTTTTAGTATAGTAACTTCGCGTTGTTGATATTCTCTCCTAGAAATCAAGGGTACTATTTCATCTGTAGCTGGAATAGGTACTGCAATCTTCTATGGGTCTTCTAGTGTTCTTCTAGCTTCGAGATTCCAGTCTTTGGTTTCAAATAGCTTCGCTCAGTTCTCTTGTTCTTCAATCAAGTGTGCGATCTTCCTAGTCATAAAATCTTTTAACTCTTGCTTCTTTTGTTCTAAGACTTCTTTTTCTTCCCTTCTAGCCTTATCTGTTTCAATCCAAGGTTTTCCGAGCAACATAGTAAATGGAGTGTTGTCCTCAATAAATTTAACAACTTCAAATTCTTCCTTTGTCGTAGTTACATTGGCACTCATAGATATCTGGGTAAGCTTTCCACATAGGTTTATCATCTTTCCTTTGAATAATCCTATTCCTCCCAGTGAAGGAATCATAGTAGGCCTTCTTATAGCTTCCCAAGTTCTTTATTTCATGATATTCACCTGTGTTTCCTCATCCAGAACACAGTCAATGTCGAAGTCTCTTATTCTTTCTTCAATGCATTCTTTTTCTTTGAAGACCTATGATAAACTGATATGTTGGTGATCACTTAGGGTTTCTTTCATCTGTAGCAATAATATCTATGATTCTTTCTGGGGTTCTATCATAATATCAGTTGCTTGAATTTTCTCGTGGTCTTCTTGTCTCATATTCATCCTTTCAATATGAACAATAATTCTAGGTCAATCCAAAACATCATGGTATGTAGCTTTGCAACATAGGCAACTAGGTTTTCTACCAGGGCATTCCTTAGCCAGATGTCCCGGTCTTCTGCAACTGTAACAAAGGGTTAATCCTATCTTTCATTTAAATGACCCCCATCCTTTCCTGTACTGCGCGCTAGGATAATATTAGTTAACCTGCAAAAAAATCTTTCTAGGATCCTACATCCATTTGTTAGTCCAAACATTCTTTATATACATAGGTATAACATATCTTTCATTATTCTTATCAGATCTACTCATATCAAATCTTCCTTCTTCTATCAGTGCCCTAGTTTCAAGCTAGGATAAATCTTATCAAACATGCCTACATCCATACTTTAGAAACAAAAATTTCCACTAATCTTACTTCTATAGAACACAAAGCTTCCAGATCTAAAACTTTTCACTATTCTTACCTTTATCAGAGCACAAAGCATTCAAATCTTACCTCTTTTCTTTAGACCAGACTTCTTTTGTTTAGCACAGAACTTCACAAACAAAATGGAGTACTGTGCACTAGAGAGACAGGTCTATGCACAGATCTTTCACAATTTCAGGTCGGATCTTTGGACAAAGCTTCTTCTTTCTCAGTTCCCAACAATCACAGTTTTAGGTCCCGACAACGGAACCATTTGTTGGCACAAGGGCAGACCCATGGTTCAATGCTACAACAACACACCAACAAAACCGTAAATATCATCCCTTTCGGCAACACTTGTGAAGCATATGAAGTCTCACCCGAGGTAGAGGCAGGGGTGGTTGTAGGACTCAGATGTCTGCAACCTTAGCTGGGACATGGATCTATGATTATAACATTTAATAGAGATCTTAGAAGTAAACATTCATCAACATTTAGTTATTGGTAACAACACAGACAAACTCTAATTACAGAGCATCACAGTATCCAACTAGATCTAGCATCTAACAACTCTTAGCGTGAAGAAATAGATCAGGTCTTAACATATTCAACACTAAGCATGTGTATATCAATCGGATCTAACATCTGTGTTATTAATCACTAAGCATCGACTGATCATTCATCTATATTAAATCACTAAGCACATTAATATATAAGCACATCAACACATTGCACAAAGTAGATCAACACAACATATACTTGGTTCACCCCCCCATGGGGCTACGTCCACCAACTCTTCTTCTCTTATTTATCTTCTATTAATCAGTTACATGCACAGAGCCTCAAAATCCCTACTCCGCATAGGACAGGAGATCTGTGCACACCTTGTCAGATCCTCCTTCCCTGAGCTAGGATACAACACTAAGCCTTCTACAGTCACTTTCACTCAGCTCTACCACACAGTATGCACAAAGCACTTACAATCCTTCAATCACATAGATCAATCACTAGCACTTAGTAGATTGGCCTAACATCACGTAGATGACCCCCTCCTTACATTGCCTAAACATCTATTTATACTTAACAAAATAGGCCTAAACATGGGTAAACCCATGGGCCGACATCCCATAAACATTACATAATCCCAAACCCCAAAAGGGACCCAAAAAGGGGCCGAGATATTGCGATCTCTGCTTCATCTTGTGATATGTATTCAACAAACTCTCAAAGTCCCAAAATATGTCAAATTTGGCCAAGGATCTCCCAAAACTTGGTCAAGGGCCAACACCTGTTCTTTCTACTTATGGTAGAAATGATGTTCAACTGTCGCCAACTACCTTCATAACAACTTCATTGGGATCGGGGAAGGCTCAAGTAAACTCTGCACCTGTAAGACATGTCATCCTCAACATTCGCCCTTTGGATCTGAGCTAGATGCTTATGGGGAATCCTTATGGCATAAATGGTTGTTGACGAAGTGATTGGTGCACTTAGTATGGAGTAGCGGACATGAGATGACTAGGTGGACAACTGTGGATGGACGAGGAGATTGAGGATAGAGTGGGGGCCACACAAGCAGGGATGAGGTGTAATGGGATGGAGGTGACGTGGAGCGAGGTGGCACAGGTGTCGGGAGATGAGAAAGGGATGGGTACCAAAGGGATGGTGAGTGGAATATAGATGGAGGGAGAGGAAGTGATGAGGAGTGGCCACTTGTCGGCTCGGGATAGGACATTATGTGCACATGCGCATATCGGGACTGCGAAAAGCGGTTTGGAACTTCTCCGCTTTTGGGCCTGATGTGTGTCTTTGGATGACACGTAGCACCTTCACAAACCACAATTGTTTTCCCTAGGTCTCTCTACCCTTTCTATCCTATGTGCATGTTGAGGCCCCAATATGGCCATCGATCGTTGATCTAGGGCGCTCATCTCTTGACTGCCCAGATATGCATGCGTCTTATCATGTCATGCCAAAACATCACATCGCACCTCTGACTTAATATATAAGCCGAATTATGGGTTTTTTCCTGCTTTCTTTAATTATTTCTCCAGGAGGCCAACTTCTTAGGAAAACACCCCCCTTTTACAAATTAATGTGATAACAACACCATAACCCAAACTCTTATGTTCCTTTGAGATATCTCAAAATCCTTTTCATTGCTAAGACATGTGATTCCTTTGGTTCTTCTTGAAATGATGCCACCTTTCCAACTACCTACATTACATCTGGTCTAGATGTTGTCACATATAGTAAGATACCAATCATTGACTTTTTTTTCCTCTGGTATGTAGAATTTGAATCATCATATTTTCTCAACTTGCAATTGGTTTGCATATGAGTGGTAACTAGTTTGCAATATTCCATTCTGAACCTCATTAGCATTTATCTGATATACTTAGTTTGAGAAATAAAAATTCCTTGGTTGCTTTGACGTATCTAAAGTCCCAGTAAGAAGGATAGTTCTCCAAGTAATGACATTTCAAATTCTTTATGCATATCCTTTGCAAATTTTTGGCTTAACCTGTCATCATTACTTCCAAAAATAATATCATCAACATAAACTTCAATTAATAAAATACTGTCTTCAGTTACCTTGATGTAGAGGTTGTTGTCTACACTTCCTTTTCTGAACCCTATATGTTGTAGATATTTATCTAGTCTAGAGTACCATGCTCTAGGAGCTTTTTTTAGACCATGCAATGCCTTCTTCAATTTACACACATAATATGCATTCTTTGACAACTAAAATCTTTCTGGTTGTTCTATGTAGACTTCTGATCTAGATTTTATGAGTAGAATGAAATGAGTACAGATTATTAATAGGTGCTTAACATAAAATAACAGAGATACGGTAAAACTGGTTTTCTATTAATAAATAAATAAGATGGAAACTGTAAAATGCAGCAGAAACAAGATTGTTGGAATGGTGGCGGCTTATCTCTGAGAAGAGATGTGACGGCTACAATCATTTGCAAGAAGATGATTACAATGAGTCTCTGAAATAATTTTTACAATAAGAAGGAATTTAAAAAACCCTATATATCCAAAAACCTAACCCTAGGAGATGAAGCGCCAAAAGTCATGTGGGCCCCGTTTGGGTAAGTTAGTACATCAACTTCTCGAGGTCGTAACTTTTGCATACGTTCTCTGTTTTAGGTGTATGATAGCCCATTGGAAATGTATCATCAAGGAGATTCATTTTAGGCACAATGTCAAAGGAACTTCCATATTTCAAACCTTTTTTCCAAAAAAACATCGTTTAGGGCCTCAAAAAGGCTCCGGAAGTGAAAACTACTAAAAATAGTATATTACCGAAATTCCCATAAAACTGTTTTGAGCCAGTTGGAAAAGGTGGGTGGACCCCGATATCCATCTGGATCAATCCTCCCTCCTTAGGAAGAAATTTTATCCATTGTGTTGAGGTCCCCCATCAGATGAGGAAATTTCTGTTGAATTTGGCCCCGGGTGAGCCACTTGCCTTGGTGCAGGAGTTGCCCTGTTGTGTCCACAATATGATCATTGGATTCTTGTTGTATGAAGTCAGGGTTGATTTCTATTGGTGTCAGTTGTTCTGCTACTTCTGAGGTGTCTGATAGTGGTGGAAAATAAGGGCAAAGGAGATCCACGTTGAACACTGGGTGCAGGCCAAGGAAAGGAGGAATGTTGAGCTCAAAATCATTATCCCCCATGGTGTTGGTGATAATGTACGGCCCATAAAGGGGTGGGTGAAGCTTTTGATTGGGTCCTGTATGGCATTCTTTCTGCAAGTGAAACCAAACTTTGTCTCCCACCTGAAACTTATGTGGCACCCGATGTTGATCATGGCGTTGTTTGAACTTGTCATTGGACTTATGTAGGATATCTTGAACCTGCTGGCGGATGTGTTGGATCCGCTCAATGAACTGGGTGACTTTGTCAGCTTCAGTTGGAGCAGAAGATGATTCAGTCAAGGTGACCACAAGGGGAAGTGAAACATCTATGGGACCCAATGGTTGGAATCCCAACCCCACTTAAAAGGGGATATGTTTGGTTGAGCTATGCAGGGCTCAGTTGTAGCTATGTTGGACATAGGAAAGTCTCTCATCTCATGTGCGGGGGTGCTTTGAATTATACATGCAAAGGATATGCACAATCATTTGATTTACAACCTCGGTATGGCCATCTATCTGGGGGTGGAAGGTCGTGGATTTGGTGAGCTTGGTGTCCAGCAATGACGAGAGGCTCGACCATAATGTGCTAAGAAATCGACTATCCTGATATGAGAAAATGGTTTGTGGTATTCCAAAATGTACCCAGACTTGTTCAAAGAAGAGCTTGGCAGTGGCCTCTGTTGTGATGCTCTTCTTGTTGGCAACCAGAATCACCATATTAGAAAAGAGATCAACAACCACAAAAACACAATCATTTCCCTGCCTGATGGATGGGTGGCCCGACATGTATTCCATTGATATGGATTCCCATGGCCTGTTAGGAGTAGGAAGAGGGGTGTACAACCCTTATTTCTTAGTGGTCAGTTTGGAAATAGCGCAAGCAGTGTAGGACCTGATATACTTGTTGACCTCCTGTTGAAGTTTCGGCCAATATAAATGTTTATGTAGAATCGCCACTGTCTTTTCGACACCGAAGTGTCCTTCCACCTAACTGTAGTGGGCTTCCTATATCAACTTCGCTCGTGCACTTGATGGAACACAGATATGGCCCAGAAAACACAACAACCCATATTGAAGATGGAAATTATCGACAACTTTGTTTGCACCCAACATTTGGTAGGTGTTGGCGAAGTCAGGGTCTATATCATAGAGTTGAGGCCATCCAGAGGTCTCATGGCCACAAGAGTCTAGCATTGTGGTGAGTGCCGCGACTGGCGGTCT
Organism: Picea engelmannii; assembly: GCA_009831015.1. NCBI lineage: Eukaryota > Viridiplantae > Streptophyta > Pinopsida > Pinales > Pinaceae > Picea > Picea engelmannii. Next base: position 358,632 of record ML783468.1, on the reverse strand, counting down.
GCTGAGGCAATCAGCGACGCGATTGGTGATTCCTTTTTTATACTTGATGTTGAGGTGGAATTGTTGCAAGTATGTGGACCACTTTTGATGGTGGTCATTATGCAATTTTCCCTATGTATGCATGAACTGCAGTGTCTTATGATCATTGTGGATGATTGTCTCCTTCCCAAGAATGTAATGTCTCCACTATCGACAGGATTTCACAATGGAGTACATTTCTTTGTCATAAGTAGGGTACTTACAGACAGTATCTGATAGTGTCTCACTATGGTAGGCCACGGGTGGTCATGTAGAGTGAGAACAATGCCCACAACATATTCTGAAGCATATGTCTCAACCTCAAAGGGATGTTACAGGTCTGGTAGTGAAAGTATTGGGGTTGAGCACAAATGCTACTTCAAATCATCGAACACTTGTTGTTGGGACTGGACCCACGCAATTTTTTCCTTACCACCAACCTCGTTTATTTGAATGAGGGCCCATGCAATATGGGAGAATCCCAGCGCGAACCTACGGTAGAAATTGGCAATGCCCAAGAAGATCTAAAGCTGAGTGAGTATGGTTGGGGCTGGCCAGTCACTGATGAATTGGATCTTGGTTGGATCCACATGTACACCATGTTGGTCAATGATGTAGCCTAGGTAATGGAACTTTTCCATGTCGAAGGAACATTTTTCCATGTTAGTGTATAGCTTGTGCTGTCGCAGGGTGTACGAAACCTGCTGAATATGCTGCAAGTGTTCGGCCCAAGTCTTGTTGTAAATTAGAATGTCATCCAGATACACCACTACAACAGTATTGGTGAATTGTCACAGGATATCATCCATCATCCTCATGAAAGTGGTTGGAGCATTTGTCAAACCAAAGGGCATGACCAACCATTCAAAAAGGCCTTCCTTTGACTTGAAGGCGGTCTTCCATACATTTATTTGTTCTATCAAGACCTGGTGGTAGCCAAACTTCATATTAATCTTACTGAAGTATTTGGCCCTCATGAGTTGATCAAGGAGGTCGTCGATTCGGGGAATCAGGTATCGGTTTCTGACTATGATTTTATTTAGAGCATGGTAATCAATATAGAGTCGCTAGGTTCCATCTTTCTTCTATACCAACATGATTGGCCTCCCGCAAGGTGATGAGTTGGGATGGATGTGCCCCTTGTGGAGAAGTTCTTGGATCTATCACTTGACCTCCTCATTCTCTAACAAAGAGCAGTGATAGACTGGACCATTGGGAAGCAGTGTGTCGGGGGTCAAATCGATGGGGTGCTTGACCTAGTAGTGTAGAAGTACCCCTATAGGTGAAGAGAAGATATATGAGTATTCTTCCACGACCTTATCTACTTGCTTCTGCTATGTGGATAGGTTGGTCGCAGAGACCCTAGATGTGGTTGTGATCTTTCACTTATTCTTAGAGTGAATCACGAAGAAGAAAAAATTCCCAGTCTGAGAGATGACCTTCCTGCATTGCTTAGCAGAGATCAAGGAAATAGCACTAGGTGAGACTGCCTCGGGTATCCTGTACAATTTCCTGTTCAAAGTAATAATAACACTATGAGGCCTAGACTCATATACAACATGACGTTTCCATAAATAAGGTTGGCCAAAAATAACATCACAAACTTCAAGAGGAGCAACATCACATAATACCTCATCTTTGAAGGGCTTGATGTCATACGATAGTCGACACTGTTGGTTGATGCAGAGATCACTTCCTTGGCGGAGCCATCCAATGGTGTAGGGTTGTGGGTGTGACGTTGTTGGAAGGGTCAGTCGCTTGATGACCTCTGTTGATATGAGGTTCTTTTGGCTACCCCTATCAATGATGAAGTGCAATGGGGTGCATTTTACCCACATCTATGAATGGAAGAGGTGATTTCATTCTTCTGGATCATCTGGTTCACCATGTTGGAGCTTGGTGGTAGAAACAGTGGCACTAGGTTCTGCGTCAATGATCTGTCTTCCCCTTTCTGGTTCTGTCTTAGAGTCAGAATCCACATCTAATTCAGAGGCTTTCACTTTGGCCACCAGCAACTGCTTTGAGTGGCAGTCAGCAATGTTCTGCCAAGGGATCTTATGGAAGTCGCACCACTTCCCGATGTCTTTCCTTGCTTTCCAGCATTCTTCTTTTCTTGTGGCTTGGACTGGTTGTCTTGATACTGTCCATATTTTCTCTGTCCTTTTTTTTGTGGGTTGGGGCCACCCATTCCTGTCTTTCGTTGTGATGGGTTCCTAGGCCCAAATAGGCACGTCTTTTGTTTGAGCTTCTGCTCGATTTTGACGGCATATCTGTAGGATGTGCCTAAGGATGAGATGTCCAGAAATTCCATTTCAGTCTGGATGTATCTATGTAGAGAACCATGATACGTGAGCACCATATGTCACTCTGAATCTTTGATACCTAGCTTGGTGCACAAGGTATGGAAGATATTTGTGAAATCTGGCACTGCTTGGTCTCTTTCTTGCCGTAGTGTGGTCCATTTGGTATACAGGTCGTCATAACTTCCAATAGGGTAGTATTGTTCCTTAATAACATCCCTGAATGATTCCTAGGTGGTCGTGACTGAAAATAGTGAGGGTTCCTCTGTTTCCTTTTTCTCACAGAAAGTTTCTCACCAATCTTTGACATGGGGAACGACATTGAGGAGCGCAAAAGTAATCTTTTCTCTATTCGAAAAGTTATGGAAAGAAAAATACCCTTATAGTAGATTCAAACACTTGTCTACAACATCTTCATCTATCTGACCTTCAAATATAGGAATATAGAAGTTTATTTGTACCTTGAAGGGGGCACTGCCTTCGTTCAAAGAAGATGTGTCGCCTGTTGGTAGTCGTTGAAGGATTTGTGAAAAACTATCCATCATCTTGTTCCTCTATTGCATGAGGGATTCCTCAATAAATAGTTTGAAAGGATATACTATCCCATCATATTTATTTTCTCCTACCATGAGAGGTCGCTTGGGCGTGCATGATCTTTTTTCCTCAAGAGAAACAAGCTTGAGACCCAACTCTTTGTACTCCGACCTCGTTGGGGACATGCATTAAGACGACAAGGAGAAAACCCCTCTGATACCATTGATCTGGATTTTATGAGAAGAATGAAATGAATATAGATTATTAACAGGTGCTTAACACAAACTAATAGAGATACAGTAAAACTAGTTTTCTATTAATAAAGAAATAAGCTAGAAATTGTAAAATGCAACGGAAACAAGATTGTTGGAATGGCAGCGGCTTATCTCTGAGAAGAGATGTGACGGTTGTGCTCATTTGAAAGAATATGATTACAATGAGGCTCTGAAATCCTTTTTACAATAAGCAGGAATGTCAAAAACCCTAGACATCCAAAAACCTAACCCTAGGAGATGAAGCGCCAAAAGTCATGTGGGCCCCGTTTGGGTAAGTCAGTACATCAACTTCCTGGGGTCGTACTTTTTCATACGATCTCTGTTTTAGTTGTATGATAGCCCATTGGAAAGGTATCATTGAGGAGATTCATTTTAGGCTCAATATCAAAGAAAATTCCATATTGCAAACCTATTTTCCAAAAAAAACATCGTTTAGGGCCTCAAAAAGGCTCTGGAAGTGAAAACTGCTAAAAAAAGTAAATTACCAAAATTGCCAGAAAATTGTTTTGAGCTAGTTGGAAAAGGTGGGTGGCTCTCGATATCCACATGGATCAACTTATTCTTCAAGTTATCCATTCAGAAAATATGATTTCACGTCCATCTGATAAACTTTAATATTCTTGGAGCATGCATAAGCTAAGCGAAATCAGATTGCTTCCATTCTGGAAATCGAGGCAAATGTCTCTTCAAAGTAGATTCATTAAACATGTGTGTATCATTTACATACCAATATATATTTGTTCCTTGTAACATGTCCATCTTCATTCAATTTATTTATGAAAACCCACTTTGTGCCAATCACATTTTTATTCTTTGGTCTTGGAACCAATTCCCAAGTGTCATTCTTCTCTATTTGATCCAATTCTTCATCCATGGCCTTATTCCAGAATTCATCCTTGTTGGCCTCTTCAAAACTATTTGGTTCAATTGTAGATAAGAGTGCTAGGTTCATTTGTTCTCGTGAACAAATTATTATTCTAGTCTTAACTCCTGCATCCTTGTTTCCAATAATATGATCTGAAGGATGATTTTTTGTACTTGTTTTCTAGGTGTCTTTGGAGGCACTTGCTAAAATTTCTCTTCTACTTCTGTATGATATTCTTCATCTTCTTCTTCTATTTCTTCTTCATCTTTTTCTTCTTCTTCGTAAAGTTGTTCCACTTATTCATTTTCTTCTTCCTTTGGTTCTCGTCCACCTGTTCATCAATTGTTACATTGATTCTTTACACAAATTTGTTCAATCTCATATTGTAACACTTGTATGGTTTCCTTGTACTTGAGTAACCAACAAGTACTCATTTTTCCACATGAGAGTCAAAATTTCTCACTCTGCCATCTTCTCTTTTGATGTAACATTTGCTTCCAAATACTCTGAAGTGCTTCACATTTGTTGGTCTTCCTTTCCATAGCTCATAGGGATTTTTATCATTGTTGTTTTTGAGCATTACTCTGTTTTGAATGTGAACTTCTATATGAACTGCATATGTCCAAAAAATATCTATCAATTTGGTATCCATTAGCATTGTTTGAGCCATTTCCTGCATAATTAACATCCATAATGTTCATTTTTCTCTAAACCACTCTCTGAACCAATATATGAATCCATGCTCTCGTCCACTATCATATATATGTCCAAACCTACTAAGTGTTCTTACAAATACATCTATGTCCATACTATCCAAGACTCTATTGTAACACTGTCCATAATGCTGACCCATTTATTACTATACTATCATGAAGTATTCACTAATACAACTATCAAACTGTACTTTTGCTAATTGATTTCTCTGGATCTATCTACTCAAACTCTGCAAGCTGCTCAAAGGATGGTTCTTTGGTTTGTTACAGCTATCACATAGACTCCCCCTGTCTAATATTCATGTTACCTGGGAGTCTCTAAGTCGGATGGCTTAGAACAGTTCCTTCTCTGATGTTTATTCATCATAATATTCATTGGTAGATTCATCATCTCTCTGAGCTCTCAATTCTTTCTTTTTGTTTGTGGATTCATCTTTCACTACAATGCCTGAAATTACAATCTCTTGAAATCGTTCCTTATTTACTTGTCCTTATTTTCTTTCAGTTATTTTACAAACCTTTTTGTATCTGACATCTTTCTTTTTCTCTGTAGAATTTTCTTCATCTCATTTTATTGCCAATCATTCGATCTCTGGGGCCTGGTCTTTGTTCACCTTTTCTTCGTGTTTTCTAATCCATACTTTCTTATATATGATATCAGTGTTCTCTTTCATGGAAGTATTGATCATGCTTCTACAATCACTAGCTATGTGTCCATAGTTATGACATTTGTAACATTTAATGTTGTGTGGGGCCACATAGGCATTTCTTGCTTGAACATTTATTTTATAATCCCTGCAATCTACAACCTTATGTCCAAAATTAGTACAATAAAAAAAAATGACCATAAAAGAAATTAGCATACTTGGGAGTGAATGATCTTCTTTGTGGTGTATTCCTTCTAAATTTTTTCCTTGACTGATCATGATCATGATTGAAGCTTCTTTGAATGGATGGTCTTCTTGAAGATGTATCTTCAATAGTTTTCTTAGATTCTGGTTGACCATGATTCCTTCTTTTGAGTACTTCTTCATAACTCTTTCTGTTTTCTTCACTCTTCTTTTCTAGCAACCTAGAGTTCTTCTCTTCATTCTCTATGACTGATGTGGATGTTTATGTGTCTTCAACGTTCTTGTTGTTCTTGATGATTTTAATTCTCAATGTGACAACTTCTTCTTCAAGCTTCTCAACCTCTTCTTATTTCTTCATTATATGAGACTTCATGACTTATTCTATTATTTTCACTTCTTCAAGTTGGATTTTTAATGTGATTATTTATTCTTCAAGTCCTTTCTCCTCTTGACCAAACTCTGCCGCAAGCTGGTTTAGATCGTTAGTTCTTTATTTAAGATGATATGTCAATATATTCTCTCTCATTTATGCTTCTTCCTTTTGTGTTGCTATGTCTGATCTAGGTGGATATCGGTGGCCAACCACATGTTCCACTGGCTCGAAAAAATGTTTTCCACCTTGACTATTTTTCAGCAGTTTTTCAGGTTCCAAACTTCCGAGGTTGTTTTGAGGCCCTAAACGATTTTTTTGGAGATTTGGGGACCACGTGCTAAATCGATACATTGACCTGGGCCAGTCAAAAAAAATTCTTCTCAGTTATACCTTTCCAACGGGCTATCGTGTGCCTAAAATGAAGATTGTATGCAAATGTTACGACCTCAGGAAGTTGATATACTAACTTACCCAAACGGGGCCCACATGACTTTTGGTGCTTCATCTCCTAGGGTTAGGTTTTTGGATGTCTAGAGTTTTTTACATTCCTATTTATTGTAAAAGGGCTTCAGAGCCTCATTGTAACCATCTTCTTGTGAATGAGATCAACTGTCACATCTCTTCTCAGAGATAATCCGCCACCATTCCAACAAGCTTGTTTTCTGTTGCATTTTACAGTTTCAACTTATTTCCTTATTGAATAAAAAACCAGTTTCATTGAATCTCTGTTATTTTTTGTTAAGCATATTTTAATAATCTGTATTCATTTTGTTCTTCTTATAAAATCTGGATCAATGGTATCAAAGTGTTCTACTCCTTGTTGTCTTAATGTATGTCCCCAACGAGGTCAGGGTACAAAGAATTGGGTCTTGAGCTTGTTTCTCTTAAGGACAAAATCTATCGCACGCCCAAACGAACTGTCATGGCAGGAGAAAATAAAGATGATGGGACATGAGATCCTTTCAAAATGTTGCTTGAGGAAGCCCTCACACAACAAAGTAGCAAGATGATGGATAGTTTCATGCAAATCCTTTGGCGACTATCAACAGGCGACGCAAGGATATTCCTCGAGCGGAGGCGTCACTCCCTTCAATGTACAAATAAACTTTGATATTCCTATATTTGAAGGTCAGATAGACATAGATGTTGTAGACAAGTAGTTGTGTAAACTAGAAGGGTATTTTTCTATTCATAACTTTTCGAATAAAGAAAAGATTATTTTTGTGCTCCTCAAAGTCATTCCCCATGTCAAAGATTGGTGGGAAAAATTCAATGAGAAAAAGAAAATAGAGGAAACCTCATTATTTATAGTCACGACCCCATGGGAATCCTTCATGGGTGTTATTAAGGAACAATACTACCCTATTGGAAGTTATGATGACTTGTATACCAAATGGACCACACTGCAGCAATAAAGAGACCAAGGAGTGCCAGAGTTCACAAATATCTTCCATACCTTGCGCACCAAGATAAGTATCAAAGATTCAGAGTGACATCTAGTGCTCAAGTATCATGGTTCTCTGCATAGACACATCCTGACCGAGATGGAATTTATGTACATCTCTTCCTTGGGAATGAACTACCAATATGCCATCAAAATCGAGCAGAAGCTCAAACAAAAGACGCGACAATTTGGTCCTGGGAACCCCTCATAGAAAAATCCAGGTAAGGGTGGTCCCAACCTGTAGAATAAAGAAAATAGAAAAGATAGACAGTATCATTACAGCTAGTCCAAGCCGCAAGCAAAGAAGGACACCAGAAAAACAAAGAAAGATACCGAGAAGTGGTGCGACTTCCATAAGATCCCTTGGCATAACATTGTTGATTTCCTCTCAAAGCAGTCACTTTTGGATGAAGTGAAAGCATTTGAATCAGATGTGGGTTCTGACTCTGAGTCAGAACTAGAAAGGGGTAAAAACATCATTGACATGGAACCCAATGCCACCGTTTCTACCACCAAGCTCCATCTTGTTGAGCAAGATGAACCAAAATAAGGAGAGCGCCTCTTCCATTCACAGATGTGGGTAAAAGGCACCCCACTGCACTTCATTGTTGATAGTGGTAGCCAAAAGAACCTCATCTCAGCAGAGGTCGTCAAGAGGTTGGCCCTGCTGATAATGCCACACCCACAACCCTACACCATTGGATGGCTCCACCAAAGAAGCGATCTTTGCATCAGCCAACAGTGCCAAATGTCGTACAACATCAATCCCTTCAAAGACGAGGTATAGTGTGATGTTTCTCCTCTCAAATTTTGTAATGTTATTTTGGGCCAACCTTATTTATGGAAATGTCATGTTGTATATGAGTCTAGGCCTTGTAGTGTTATTATTACTTTGAACAAGAAATTGTACAGGATACCCGAGGCAGTCCCTCCTAGTGCTATTTCTTTTATATTTTCCAAGCAATGCAGGGAGGTCATCTCTCAGACCAAGAAATTTGTCTTCTTCGTGATTCACTCTCAGAGTGAGCGAAATATTGCAACCACATCCAGGGGCTTCGCTGTTGATCTCTCTACACAATAGAAGCAAGTAGATAAGGTTGTGGAAGAATACTCAGATATATTCTCCTCTCCTATCGAGGTACCTTTGCACTGTCAGGTCAATCATCCCATCGATCTGACCTAAGGCGCACCGCTACCCAATGGGCCAGTCTATCGCAACTCTCTGTTAGAAAACAAGGATATCAAGAGGCAGATCCAATAATTTATCCACAAGGGGCACATCTGTCCAATATCATCACCTAGTGGGAGCCCAATCATGTTGGTGCAGAAGAAAGATGGGACCTGGCGAATCTGCATTGATTACTGGGCCCTGAATAAAATCACAGTCTGAAACCAGTACCCGATTCCCCGAATCGACGGCCTCCTTGATTAGCTCATGGGGGGCAAATACTTCAGTAAGATTGATCTGAAGTCTAGCTACCACCAGGTCTCAATATAAAATATAGATGTATGGAAGAATTCTTTCAAGTCAAAAGAAGGTATTTTTGAATGGTTGGTCATGCCCTTTTATTTGACAAATGCTCCACCATCTTTTATGAGGATGATGGACGATATACTACGAAATTTCACCAATAATTTTGTAGTGGTGTATCTGGATAACATTATCATCTACAACAATACTTGGGTGGAACACTTGTAGCATATTCAGTAGGTTTTGTAGGTTCTGCACACCCCGTGACAACACAAACTATATGCAAACTTGCAAAAATGATCCTTCAGCATGGACAAGGTCCATTACTTAGGATACAACATTGAACAACATGGTGTGCATGTGGATCCAACCAATATCTAGGTCATCTATGACTGGCCAGCCCCAACCACACTCATTGAACTTCAGAGTTTCTTGGGCCTCACCAATTTCTATCACATGTTCCTGCTGGGATTCTCTCATATCGCATGGGCCCTTAACCAAGTAACTAGGGGTGGAAGTAATGAAAAATTTATGTGGTACATGTCCCAACAACAAGCCTTAGATGACTTGAAGAAGCATGTGTGCTCATCCCCATTATTTTCATTACCGGACCTACAACATCCCTTTGAGATTGAGACAAATGCTTCAGACTATGTTGTGGGCGTCGTTCTCACTCAACATGGCCACCCCATGGCATATCATAGTGAGACACTATCAGATGTTGTCCGTAATTACTCTACTTATGACAAAGAAATGTACTCCATTATGCAAGCCTTCCGCCAGTGGAGACATTACATTATTGGGAAGGAGACAGTCATCCACATTGATCACAAGCCACTACATTTCATGTAGACCCAAGGAAAATTGCAGAATGATCTCCATCAAAAGTGGTCAACATGCATACAATAGTTCCACCTCAACATCAAGTATAAAACAAGAAGTACCAACTGATTTGCTGACTTACTCAGCTGACCTCCAATCGCGACACTCACCATGGTGCTAGATTCTTGCGGCCACGAGACCTCTAGATGGTCCCACCTCTATGAGACAGACCCTGACTTCTCCACCACCTACAAAATGTTGGGATCCAAATCAGTGGTCTCTAATTTCCATCTTTAGGATGGGTTTTTGTGTCATCTGGGCCATCTTTGTGTTTCATCAAGAAAGAACACGAAGATGATTTGGGAAGCTCACTACAGTCGGGTGGCAAGAAACTTTTGCATCGAAAATAAAGTGGCAGTGCTGCAGAAAAATATCTATTGCCGAAACTTAGACAAGATTTTGACAAGTATATCAGGTCATGCACTACCTACGCTATTTCCAAACCAACCACTAAGAAACAGGGCATGTACACCCTTTTTCCTACTCCTAGAAAGCCATGGGAATCCATCTCAATGGACTACATGTCGGGCCTCCCATCCACCAAGAGGGGAAATGATTTTGTCTTTGTGGTTGTTGATCGCTTTTCCAAGATGGTGATTCTATCCACCTGCAAGAAGAACATCATAGCATAATCCACTATCAAGATCTTCTTTGAATGAGTATGGGTACATTTTGGGATCCCACAAACCATTATCTCAGACTATGAAAGTTGGTTCCTCAGCTCATTCTGGTCGAGCCTCTAGTCATTGTTGGATACCAAGATCACCAAATCCATTACCTTCCACCCTGAGACAGATGGCCAAACTGAGGTCGTCAACCAGATGGTCGTACATATCCTGTGCATGTACAATTCAAAACACCCTGGCACATGGGATGAAAGTCTTCCCTATGTCTAGCATAGATACAACTGAGCCTTGCATAGCTCAATTGGACACATCCCCTTTCAGGTGGGGTTGGGATTCCAACCATTGGGCCCCATGGATGTTGCACTATCCTTGGTGACCAGCTCGGCCGACTCGTTCCCTGCTCCACCAGAAGATGACAAAGCCACCCAGTTTATTGAGCGGATCCAAGACATCCACCAACAGGTTCAGGATATTCTATAAAAGTCTAATTCCAAGTATAAGAATCTCCATAATCAACATCGGTTGCCACATAAGTTTCAGGTGGGCGACAAAATTTGGTTGCATTTGCAGAAAGGACGCCTTACAAGGCCCCATCAGAAGCTTCAACCACTCCGTTATGGGTCGTACACCATCACCAAGGCCATGGGTGATAATTCTTTTGAGCTCAACATTCCCCCCTTCCTTGGTCTGCATCCAGTCTTCAATGTGGCTCTCCTTCGGCCATATTTCCCACCATTAATGGACACCTTAGAGATAGCAGATTAGTTGACGCCAATAGAGATCAACCCTGACTGCATGCAACATACATCTAGTGATCATATTGTGGACACAGTTATCAAGGGAACTTGACAACAAAGGATCCATCTTTATCGAGTTGCCAAAGCAGGCAAGCTCCTACACCAAGCCAAGTGGCTCACCCGGGGCCAAATTCAGCAGAAAATCCCTCATCTGATGGGGGAACTCAACGCAATGGAGATCATTGCTTCGTAAGGAGGGAGTATTGATCTAGGTGGATATTCGTGGCCACCCACCTATTCCATTGGCTCGAAAAAAAAAATTCCACCTTGGTAGTTTTTCGACAGTTTTTCGGGTTCCAAACTTCTAGGGTCGTTTTGAGGCCCTAAACGATGTTTTTTGGGGATTTGGGGCCCATGTGACTATTCGAGGCACTAACTTGGGCTAGTCGAAAATTTTTCTTCTCGGTTAGACCTTTCGAATGGGCTATCGCACGCCTAAAACGTAGATCGTATGAAAAAGTTATGACCCCGAGAAGTTGATGTACTAACATACCCAAATGGGGCCCACATGACTTTTGGTGCTTCATCTCCTAGCGTTAGGTTTTTGGATGTCTAGGGTTTTTGACATTCCTGTTTATTGTAAAAGGCCTTTAGAGCCTCATTGTAACCATGTTCTTCCGAATGAGCGCAACCGTCACATCTCTTCTTAGAGATAAGCCGCTGCCATTCCATCAAGCTTGTTTTTCGTTGCATTTTACAATTTTAGCTTATTTCCTTATTGAATAGAAAACCAATTTTACTATATCTCTGTTATTTTGTGTTAAGCATCTTTTAATTTAATCTGTATTCATTTTGTTCTGCTCAGAAAATATGGATCAATGTTGGCTTCCAAATACTGCTTTTGATATTCAAGATTTTCTTCGATCTTTTAGGCTTCTTCTAGCTGAGTTCTTAAGTTCTTGATGACCTGTTGGGCTTCTTCAAGAATGTGAACACTTTCCTTTTCTGTCATCAATTTTTTCTTGAGTGACTTGTTTTCTTCTCTTTCTTTTCTTAGTTCATCTAAAGAACTAATCAATTCTTCTTCATAATTGTCTTCTTTTTCAATTAGTTTTTTTGTCTCATTTCTTTCATGGCATTCTAATTCAAGATGTATGTGTTTTTCACAATTAAAGAAAAACAACATACCTCTATTGATTATGTACTCTTCATATTCTGAATCTGTTTGACATGGTGAACATATTTCTTCTTGATTTGTACCTGTATCTTCTTTGACATTTTCTAAATCTGCGATGGGTGAAGAATATATGTCATGTAACTTATTCCAAAGTTCTTTGGTTGATGAACATTTACCAACCTTTTCTCTTACCGAATTAGGTAATCCTTCCCAGATGAAATCAATTTCTATTTTGTTATTCTTCTTCAATTCCTTCTTGGCTCCAGTCTTTTCCCTTTTTGAACTATCATATCCCATAACAACTGATAGCCAAATATAATACCCCTATGCCTGTAAAAATACTTTCGTCCTTCCACTCCATAACTCATACTTTAAACCATTTTGACCATTAAAAGTGGTACTCCATTCTCAGAATAATCCATGATCTCCTTACAGTGGTTAAATTGTTTCCTGAAGAAACCTGCTCTGATACCAATTGTTGGATTACTGAGAGGGCAGGTAAATCAGTAATAGAGAAATATAATCCTTTTTCCAAAAAATTCAAGTGTTATATCAATGCAACATTATCATCCAATAGTTGTAGAATAAATAAACAATGAACAAATGAACAATCATACACATACACAGTACACCAATGTTTTTACGTGGAAACCCAAAGAGAGAGAAAACCACAGAATGATTTTTCTTATATGTATTTAAGAATTAGATTCATTGGAAGCACCAGTTTCCTTTGTTTTCCAACTACAACTGGAAGGAGGCTCCAACCCCCTAGTTTCTCAGGCTACAACCTAAGGGAAGCTCCAAATCCCTAATTATTTGGATACAACCAGAAGGAGGCTACAACCCTCTATGTTCTCCAGCTACAACCGGAAGGTGGCTACAACCACTTGTCCTTTCATCATCCAACCGCCTTGAAATACAGGTAGAATGATGGAACCACTGCCACACTATCACTATGAGATATACTGCTGTAAACTTGTACCAATCAACCTACACCAAACAACCTGTAACAACCTGTACCAATAACATGTGCCAACATGTACCATACATCAACCTGTACCTCAACCTATACCATAAATAAATGCATCAACCATGCACCAAACTTGTACAAATAACTTGTCACCATAACCTGTCCAAACAACCTATCACAACAACCCGTCTCATCAATCTTACCAACCAAATCATATCTACTCACCAAGATCAATCACCAAGACAACTCTCAACCATATTCACAATATCACCAAGATGTGCATCAACAAAGCATAACACAACAACTCATAATAATCACCAAGATCAATATGTGCTTCTAATAATATACCAAGACAAGTATTCTACATAATCCATAAACCATGTGTAACAATACTCCTAAGAAGTACGTCCAACCATGTACCAAGTATGTACCAATCATGCATCAACTACTCATCAAATATGACTCATCAAGATGTACCAACATCGTCAACTATACACCTCATGTATGTGCCAACTCATCAACTACTTGTCTCAACCATGTACCCAACATGTACCTCAACCAAAACCTCTCATCAATTTCATCATCCAAATCTGATTTGTAACTCTATAACAGACCTGGTGTATATGATCACATACATGGAAACCTTCTTTAACTTTAACAACAAGAGAATAGCATTTTCATCAAACTTTACTTTAGTCTCACATGACTAATTTTGGATTAGTCAACAACCCTAACTTGAAATAATCATAACTATGTACTTGTAATGAATAAATATCTCAAAATAGTACACAATTTTCTTCAGTGTCTTTTATGCAATTCCTCCAGGTTTCACTACTTGGAACCTCTTAGAAAAGGAGTTATAGAAAAAATGACATACTTTGTTGAATTATGGCTTATTTTAGAGAGAGAACTTGTAGAGTGTGCCCCACACACAATATTTGTTGTGTGGATATGAAAAGGGTACACAAAATAATGCATATTGTACTCTAACTAATACATTTGGTCTTATTTAATTTGGATCTGTTATGAAGAAGTTATGATGTTTTTACCTGAAACACCTGTTTTAGACTAGTTTTAGGACTAGCCACAAACCCTATTTTCCACGGAGTGTAACTCCAAAATACAACAACCCACAAGATCAAATTTTTATCACAACTACTTGGATATGTTTCCTCAACGACCTCCATATTTCATGGTCTGAATCATTCTAGAAAAAAAATTATTGTGAAAATGGTGAGATGACCTGTAAATAACATACCTTAGAAAGCATCATCAAAAGAATTTATCCTCTCTTGAATTTTGGCCTTCTTTACTTCACCTTCCCTCTGAAATTTGCCTTAGATATCCTTTGGTTACCTCAGTCACTTGTAGATATTCAATATTCTCAAGTGTAATTAAATGAGAGACCCTTGCCTCTTATTTATACTTTTATGTAGCTTCCTCAAGGGGTTATCTTCTAACCATATTAAACACGTTTCCTTATTTTAATGCTAACCCACTTCTAACCACTTGTCCACTTAGTAATTTCTCCATTAACTTTATTATTTAAATAATTTCTTTTGTATCCACTTTGACTTATAGTACACACATCACTTCACTTTATTATTTACCTTCTAACCATCTTAAACCACTTTCCTTAGTTTAGGTCTAACCCACTTCTAACCACTTGTACACTTAGTAATTTCTCCATTAACTTTATTACTTAAATAATTTCTTCTTTGCAACCACTTTGACCTCTTTGACCTTTTGGGGCTTCTAGATGACTCATGAGGGTTCTCCAACTTCACATGGCCATAACTCTCTAACCGTGAGGAGGTATGTGATGTTCCACATACCACCGAAAATGGAATGACATGTACTATCCATATAGAATAGTATTACCTTAAAATATATTAAAACTCATACCATTATACATCAAACAAACTTGGGTCCATTACCCAAACCTTTGTGTTACCGAAATTCACTTCCAGAATTTCTTCAAGGGTTGACATCAATGACAACCAACCCAAATAATCAACATTCAAATGCTGCCACAAATTGACGCATGAAGACATATCTTTAACCATTTGTATGAACTATAAACCCTTATTAAATGTGTGGAGGAGTTGGGTATCAAATGTCACATGAATTAATGTTCTCGTATGAAAATTTGAGTGTTGTTATGCCACAAAATGTCACATAGATAAGTCAAATATACCATAAATTCAGGACTTAAAAATGAATTTAGAATCAAGACATCAACCTTCAAGAAATGATAATATATTCCCAATGAGTAATTCGTTTAGTTTATTGAAAGAATCGTTGCATCCCTTATAGTATGGATTTGACCATTCCAAGCATGTCAACCATTAAATAGTCCAACGTTGGCAATTTAATCCCTAGTTAATGGTGAAAGAAAGAAAGACTATCTTTAAATTGCATTTTTCCAAGCATCAACTAGAAATCAAATCTAGAAAAATGATTATATTTGAGCCACTTTAGAGTTACTTCATTTATGAGGGTTAGATTAAAAAAACAAGTTTATGCCAGATCTATAACCCAAAACTATGTCAACTTATAGATTATGAAGCATAAAATGTTAACATAATGAGATCCAAGTTATATTAGATTTAACAATTTAGAACCAAATTTAAATTTTTAAATCTAATTCAAATTTAATCCATTAAACCCTAGATTACTTGTAAAACAAACAAATTGAAAGAGGAAAATTACATTGAGATGGTTTAGAGAGAAATAAAATTCCTAGAGCTACCATTGAGGACATCGAAAAAGATCACTTTTTCACTCCTTATGACCCTTCCCCAAGTCAAATATTGTTGGGAAACTTACTGGGAGAGCCATGATAGAGATGAGTCTACAAAATTTAGGACATAACACACTTTGGAGACTTTTGTTGACACCCTCAAGGAATTCTTCCCTATCGGAAACCATGATGACCAAAACATGAGATTGACAACTCTACATTAGGATAAAGACCAGATGGTGTTGGAGTACACTAATATATTTTTTACCTTGCACTCAAATATGGGTATCTAAGACTCCTATAAAAACCTGGTTTTGAAGTGCCGAAGTGGCCTTCACTTGTACATCCAAACAGACATGGATTTCTTGGAAATGTACTCATTGGGATCTACTTATTGATATGTTGTCAAAATCGAGAAAAAATTCAAGAAAATGAATAAGAAGGAGTTTGGGTTTACAAAACCACTACAATAGAAGAATGGTAAAGGTGACCCCAACTCACAAAACAAATGACAGAGAAATGATAGCCAAAATAAAAAAAAGCAATCCAAGCCACATGAAAACAAGGGTAATATAAATTCTAAGAAGGATACTCAAAAGTGGTGTGAGTTCCAAAAAATCCCCTGGCACAATATCGATGAATGTCTCTCAAAGCAATCATTGTTTATCAACTTAAGGGTGCAAGGTGTTTTAGTAAGATTGATCTGAATTCAATCTACCACCAGGTCTTGATTGAAAAAACTAATGTATGGATAAATGCCTTCAAGTCTAAAGAAATCCTTTTTGAGTGGTTGGTTATCCCTTTTGGCTTGTCTAATGATATTACAACATTTATGAGGATGGTGGATGATATATTTCAGTCATTCACAAACTCTTTTCCGGTTGTGTATTTGGATGACATCTACATATTCAATAGAACTTAGGCATAACATTTGCAGCACATTCATCAGATCTTGAGCACTTTTTGATAACACAATCTATATACTAGCTTAGAGAAATGATCATTTGGCATGCAGAGAATTCAATATCTAGGATACATTATGGATGAACATGGGGTGCATGTGGACCCAACCAAGATCCAATTCATTTTCAATTGGTCGGCCTTGACAACTTTGACAGATCTCCACAACTTCTTGGGCCTTGCCAACTTCTATCATAGGTTTGTGTTGGGGTTCTCCCATATCGTTTGGCCCTTAAGTCAAGTCACCAAGGGTGAAGGTAAAGCCAATTTTTCTTGGTCTAATTCACGACATAAATCATTTGAGGATATGAAACACTGCCTCTGCCCGACACCCATCCTCACTTTTCGAGACTAGCCATAGTCATTTGAAATTGAGACAAATTATTTGAACTATGTTATCGGTGCATTTATCATTCAACATGGACATTCAGTGACCTATCATAGTGAGACACTTTTTGATACTATTTACAGGTATCCCACCTATGACAAGGAAATGTACTCCATTGTGAAAGCATGCCAACAGTGGAATCATTGTATTTTGGGAAAGGAAACGATCATCCACATTGATCACAAGTCTCTACAATTCATACAGACACAAGGAAAGTTATAGAATAATTTCCATAAGAAGTGGTCCATGTACTTGCAACAATTCCATTTGAAAATTAAGTACAAGAAGGGTAACACAAATCATGTTGCATACTACCTCAACTAGCCCCCAATTGTGGTACTAACCATAGTTCTTGAATCATGTTGAAATGAAACCTCTGGGTGGCCCCAATTATATGAAAATGACCATAACTTCGTTGCTACACATCGTACACTGGGTAGAGGTTAACAAGTTCCATAATTTCATGTTCAGGACACACTTTCGTGCTATCTAGGACATATTTTTGTTCCTTTGAGAGATAATGAAAATCTAATTAAGGAGGAACATTACAGTTGGGTGGAAGGGCACTTTGTTGTGGAGAAGATAGTAGCAGTACTATAGAAGCATTTCTACTGGCGAAAATTATGAAATGACGTCAATGGATATATTATATCATGTACTAATTATGTCATTGCTAAACCTTCCATTAAGAAGTAGGGGTTGTACACTCCTCTACCTAGACCATACAAGCCTTGGGAGTCAATATCCATGGATTACATGCCAAGTCTCCCCTCTTCCAAGCATGGCAACAATTTTATCTTTGTGGTTGTTGATCATTTCTTTAGGATGGCCATTTTGGCACCATGTAAGAAGAGTATCACATCTAAATCCACTACTAATATCTTCTTTGAGCATGCTTGGGTTAATTTTGGGCTACCAAGAAACATTATTTGAGATAGGGATTGTAGGTTCCTCGGTACCTTCTGGTCCAGATTATTGTCTCTAATGGACACCAGGATGACCAAATAAACTGTCTTCCACCCCATAATATATGGAAACATATAATTGGTCAAATTCCCCTGACTATGATATCGGTTCAGTCCTCACTCAAAATGGATATTCAATGTCCTATCATAGTGAGACACTTTTTGATACTATTCACAGGTATCCCATCTATGACAAGAAAATGTACTCCATTGTACAAGCATGCAAACCATGGAAAAATTATATGTTGGGAAAGGAAATGATCATCCACACTAATCACAAGTCTCTGCAATTCATACAAACACAAGGAAAGTTACAAAATGACCTCCATCAAAAGTGGTCCATGTGCTTGTTACAATTCCACTTGAACATTAAGCACAATAAGGGTAACATAAACCATGTTGTAGACTACCTCAACTCTCCCATGATTGTTGTACTCACCTTAATTCTTGACTCATGTTAGAACAAGACCTCTGAGTGGCCCAATTGTACGATAATGAACTTTACTTTGTTTCTACATATCAAACACTGGGTGGAGGTAAACAACTTCCAAAATTTCACGCCTAAGACACACTTTTGTGCTATTTGGGAAATCTTTGTGCTCCTTCAAGAGATCATGAAAATATAATTAAGGAGGCACATTACAGTTGGGTGGAAAGGCACTTCGTTGTGGAGAAGATAGTAGAAGTATTTCTAATGACCAAAATTTTGACATGATGTCAATGTATATTTTAGATCGTGCACTACCCATGGCATTGCTAAACCTTCCATTAGCAATTAGGGGTTGTATTCTCCTCTACCTACACCATAAAATCCTTGGGAGTCAATCTCCATGGATTACATACCAACTTTTCTATCCACCAAGCATGGTAGAAATATTTTCTTTGTGTTTCTTGATCGGTTCTTTAAGATGGCCATTTTGGCACCATGTAAGAATAGTATCACAATTGAATCCAGTTCTAAGATATTCTTCGAGCATGTTTGGGTTCATTTTGGGCTAGCACAGACCATTATTTCAAATAGGGATCATAGGTTCCTCACTACCTTATGGTCCAAACTATGGTCTCTGATGAAAACCAAGCTGGCCAAATCGACTACCTTACACCCCCTAATAGATGGAAAAAATAGAATTGGTCAATAGGATTATTGTGCATATCATTCACATGTACAACGTGATGCATCCACGTACATGGGATGAGAGCCTTCCTTATGTTCAACATAGCTAAAATATATCCCTCCACATCTCTACTGGCCACAACCTTTTCTAGGTGTCCTTGGGGTTCCAACCATTAAACCCCATTGATGTATCTCTACCCATTTCATCTTCATAGGAAAAATCCTCCCATACTTCAACTGAGGTAGATAGAACAACCAAATTTTTTGAGCAGATATGGCACATCCTATTGAGCACATACTTGTACTGAGAGGAGGGGTGAATCAATATAAGACAATTTTTTAGTTTTTCAAACATTCATAAAACATGATAAAAAAATCACATATGATATCTATTAACTATAGAACATGGAACACAAGATTTACGTGGAAATCGTTTCAGGAGAAAACCACAAAATGTTTCTTTATAATTTTTTGTAGGAACCAACCTACTTGAGACACCGATCCCCACAAGTACAAATCCTAGTAGGAACCAACCTACTCTTACAAATCTTTGTAGACACTAATATCCTAGAGACACCAATCCCCACCACTAAGAACCAACATAGCAAGAGAGACCAATCTCTTTTTTTAGCAGAACCAACATAATCTTACATATCTTTGTAGGCACCAATATACTAGAGAAACCAATCCCCAATGCTAAGCACCAACTTAGAAAGAGACACCAATCTATTTGTGTGAGTGGAACTAACCTTCACCAAGTCTGCTTTCTTCTTTTTCCTTCTCTAAGTATACTCCATGCTTCTGCCTTCACTAGATCTACTCACTATTTCTACCTTCACTAGGGCTTCTCACTACTTTTTCCTTTACTAGGTCAAACCAAAATTTGAATCTCCAATTGCTAACTTTTCCAAAGCTTTCTATTTTGGACCTCTTCCCAAGAACTAAATTGTACAGCATGACACATATCCAATTTTGCAAATTTTACTCTGAAGTTTTTTACCTAAGGTAATTTTGTATGTCTCATCTCTTCTTTGGATTTTTCACAGTCTCGAGAGTCCTAGAAAATAACTTATAGTGAAAATTCCAAGCTCACTTGTTTGAAATTGATCTTAGGACCATTCATAAACCCTAAATTCCACTAAGCATATCTCAGAAAGCACAGCTAACCAATATATGAAATTTTTACTTTAGGTACTTTTATATGTCTCCTATGTTCTGTAAAATTTGCATAGTCCGAAGAGTCTTAGAAAATAAGTTATAGTGAAAATACCAAATAGACTTGTTTAAAATTGTTTTGAGGACCATTCAAAAATCTTAATTCCACAAAGAATATCTTAGAAATTATAGCGAACCAACATATGAAATTTTTACCACATGTACCCAAAGTTCTCTTCTCTGTTTCTACAAAATTTCAAGGTCTGAAATTTCCCAAACAATAAGTTATAGTGAAAGTGCCACGCTGACCTGTTTGAAACCAATTTCAGGAGCATTGAAGAACCCTAACTTCCACAAGGAATATCTCTGAAATTATCTCAAAACAACATATGAAATTTTTGCCACATATACCAAGAGATCTCTCCTACATCTTTTCAAAATTTTAAGGTCCAAAACGTCCCAAAAAATAAGTCATAGTGAAAGTTCCAAGTTGACATGTTCGAAATTGATTTAAGAAGCAATCAAGAACCATAACTTCCACAGGGAATATGTATGAACATTTAGCTAATTGACATCTAGAATTCTTACCACATGTACCTAAACATCTTTTCTCTATCTCTTTAAAATTTTAAGTTCTAAAACATCCCAAAACATATGTTATCACAAAAATGCCAAATTGACATCAAACTGATTTCACAACTCTTCCCACTTGGAATGATATTCAATATTTGCTCATTTTTTTTTCACACAACCACTTTCTCTCAATATTTTCTACTTTTATTATTTTTCATAACCCTTTATGAAGTCTCATGTCCATTCATTAAATAATTAATTCCCCCTTTTTATTTTACTTTTCAAAATACCATGGGAAAATACCCAAACCCATGAGTTTGAAATCACTTTTTCACTTTTTACTTTTTCACATAAATCAATCTTGGAAATGACATGTGTATTGTAATGTTATAACATGACATTAATGACAATAATAATCCTATGACATCAATGAAAGTAATTCCAACACATTCAACAACAAGTTCATGATATCCTGCAAAAAGAGAAAGCTAAGTACAAGCAACGACGTGACCAACATTAGGTTCCACACAAGTTTTAGGTTGGTGATAAGGTGGTTTTTCATTTTCATAAAGAGTGTCTCACATAAATCTTTAACCACTCTGATATGGGCCTTACAAAATCATGAAGGTCGTGGGTGAGAACTCTTTTGAATTGAGTTTTCTCCCTTTCATTGGCTTGCACCCAATATTTAATCTTGATTTTCTTCGACCATATTTTTCAACCCTATTGGACACTTAAGAGGTGGTTGAGCATTTGGCGCCTACATAACTCAATCCTGACTTCCTTTATTAGGATACAATGGATCACATCATGGAAACAAAGATAAATGTTTCTTGCTAGCATAACATACAACTCTATCGGGTTGTCAAAGCATGACAACTTCTCCACCAAAGAAAGTGACTCACTAGAAGTCAGATTCAAAAACAATTTCCCCATGTAATGAGGGAACTTGGTGCAATGAATACCATTGATTCATAAGGGGGGAGTACTAATATAGGTGGACATCGGTTTCCACCCACCTCTTCCACTAACTCAACATGATTCTCCATCTTGGAAATTAATTTTTATCTATAGTTTTTTTAGTCTTAAACTTCCATGGTTGTTTTGAGGCCTTAAACAATGTTTTTGTTTCCATTCATGGGATTTGTGTGGTCATGGCCTACCTATGCCTACAAAAAAATGTACTTATCATTTATATATATCCAACAACCTATTATGTGCACAAAACATAGATTGTATGCAAAAGTTGTGCCCCTGAGAAGTTCACGTATCAACTAGTCACCTAGAGGTATGCAATCCTTTTTGGTGCTTCATCTCCTAGAGTTATGGTTTTGTATATTTAAGGGTTTTTCCTCTGAGTATTTAGTATTGTGTGTTAAAAAGGCCATTTTGGTCTCTTGTAATGGTTTTTTGCGAATGAGCACAACCGAAACCTCTCTCTTCATAGATAAGTTACCACCAATCTAATTAGTTTGTATTGATTTATATTTTACAATATTTCCCTATTTTATTCATTAATAGAACTTGGGTTTGAATACATTACTATTCTCTTTGTAATATTTCCTTGTGTGTGTTCCATTCATATTCCTTCCTTTCATTTTTTTCTCTGTACAATCTATATTAGGAAAACTTAAAAAGTAAGGGAATTTGTTTTTACTTAGCAACCTCATTGTGCACCCATCACGACATGGGCCGATATGTACCTACCATGTGACACTTTGGTTACCTGTTATGTATTTCTTAAAAAGGGCATAACTTTGACATTTAGAGCATTTTTTTAGTGCCATTTATTTAAACTGCCTATTTTTTTGAGAACATTGTATTCAATCATTCAATTTCTACTTTTGAATCCATATTACCTACATATTTTAATATGTCTAGTCCAAGTGATCTTTACTTACCATTTCAAACTACTTCTCATGGAAATATCACATGGAAGATACACTATGAAGTAAAGGAATTTACCATATTACCTTGGGAAAAGAAATTACCCCACTAATGCCTCAAAGAAATCCAAATAGGTTAATAAAAATGACAAAGCACACAGATTAATTAGAATTTCCATCTCTAGTGACCTATGGTTTCACCTTCAACTAGTTGAAAAACAAATTTCATTTGGACAAATCTAGAAACCATATTTGGTAAACACATTTAGATTCAATTTGCACACCAGATCGAAAACCAATTGATCTTTAAATCCCAATGATTTCTCTTGCATTGAATATTATCTATCTAAGTTGAAAAAACTTAGAATTTTACTTGAAGATTGTAACATACCAAAGAAACATGATCCATGTATATATATGTTATTACCCCACTAATGCCTCAAAGAAATCCAAATAGGTTAATAAAAATGACAAAGCATGTGGATTAATTGGAATTTACATCTCTAGTGATTTATGGTTTCACCTTCAAGGGGTTGACAAACAAATGTAATTTGGAGAAAGATAGAAAACATATTTGGTAAACACATTGTTAAGCACACCAACTCAAAAACCAATTGATTTCTTTAAATCCCAATGATTTCTCTTGCATTGAATATTATCTATCTAAGTTGAAAACACTTAGAATTTTACTTGAAGATAGTAACATACCAAAGAAAGATGATCAATGTATATATATGTTATTCTTGCTAAGCTTAGTAGTGCATATTCTATCTTTTTATCTATTTCTCACTCCACTAGAGAAGCTCTAGGGGTTGCTTACAAAACACTTACTTTAATATTGTAACGTACCAAAGAAACATTATTAATGTATATATGTTATTATTTATATGCTTAGTAGTGCATATTTTATTGTTTTATCTATTTCTCACTCCACCAGAGAAGCTCTAGGGGTTGCTTACAAAGCACTTAACCTTGAATCTTTTTATGATTCTTTGGTTAGAGAACAAGATGAACTCTTACATATTAGAGTCATAAGCACTACAAGTAAATATTACAAGGACTTAATGGAGAAATAGAAGGATAAATCCAAGCATATCAAGAAGCAACACCCTTGCAATAACAAATAAAAAAATGTTCCCAGTGTTAGAAAAAACAGGATCACAGAGCAATAAAATAAAAACAAATGTGGAAATAAAACACAGAATATAAACAATACAATAGAGACACACATATATGTGGTTCGCCCAAAGTGGGCTATGTCCACCATAGAAATTGCCAAGTCCTTCATTTTTTATTATCCAACAAATGAAGAGATCCAAGAAGTGGTCGTGTTGATGCAATCTTCGGTCGATCCCACTATTCTCTTGGAGAGTGACAAGTCTAAGGAAGTGACATTCCCGATGCAATGTTTGGTCAATCCCACTCTTCTTTTGGAGGGTGATGCGTATTTCGACCATGTCCTTATCATTTCTATTCACATACCTTCTGAACAAGGGAAAATTAAACTCTCTCTGAATACACTCCTTCCAAGTCCTAGGATGGTTTCCTTTGATGGGAATGATATTGTAGATGAAGGATCCTATGCAAGTATTTTATCCTCCTCGGCTTGGAAATTTTTAGGTTCTCCCAAGCTTGTGTCAGCTACATGTGAGTTGTTGACTTTTGATAGAAATCATGCATGAGAGCCCTGGCTTCCCCCATGATATGCTGCTTAAAACAACATCTCGGAGTCTTAGTTAAGTTATTTTATGACTCTCTAAAAAAGTGAAAATATTGTCGAGTGAACTTCTCTCTTTCACACTCGTTAAATGGATTTGAAAGGACATATATTTGGTGTAAGTTTAACCCTTTTTTTCAGACCAAGTAGACTAATTTCAAAAAATGAATACTCTAGTCAACATTGGCTAGAAGAGTTCTCTTGGGTATTGTTTTATACTTTTTCAGGCCTAGGGGACTAAATCTACAAAAAAAGGGCATTCTTTAGAGTTAAGTTGTAATTTCATTCCATTATCTTTCTTGCAGTATTGAGCCTCACCCCATGCAACTTGCTTGGAAGGCCTTTCCATTTCCCTATGCAGACTTGAAGTCCCCTTTTGTACTTCCCAGAGCCAAAAATCATATTTTTCCACATATACACGCCCTACAAGTTAGACATTATGCATATATGTAGGTTGCACCACTACAGCCCACGTATATCAAGTTTGGTGCTCAAAATTAAAAATTGTGTCGAGTTTCCATGTCACATCACGAGATCTATGATCCTTGACCTTCCATATATTGGAAACGTTCCAACTCGGCCATTCAGTTCCATTTGAAGGCTATAAATTGAGCCATATCCAAGTCATGGAAGAGGAGAGAATTCAAATTTTTAGAGCAAAGATACTCTGGAGAAATTTTCACTTCACATTGAGTCAGCATCCCTTTATCTTTGAAATTTTGAACACATTGTTCATCCCCCAAGCTCTTCCTTATTTGATGGAGAACCTCATTGTCTCCTTTATATGAGCTTGACTTTGGTGGAGGATTGAAGTGGTGGAGGCCCTGCAAGAAGGGACATAGTTTCTCGATTCTGAGATGTGCTGACATGGATATTTTCCACTTATACATTGATGTTGATCATTTTTTAATATAATTATTATTTTCTCGTCCAATTGATATATTGCAAATATTTGAATTATTATTCCATGGGCGTATTTGTTATGAATGTTAATGGATTGTGCTATTGTATATGCTAACATTATATATTATCACCATGTGCTTGTGTATATTGGTTTTTGAGGACAAGTTGTAGGTATAAAGCTTTGAGTTGCGTGCTCAACAGTGGTCTTCATCAAACGTCCGGATGAGGTAGGCTCTTGATCTTGTCTAGTTAGCATTTTCATTTATATAACATACTTAGGATTAGAGTTGATTTCTGCAGTCATTACATCTGTTGTGGTGAAACCTGCATATACGCATGTTGTCTAACTTGTAGGGCATGTATATGCGGAAAAATATGATTTTTTGGCTATGGGAAGTACAAAATGGGAATTCAAGTCTGCATAGGGAAATGGAAAGGCCATCCAAGAAAGTTGCATGGGGTGAGGAAAAATTTTCTATAACAACAGGAAAGTGATGTGAATACCATAAAATCCCTTAGCACGACACCAAAGAATTTTGCTCCAAGTAGTCACTAGTGGTCAAGCTGAAATATTCTGAGTCTGAGGTAGATTATGACTCCGAATTAAATCCAGAAGAAGGGAAGCAGATTATCGATGCCAAACCCAGTGCCACTGTCGCTACCAACAAAGTACATCCAAGAAAACCAGAAGAACCAGAGGAAGGGGAACACATCTTTCACTCATATATGTGTGTAAAGGAGGCTCTACTTCATTTCATTGTCGATAGTGGAAGTCAGAAGAACCTGATCTCAACAGAGGTCGTCAAGCAGCTGGACTTGTTGATGACACCACACCCGCATCCCTAGACCATCGACTGGCTTCACCAAGAAAGAGATCTCTGCGTCAGCCAACAATGTCGTCTTACCTACGACATCAAGCCCTTCAAAGTTGAGGTATTGTGTGATATTGCTCCCCTTGAAGTTTTTGATGTTCTTTTAGGACAACCATATTTGTGGAAGCAACATGCTATGTATGAGTCTAGAACTTGTAGTGCTATTATTACTTTGGGTAGAAAATTGTACAGGATACTAGAGGTAGCGCCGCCTACCGCTATTTCTTTAATCTCTACTAAGCAATGTAGTAAGGCCATTTCACAGACTAAGAAGTTCGTCTTCTTTGTGATTTGTTCTCATGGTAAGCAAAAGGTCGTTGCCACATCCGTGACCTCCACACAAAGCCTCTCTTTGTAGAAGAAGAAAGTGGATGGGATCGTGGAAGAGTACAAAGACATCTTCTCCTCACCAGTCAGGGTATCGATGCACTACCAAGTCAAGCATCCAATTGATCTAACCCCCAGTGCACCTATACCTAATGGATGAGTCTATTATTGCCCGATGATGGAAAATGATGAAATCAAGCGTCAAATCCAAGAGCTGCTTCAAAAGGGTCACATCAGACCCAACTCCTCCCCTTGCGGAAGCCCGATTGTACTGGTGTAGAAGAAATACGGGACCTGGTGACTCTGCATTGATTACAAAGCATTAAACAAAATCACAGTCAGGAATCAGTACCCAATTCCTCGAATTGGTGACCTTAATCTTGACCAACTCAAAGGGGAAAAATTCTTCAACAAGATTGACCTAAAGTTTGGTTGCCACCAAGTTCCCATTGAACTGACTGATGTATGGAAGACAACTTTCAAATCTAAAGAAGGTCTCTTCAAATGGCTAGTCATGCCCTTTGGCTTAACAAATGAACCAACAACTTTCATGAAGTTGATGGATGATGTATTGAAACCTTTCACCAACTCTTTTGTGGTGGTATATTTGGATGACATCCTCATCTTCAACAAAACTTGGGAGGAGCACATGCAGCATATTCAATAGGTTTTGAGCACTCTGCGATAGCACAAGCTATATGCCCACTTGGAAAAATTATCCTTTGGCATGAACAGGGTCCAATAATTGGGCTACATTGTTGATGAGCATGGGGTACATATGGATCCAGCTAAGATCCAAGTCATTTGTGATTGTCCAGCACTGACCACACTAACTGAGCTTCGAAGCTTCTTGGGACTTGCCAACTTCTATCGATGGTTCGTGTTGGGATTCTCCCATATTGCATGGGCCCTCAGCCAAGTGAACAAGGGCGGTGGCATGGAAAATTTTGCATGGGGGGAAGCACAACAACGAGCATTTGATGATCTGAAGCATCGATTATGCCCAACTCAAGTACTCTCCTTACCCAATCCGCAACAATCGTTCGAGATTGATACTGATGCATCTAACTATGCTATAGGCGCATTTCTCACTCAGCACGGTCATCCAGTAGCATAACATAGTGAGACACTCCCATATATCGTCTGGAAATACCCCACCTATGACAAAAAAATGTATTCCATTGTGCAAGCTTGTCGTCAATGGAAACATTACATTCTAGGAAATGAGACAATCATCCACATTGATCACAAGCCTCTACAGTTCATATTATCTTGCTCACTGCTTCAATCGACCTCCCATGGATGCACTCACCAACATGCTCCATTCATGTGGGCATGAGGCATTGAATGGCCCCAAACCATTTATGCATTCAAAAATGCAATTTAAATAACAGAAAATTGAGATTTCACCAAGATCTATTTCGCTTGATTCCAATGAAAAAATTCAAAAAATAAAATGTTTAGACAAAGCCATTAAAAAATAAGATACAATATCACTTTTTTCTTTATTTATATTTTTTTCAATAAAACATAATTATTTTTAGTAGAAGTGGGTTGCACCGGCTCTACTTGTATACTTCCCTTCTTTGCCATGTCTGTGTTTGAAATTTTAAACAAGATACTATTTTGTCTGTAAAATTACCCACCATATCCAATAAGTTATTCTTCTTTCTATTCATTAACCTAGCATTCTATTACAGTTGGAATTGAAATTTTAAACAAGATACTATTTTGTCTATAAAATTACCACCATATCCAATAAGTTGTTATTCTTTCTATTCATTAACCTAGCATTCTATTACAATTGGAAATACTAGAGTTAAGGAGCTAGCATCATTCCTATGATATCAAAATATGGAAATTTAAAATTTGGAGACCAAGGATAACTGATATGCTTGAATAAGTATTTTCATGTAAAGATCATGTTTCATGTTTGAGTGCAAATGAAGAGACCTCACAGAAATGCGAAAGCCTCAACCAGGGAACCAAATTAGTTATTGATCATTATTTTAATTACAATAGGAATTTCAATTTGATTACTTTAACCATGTGGATGCCTTCCAGGAGAAATAAACTCCTCTATCTCAAACATCCATAAAAAAAAATTGACCATTTTGAATTGAGTTTGACCATACAAAATAAGCTACTGCAACTCTTATCGCTACCAAGTTTTGAATTGAATTTGACCATAAAAGATAAGCTACTGCAACTCTTATCGCTACCAAGTTGGATCAATATGAATATGAAGAGAAGATTTACCTGACCTGACCAAACCTCCACGTCGACCAGATCTCCTGTGAGTTGATAGACTCTGAGTGGGACCGTGACGGAGGACTAACCCGAAGGTATATGGTTCGTCAGAAAGAGAATAACCTGCTTTCTAGGAAGAACCCTGCCCATAAAAATAAAAAACATAGAAGAAATAAACTACTCCTTAAGATAAATCATCAAGCAATCAAAGCTGCATAGAAAAAGGGCAATTCCGTTATTTGATTTACTAAACAATTTTTTTTTATACGGAACGCTTTAGGTTGTCGAGATTGATACAGAGAATAAATCAATAAGCTGTGGAGAGAGATTTTTATTTATCGTTATCGTGCATCGTTTGAGTTCAGTCTATCGTTATATTAAGCACTATTTTGCCATTGTCGTTATATTAAGAACCCTAGTTTTTTATTTGGTGTACATTGAGCAAAGTCAACGTCCGTTGACTTTGTTTCATAGCCGTTGGATGGATAAAATCTGCCATCAAAATAAGGATTGCCAAGCTTTTACCACAGGCATAGTAACACAAGCATCGAAATATGAACAGTGGGACTTTATTTTTTGAAATGTGTCTTGGATTTTCACCCAAAAATTCATTATAGATCTATCATCAAAATATGAACACTTGG
Organism: Picea engelmannii; assembly: GCA_009831015.1. Classification (NCBI taxonomy): domain Eukaryota; kingdom Viridiplantae; phylum Streptophyta; class Pinopsida; order Pinales; family Pinaceae; genus Picea; species Picea engelmannii. The sequence goes on along the minus strand of ML783468.1, from coordinate 328,899 downwards.
ATATCGAAAGAGCGTATATGTACTAGAGTTATAATCGTGGAGTGCAAAGTGCAACAAGGACTTCACTTTTTTAAATGGGTTGTAGACTGTCGCCTGAAAATTCATGATCTATTTTGGTTTTTTAGTTATTAATAAAATAAGAGATATGAACATAAATTGATACAATATTATAAAAATGGTAATAAAATAAGAGATAATGTTTATTTTTGTAAAGGTAGAGTATGTACATCTTCATAAATTAAGTAGTCAAATTGCTATGTAAATCTCTTGTCTCACAAACAAGGAGATCTCACACATCAATTTGTTGTTTGGCTAGATCATGACCTTAAAATTAAACTATTATTATTATTATTATTATTATTATTAAAAATATCCCATAAAATGTTTGGACCCACCAAAATGACTTTTAGTGCACCAAAATACATGGGTGACATGTCCAACATACAAACATCATGTTCAATATAGAATGACCCTGTGGGAGAATGACGAGATAAGAAATCAAGTTTAGGAGTTGTTAGATAAAGGTTTGGTCACAGAAAGATTGAGTCCATGTGCAATTCCAACAGTGCTAAGTATGAAGAAAGATGGAGGATGGAGAATGTGCACATATTCTAGAACTATAAACAAAATTACAATCAAGTATAGGTTTCCATTACCCTGAATTGATGATTTGATGGATTGCTTAATTGGTGCTAAGTATTTTTAAAAATTGGATATGAAATGTGGGTATCATCAAATCGGGATTAGAGAAGGAAATGGATGGAAAACAACATTTAAAACAAACGATGGATTGTATGAATGGATGGTAATGCATGTTGGACTCACAAATGCCCCTAGCACTTTTATGATATTGATGAATGAAGTACTTAAAGAATTAATTAGTAAATTTGTTATAGTTTATCTGGATGATATTTTGATCTATAGTCAGTCTAGGGAAGAACACTTGAGACACATCAGGTTGGTTTTAGATAAACTACATCAGGAAAAGCTACTGATCAATTTGAAAAAGTGTAGTTTGTGAAGACAGAATTGGTTTATCTGGGTTTTTTGATATCTGAAGAAGGCTTCAAGATGGATCAAGAGAAGCTAAAGGCTATAATAAATTGGCCTACTCCAAGGAATACTTTTGAGATGAGATGTTTTCATGGCTTGGAAAGATTCTATAGAAAATTCATTAGGAATTTTAGTGGGATACATGCTCCAATTATAGAAACCCCTAAAGGAACCAAACAACCATTTAAACAGACAAAAGAAGTTGATAAAAATTTTAGATTATTAAAGAAGAAGATAACAAAACAACAAATTTTAGCACTACCGTATTTTAATAAACTCTTTCAAGTTGAATGTGATGCAAGTGGGACTATAATAGGAATTGTTCTAAGTCGAGAAAAGAAACCAATTGCTTATTTTAGTGAAAAATTAAATGAAGGAAAATAGAAATATTCTTTATATGACAAAGAGTTTTACACAATTATTCAAGTACTAAAGAAATGGAGACATTACCTCATTCCAAAGGAATTTTTTCTTTACACTGATAATCATGCCTTGTAGTACATTGGCAGTCAAACAAAATTAAATCAAAGACATGCCAAATGGATTTAGTTCTTGCATAATTTCACTTTTCTTACTAAGCATATAAGTGGGCAATAAAATAAGGTACCAGATGCATTGAGTAAAGTCAATTTGATTTTACAAGATTTTCAAGTAAGTGTTATGGGATTTGATGAGTTGAAAGAAATGTAGATGACGTAGATTTTAAGGATGCTTATGCAGTTTATGAAAATCCACTAAGTAGAGACAGAACTACATGGTTATATTACATTATTCAAGAAGGTTTATTGTTTAAAGGAAGAAAACTATGCATTCCAAGAAGTTTAATGAGGGAAAACATATTGAAGGAAAAGAACAGTGGTGGATTAGCAGGACATTTTGGACAGGATAATACATTTGCTCAGGTAAGTACATTTTATTTTTTGGCATGGCATGTATGTTGATGTCAAGAAATTTGTTGAAAGATGTAGGGTTTATCAGTGTGCAAAAGGAAGGAGACAAAATAGTGTATTGTATCAACCATTGCTAATCCCAGACTGACCATGGGACTCTGTAAGTATGGACTTTGTGTTAGGATTGTCAAGAACTCAATAAGATAATGATTCAATTTATGTGGTTTTTTATAGATTATTAAAAATGACAAACTTCGTAACTTGTAAGAAGACCAATGATGCAACTCACAATACAGATTTGTTCTTTAAATAAGCTTTCAGGTTGCATGGATTGCCAAAGAGTATTGTTTCTGACATAGACAAAAAAATTGTGGGTCATTTTTGGAGAACTTTATGGGAAAAGTTAGGGACCGATATCAACTTTAGTTCAACATACCACCCAAAAATTGATGGGAAAACAGAGGTGATAAATAGAATCTTAGGAAATATTTTGAGATGTCTGACAAGTGATCATCCCAAACAGTGGGATCGGGTACTTGCAAAAACAGAGTTTGCATATAATGATTCACCTAATAGAAGCACATGATTAATTATGTTTCATATTTTCTATGGAATGCATCGTAGAGGAATTTATGAGTTAAGGAATCTAGGAAAACAAGAAGTTAGAAGTGTTGATGGTGAAGATTTTGTAGTAAGTATGCAGGAATTGAAGGAAAGGGTCAAGCAACAACTACATGACAACAACAACAAGTACAAATAGAAGGAAGATTTCAAGAGAATACAATTGGATTTTGAAGTTGGATATTTGGTCATGGCACATTTCATAAGAGAAAGGTTTCCTAGGGGGAATATAATAAATTAAAACTTTAAAATATTGGACCATGTGAAGTGTTGAGAAATATTTCCTCAAATTATTATGAAATAGAACTTCCAAGTAACCTTGGAAGTTCTCCAATTTTTAATGCATCAGATTTGCACCCTTTTAAGGAACCAACACATAATTTTACCAATGCATTTGACAATGATAACATTCAGACTATTGATTCAGAGAAACAACTACCTACTGCACAATATAAACAAATTGAATCTATTTTGGACCAGAAGATAGTAAAGAAGACAACAGGAAAATAATATTTTAGGTACTTAGTCAAGTGGAAGGGACAACCACTTGAAGATGTCATGTGGATGACAACAACAAAAATATCTAAGTATGGTACAAGTATTGAAGAAATACTACAACAAGCACCAGAACAAGAATTTTCTTCCCCGGGAGTCTAATGCAAGAGAATATTTTACAACAATCTAGTATTTGACCTCTAAGGTCTTCAGAAATTTATGAGAGGAAGTTGGTTTCCTCATTGTAATTATATTTAATCATTTTCCTAAGTTGTAATAGTCTAGGGTGTTCTAGAAGAAGGCAGTTTTTCCATGAATGTAATAGGAGGTGGAAGAATTAGATAAATTAGGAATTATGTTTGGATCTGATCCTATCTTTCAGGGTCAAAATCGGGTTGTTTTAAGATAAATAGATTTTCTACGTAATTTTGGTCAGATTCAATCCTATCTCCATGGATCGGGTTGGTCTAATCCTTAGTGCATTAAAAGGATGATAGGAAAGAAAAGAGTGTGTATTAGAGGCTTGCAAAGAAAGAAGTGTGAGTGTGGAAAGGTCTAGGAGACCAAGAAGGGAATTGTGTCTATTGTCCCTATATTTTCATTCCTCTTCAAATAAGAATTGCATGCTTGTTGAATTCTGTGTAATTGGATTCTTTGGAGGATTCTATTATGTTGTCAAATGGTGTGAGAATGAATATGTGTTATAGGTTCTAGATTGACCCTTACACGGAGTGAAATCCACACTATCAAGTATTGTGTGTTTTGTTTGTTTAACGAGGAAGAATCAATGGTTCATAGGTCACCTATAGTTGAGGAATATTCACCCTCGATCACGATAGGATCGACGTTGATCCAATTCTAATCGAAATCATTGAAATATCAAAAGGATCAATGAAATCATAACCAATTGTTGATCGGTAGAAATGATTGATGACTCTCATTCAATTGCGGGCCCTAACTAGCGCAGAGGTTAATTNCCCCCCCCGCAATTTCAACACATGCACAATTTGAGATCCAAGCACCAAAAACCGGTGGATCGTGGTACCCCATGTCTCAGGATTCATAATGGAAATCCAACCCCCCACAAAATAGATCTTGGTCACCAACATATAGTCTTTTGGAGTTGAGATTCAAGGAGTTTAGCATCCAAACTCCTATCTCCATAAAATAACCTATGGTTTTTGGCTCATGGTCGTGTGGTAAAGGATTTAGCGCCCGAGTTTAAGTCCTAGGTTCCAACATTTGGTCACATAGTCAAGGAAAGTACCAAAACCATATATAAGGTAATTTCAAGTTTTTAATTTAATTTGAATTCTATTAATTAAATGAATTTTTCATAATTGTTTGAGCTTAAGAGAAGGGAACCATTCCATATTGGTCATCACTTAGTACAATGTATCATCCAGAGTCAGATGGGAAAATAAAAAGGACTAACATGATAATTGAGGACATTCTTAGAATGTATGTGATGGACCAACCATCAAAGTGGGAAGATTATATTCATTTGGTTGAGTTTTCCTACAATAATGAGTATCATGCCTCATTGAAAATGAGTCTGTTTGAAGCATTGTATGGAAGAAAATGTAACACTCTGGTGAGTTGGGATAATTCAATAGACAGAGAATTTGTTGGGCCATAATTGCTAAAGGAAATGGAAGAGAATATGACAAATATAAAGAAAAATTCAAAGTTTTCCCAGGATATGCAGAATAGTTATGCAGACAAGAAGGGAGTGTTTAGATATTTCAAAGTGGGAGAGCATGTGTTATTAAAAGTGAAGGCAAAAAGAAGTTTGTTAATATTAGGAAGCTTCCCAAAGTTGGCAGCGAGATATTGTGGACCTTTTTAAATATTAGAAAGGATAGGTCCAATTGCATACATTCTATCACTTTCTGCATCCATGAGAGTGCATAATGTATTTCATGTATCATTATTAAAGAAATATGTGTCTAACCCTAACCACATAATTGATTGGAATGTGATCCAGGTGGAGCACAAAGGGGGTTTTCAGGTGCAAGCAGTATGCATCGTGGACCGGAAAGTCAAAGTGCTTAGGAACAAGGCCATAGGGCTAGTAAAGGTTCAACGGGCCTACTACAGTCCTGAAGATTCTACTTGCGAGCATGAAGAAAACATGTGGAAGAAATACCCACAAATTTTTGACAATTTTGAAGAGAATGGAATGCAAGAGTTCATTTTAAGCAACTAGAGTTCCAGAACCACATCTCAGAGTCCTGGCCAACTGAGTTAGGGACCTTGATAAAATAATGGTTCATTCCTTGGGTTAGCCTTGATAAATGGATGGTATATCCCTTGAGTTAGACTTGATAAACTAATGGTGCATTCATTGGTTCAGGGAGTTGAGAGGAACATGAGATTATGGTTGGAACTGTTGCTAGAGTTGTTAAATTGCATAATTTTATGTTCTAAATATTGTGATGAAAATTTACATATGTGTGTATAGGCATAGTGTGCACCGAGGGTGGTGCACAATTGTAGGGGAGGGGGAATGTAACATCCCCACTATAATCCTCAATTTAATTAATGTTTAATGTAGATATAATATGTCACTATGGCCAAGTGATGTAATATGTGAGTTGTATTTCTATGTTTTAATAATAATAATGTGATGTCAGCTACTAAGGGGACATGGACAAGAGATGGGGGATGAATTAATCCATAAGAGAGGGGAGTGTCTAGGATAATGGCCAAGAGGGGATCAAGGGGGAATTACCTATGTATATTAATTCAACCCATTTTCCTAAATTTTCTATTTGTATATGAACCTTACAATTTATGATTGAGTGTTCCCAAAGACAATCATTGAATACATGTAAGAGGGTGGTTGTGAGTAGTCACAGCCCATAGTTACTGGGCACATGGGGGCTGAGTACAATCAGCTTGAGAAAGTTTGTGAGTCAAGAAGTCAATCCAAAGGAGAGAAAATTCATATGGGTAGCTAATCACAGTTTACACAAGAAGCTTTTGGTGCATGGGGAGCAAGTAGAGAACAAGAAAGAGAGATTGGAGTTGGTGCAGCCATGGAGGGCGAATTCTAGAGCAAGATGGAGTGTATCTGGAGCATTTGGAGCTGAAAAATGAAGATCCAGGTTTCCAGGCTTGAAAAGTGAACTCCTGAGTGAGTGGCACTAAAACAATGATTTTTTAATGTGTTTTGTTGGTAGTTCTCCTAGAAGCAAGTTCCCTTGAGTTCCCAGTTGAGAGATTTTTGGTTACATGTGCCAGAGAGACCCTGATAAATAAATGATCCATATTTTATGAGAAGAACAAAATGAACATAGATTATTATTATTATTAACAAAGAGACACAATGAAAAATAACAAAGATACAGTAAAATAGGCTTCTATTCAATAAAGAAATTTGTTGAAACTGTAAAATGAAGACTGGAAACAAGATTGCTATAATGGTGTGTAAAATTATTTTTACAATGAACATGAATTCCAAAACCCTAGACATCCAAAAACCTAACCCTAGGAGATGAAGCGCCAAAATTCATGTGGGCCCCATTGGGGTAAGTTGGTACATCAACTTCACGGGGTCGTAACTTTTGCACACGATCTTTGTTTTAGGCGCACGATAGCCTGTTGGAAATTTCTAAACGAGGATTACACATTATGTCATCAAACTTTGACTTTGTTTATAGTTTAGTTGTGGAGAGACCTAAAAATGTTGTTTAGGGCCTCAAAACAGCCTCAGAAGTTCAAGACCCGAAAACTAAGGAAAAACTGCCAAACTAAAAAACTATCAAGATGAGCCAATTGGAATAGGTAGGTGGACATCCATATCCACCTGGATCAATCCTCCCCCCTTAGTAAGTAATTTTCTCCATTGTTTTGAGTTCCCCCATCAGATGATGGAATTTCTGCTGAATTTGGCCCCGGGTGAGCCACTTGCCTTGGTGCAAGAGTTGCCCTGCTTTGATAACTTGATAAAGTTGGATCATCTTTTGGAGGGTACCCTTGAACCGTGTGTCCATGATCCAATCAATGGATGCATGTTCCATGCAATAAAGATTGAGATCGATTGGTGTCAATTGTTATGTTATCTCCAAGGTGTCCAATAATGGTGGAAAATATGGTTGAAGGAGATTCACACTAAACGATGGGTGCAAGCCAAGGAAGGGGTGAATGTTGAGCTCAAAATCATTGTTGCCCACAACCTTAGTGATGGTGTAAGGTCCATAGTGGAGTGGATGAAGCTTCTAATGTTCTGTTGTAAGGTGTTCTTTTTACAACTGCAACCAAACTTTGTCACCCACTTGAAACGTGTAGGACACCCATTGTTGATCATGGTGTTTCTTGTACTTGGCATTGGACTTCTGTAAAATATCTCAAACCTGTTGGAGGATGTGCTTGATTCGCTCAATGAACCGGGTGGCTTTGTCGACTTCAGTTTGATCATGAGACGAGTCTTCCTGGGTGGTCAGAAGAGGTATTTTAACATCCATGGGACACAATGATCCAAATTATTTTGGAACGAAACGAAAGAATAGATATTACAATGAAATACTCATAAAAATTGCCAGAAATAGAGAGGTATAGAAATACATGATTTCTATTAATGAAATAAATGTACAAAGACTGTAAAAATACATAGTGCAAGACTCACTATAATGGTGGCATCTTTATCTCTGAGAAGAGATGTGATGGCTATGCTCATTCACAAGAAGATGATTACAATGAGGGTATGAATGCCTTTTTATGATAAACATGAATGCCAAAACTGTTGACTTGGTGGTCAGCACCTCCTTCAGGACTCGCGACATGGTCTAACAACCTCCCATGGATCCATTAACTATGGTGATGATGAGTTTACTAATCACCCAGAGGTTTTTGTCTAACGATTGTCATACTACTACGAAAATGGTATCAGAGCAAAAGGTTACAGGTTCGAGTCCACTCGATTGCTGTCGAGTACCTCAGTTGGTGTTGAGGGGGAGATTGTTGACTTGGTGGTCAACACCTCCTTTGGGACTCGCGACATGGTCTAACAACCTCTAGTGGATCCATTAACTCTGGCGGTGATGAGTTTAATAATCACCCACGGGTTTTGGTCTAACGAATTTTGTACTACCACAAAAATGTTGGACAACTAAGAAGGCGGTTGGATCAGTTTCTTACTGTTCTTAAACAATTTTTCCCATTTTAATCTCTTTACTGAACACATAATGACAATCACCATGATGATGGGAAATAAGAAATAGAATGTTAAACATCAATCACACACATGAAATATACAGAGACAAATATTTCCTGAGGAAACCCATAAAGGGTAAAAAAAAATTATTCTTGATATGATAAGTAATCTTTACATTTTGTACATTATCATACTTATGAGCTCCAACTCATTGTCAGGCTATAGTCACTGTCTTGTAAGCTTCAACTTGCTAAGAGAACCAACTCTCTGGTTTCTCTAGCACCCACTAGAAGGAAGTACCAACTCCTTGAGTGTTCCAACACCAACTGGATGAAAGCACCAACTTCCAGTCACATAGGCACCAACCTATATAACAAAGAACAATAGTTCTCCCTTGCACCACCCTGCCACCCTGGTTTTTCTGGCTGCAACCAGATGGAAGCTACAACTCCCTGTGTTCAAGCACCCACTTGAAAATCTGAGGACAACAGTCCTCCCTAACACCTTCCTACCAACCTTCTTATAAATCTTTACTTCTCATAAAGTTATTACAGTGATACAGGATTTATCAATGGCTTACCACTCACATCGTTGTTCTGCTACACTTCTCTACTCTTCCTGCATCAGTGTCTTCCTTCTTGCATATGTTGCACTTTCTGTTCTTTTTCCTTTTATGATATGTGCGCCATATGCACACCATGCGCTATCCCCCTTCTATGCATTTCAGCTGCTACACACAGCCTTCTCTTACTTGCATGAATTACACTCAACAACAACCCCAATCTCTTCTATGTTTTTCATTTTTATCCTCTCTGTGCACCTTCTACCTCCTCATGCGCAATATCTATGCATGCTATTTACAGTGACACTGTTCTACCCCACATTTTGTTTACTATAACTTCTCCTTGCTCTCACATTACTCCATAGCAGAATCTCCTCACCTCCCCATTTTGCATGCCTCTCTCACATCAAGTCATATCATGATCATCATGGCAACTCATCATCTTCTCTGGCAGTTATGTTGCCTGTGATTTCATCATCAGTGGTCGTTATGCTGATATTCCTTAGCCTCTTTGGCAGTCAAGACTCTTCGTCTTCTCTGTCATTATCAAATCTCTTCATCATCACTGGACGTTACCTCGAGACTCTTCATCTCCTCTGGAAGTCACCCTACAACTCCTTGAATTCTATGGCAGATGAAATCACTTTGTTCTGGAAGTTACTGAGAGAACCTCTATGCGTTCATGTGTTTGGTTCCTTTTCCATTTCTGAGGGATCTACATAGTGGGCACTAGCTCTTCTGGCTAAGCCCCTTCCTTTCACATGACCATCAGCGGTGACCAAGCACTTATTCAAAAGGGAACTTTTCAATTTTGCATTTCACGAATTTGTTGTGAATCACTCTGACTCTTCCAACTCCTAATCATGAAATAGAGCCTAGCTATGCTATCTCTTTCCCCTCATGTGACCACCGATGGTGACCACCAACTACGCCAATAGGCGCTTCACAATTTTGTACTTTGAGACATTGCGAACTTCATGAATTCTCTCACCTATCTTCTCCAAATTCCCAATCCCTGAATCAGTGAATTCATCAGGACTAGATATATGGTCCTCGATTCCTTTGCAATTAACAACTCAGATCAATTTTGTGACTTCGCGTTTCGCAAGTTTTTGCAACTCCTTCCTCTGGAATTCTCGATCTGCGAAACTCCGAAATGGAGCCTAACTGTGCTAGCTCCTTTACTTTTGTCCCGCTGATGTGACCACTAGTTGTGACCAAGGGACAAGCATGAGAGTGCTTCGCAAATTCGTGACTTCATGGGACTTTATCGTTCATGATCAACAGTCTTTGATCCTCGATGATCCGACAGTCTAGATCTTACCTTCGAGACTCAAGACTTTGTTCTTTGTTGTGACAGATCAATGGTCTAGAACCCTTTTTGATCCAACGACCCATAACATTTTCGCGACTTCACATTTCGAAGATTCTGCAGCGAGTTGTATCCAAAACTCCCAATACATGAAACTCTGAAATGGTTTCATATCAGATCAACAATCGATATTTCTCAGTGATCCGATGACTATCCTTCACTCTGGGACTTCAGCCTTCAGGACTTTGGGGGAGTTTTGATGGTAAAACTCCTGAAGAAAAACTCTCGGAGTGACGTAACTCTTGCGTCAATCGATGACGTGTCATGAGCCAAGTGGTTGCCACGTGTCACTCAGAATCATAATATTCACATACTTGAAACATTGAATCATCTTGACACTTGTCCCTGTCTCATTGTGCCATGTGTCCTTGCTGACGTAGTCTACCACCTATCCTTGCTGACGTGGTCTTCCACATTCACCTTTTGGATATAACGGCCCAGATTAGTCCTCGATCCAATGGATCAGATTGTATCACGATTTTTCATTTCGCGACTTTGGAAAAACATCTTCCTTTGTGCTCCAGATTCCCGAAATCATGAAACTCTTCATCTGCTACCACGTGTCCTCCTTGATGATGGACGTTCCTCCTGATTTCGTTACTTTGTAAGCCTGCTTCACCTTGCACTTAAATTTCATGAACATTCTCCTATATCCAATGATGGTCGATCCTCGAGCTTAGATCTAACGTCTGGGATCTGTTCTCCATCTGCGCGCTCCTCCTGCCTGGTCTTACAATGTCTTCTGAACCATATCCTACCTTCATTGTTGTTGTTCTTCCTTGCTTGCTTGTTTTCCATCGTTGTTCTTGCCATCAATGAAAATCACACTCTTCTTGTAAACATGCCAACAATATTCCCCTTTGGAATTGATGGCAACCCTAAATGGTTGCACTAATATGTTTGGACCTTCAACTATAGCATCCCGTCTGGACCACTCCTTTTCTCCCCCTTTGACATCAATGTCAAAGAATACATGCTCCCCCTAAGCTGTTGTAGTACTTTTCAGAGGTATCATATATTCAACCAACACATACTTCCCCTGAAAGAATGGACTTGCTGGCACCAGGCCGAAGAGGAAAGAAGAACAATCGTGGGAAAGAAAGCGTGTAGAAAACTAAAGTAACAACTGGTAGAAGAGCATCACGTGCCCATGCAAGAAAGCGTTCACAAAGGAAAGACACAACTGGAGGAGGAGAAGCATGCGTATGGGAAAAATACCTAATGTAATAAGGGTTAGGGTTTTTGTAATATTCATAAAAAAGGTTGAAGAGCTCGAAATGTATAAATATGGATACAGAAGTATCATAGGAGAGAGTTCATTAGTAGTTGTTAGCATTTTTCTTTTGTAATATTTTGAGCGGTATGAACTGATTTTGTAAGCTATTGAGCAAGGGACCAGAGGAAAGGTAGATCTGAGGATTAGACCATAAGCTATGGACCCTGGTGTGATCTAGTTCACCTCGCATAGATCTTACCCAGTTTTTGTGGAGAATTGTAAGTGCGAGGTGCCAGAATTGCAGAACTATTATAATACAAGAGCTAAGAGCCAAATATTTGTGGACGTAGCCCAGGAGGGGGTGAACCATGATAATTCTCATATAATATGTTAAATTTATGCATGGGTCTTATTTCTTCCAGCAATTGATGGTTAAACTTGATGAATGAATTATTACTTGATTATGAATTTGTTTATAGTGAACTTCAATTGATTTATGGGATATTCAAATGTGAATCCAAGGAATAGGTACTCCCCTTTACGGCTCACGGTATCTGAACCTATCCAAGAAACCCCCCCCTTCCCCTAGTATTTCCTAGGCTATAAACACCTGAGTCTTACGGCCACCCACTTAGAGTTATCTCGGGTGAGATTGCACAGTGCTTTCCAGCACTGTGTTGTCTTCTGGTTTACCAAGAGGGCCGATAGTTTTAGAGGCTTTGTTGGAACTCCGAATGACATGAACCCTGGGTCAATAACTCAGATAACCCCCGAAGGGAAGTGAATAAGACCAACAAATGGTTTTGTTTCCGTGTTAAGAGGAACAAAAAAGGAATGAGTAAACGAGAAGGAATTAATAAAGAATCGGATGAAGACCAATGAAACCTTAAAAGGAGATGTTGAGACCTTAGCAGCCCACGAGAGAATAAATAGAGGTTTGGTTGAGAACCACAAAGCTAGAATTTGCACAAAAAGATAATAGAAACCCCAGGATCACACCGCGTAAATACCTGGATAAATACGTATTTACGGATCTACACGAAGTATTTTTTGTGATTTTCCACATCTACTACAGGAGTGGCTCTTAAGGTTAAAGAATACCCACGTGACAAATCGGATTCGACAGCTAGATTGGACCCCAGTATAGATCCAACAGCTGCAATAGGCGAACAAAAAATTCACCCGCGCAGTTGACTTTTGGCTTGATAGTATTGTGGCAGGCTTTATCACAAAATTTGCAGTAGACATAGCAAAGTCATACAGCGCAACTGAGCAAGAGTTACTACGAGGACCTTGAGGAAGGTACATATGATCACTATATACATCTATCAATACATTTCTATATAAAAAGGGTGTGATGACATTGGAATCAAACAACTAGACTTCCCTGTGCGCATGGGGGAAGGGGGGAAGCACTGACAGAGAAAGGAGTAATGGAAGGAGGGAAGGTTACAGAGAAGAAGGAGGAGGAACCCTTGGACCCGATCTTGATGGATGATGACCAACTAAAGTGGATCTTGGCGTCATTAGGAACGATACGTAGCAGAGTACCCTACCATCATAAGGTAAATACCAAGAACAGAGTCGTAGCCGAGATGGAGGGATTGGCCAGTGACGAGGAAGAGGTAGAGGATCTTCGGTTTGTGGAGCAGATTGAGGAAATCATGCACGCCGCATATAAGAGGAAAACAAGAGGCCCGAGAACAGGAGGATAAGTTAGCCATCCTTTCAATATTAATGTCAGTGTGGAACCCATAAACCCATGTGTGGCCAATACACCAAAAAGAATACTACCGTTTAGACAACCAAAGCTTGAAGGAAGTCTGACAACAGGAAGTACATCGACAAAAAGGGAAACAACTGGAGGAGCCATTTCAGGCAACCTTAGTCAACTATCTACACTACATGGAGGAGCGAATAGTTCACTATTTGGAATGGCGGGGCACGACCCCACCATCAGATTACCAGAGTTTCAAGGAGAAGCAGCAGAATACCCCGAGAAGCATCTGTTCATTTGCGCAAAGATCTGGAAAGAAAAGCATATCACTGATGAAGACACTAAACTCACGCAACTAGCAATCATGCTAAGGGACCACGCACTAGACTGGTACATGAGTCTAGATGTGAACAATGTTCCTGGAATGACAAGGACACTAGATGACATTAAGAAACTATTGATCAACGAGTTCTAGAAGCCGAGCTCAGAGGATCAATACATGAATGAGATGATTGAAATAAGATAGAAACCAGGAGAATCAGTATGGGAGATTGATCAAAGATTCAAGCGATTAAAAGGAAAGTTAAAATACCTCATGATCAACATGCAGCACCGGCACCTGTTTCTCAACTCACTACTCCCACACTTAAAATATTCATTACAACAACAAAAGTTTCGGACACAGGCAGAGGCTCTACAGGAAGCCTTGTAATTGGAAGAGAATCAGTACCAGCATACAGACCCGGATATCGAAGAACTAAAGGAGGACCTAAAGAACTTAACATTTCAGCTGAACCAGAATAAGAAAAAGGATAAACAAGAAGCAGTTTGGTGCACTACTTGTAGGATGGAAGGACACCATAAGAATGAATGTCCAACATTCCCACAGTATATGGTGAAAGAAATGCCAAACCCACTACCATAGGGAGGATTAGGGTGAGAAATATGTAAGAAACTAGGTCACGACCCTTACCATTACACGATGATGCAGAAATACCAAACAGTCCCCAAGACCTCATACTACACCTTTTGCAAGTCAGTAGGCCATGAAGACAAAGATTGCAGAACTATGGAACTGATGTGGGAAAGAACATCTGATCCATACAGGGTACAGGTAGAAATGATGACTGGGCAAAAAACACCATAGTTCAATCAAGCCCCAACACCATACAACACGGTGCAGCGGTAGTATAATATTGTGCTGACACCTTACAACAACGTGCAATCGTAGTACAACTCAGCACAGCTCCAACACAATTCCGCGCAGTATAACCAGGGACCACAGTACAACCCACCACGAGGTGACCGCGCAGGTTATAGAGGAGCAGGATGAACCAAAGGAGGTTTCAGATGTGATAGAGGACCTGTCACATGTCACAATTTCCAACAACCAGGACATTATGCACAGGAGTGTCCCCTGCCACCAGCGACTTGTATGTATTGTCGCGCATCAGATCACGATACGGAGGACTTTCTGACATTACTTGGAAAAATCTAGGAAAAAAGGAACCAAAATAACCAGAATTTTCAGTGGATTTCAGCTGAAGCAAGGGATGACGGTTAGAACATCGATATAGTCACTCGAGCAGGAATGAAAATAGGGAACAATGTAGTTTGACAGGAACCAGCGCAGAACCAATGGATAAAGAAGAACACTGACCCCAAGAAGTAGTTTGACACGCACAAGGAGAAGGATATTTTTACAGAAGCCTGACAAGAATTCCAGAAGGAGAACAGTGCGTCGACCACACAACAGAGCATGGAAGCTCCAGAATACAAAATTCCACCATACATTGACCATACCAACCGAATACAATCCAAGGAACAAGTAAGTGATCAAAAATTTTTTGCAATCGGGCATAAAAATGTTAAATGATCCTTCATCCATCAAGATATTACAGAACATCCTAGAACAATGTAGCAGTGAAAGAAAACAGAAGCCAGAATTGAAAACTGTCAACCATCTACACACAAGAAGAAGAACAAGCAGGGAATTTAGATTAAATGATAACATTGGGGATTTCAATATGGGATATATTATACTAAATCTAGGATCTGAAGTAAATGTACTACCAAAAGCTACATGGCAATGCATGGGAGAGCCTACACTGGGATATTCAACGGTTCAGTTAAAACTAGAAAATCAACATAGAGTCCTACTAATAGGTAGACTGAAAGGAGTGATGGTAGATCTATATGGGGTGTGCACTAAGGCAGACTTTGAAGTCATCTAAATAGTAGACGACACAACACCTTACCCAACGCTACTCAGGCTAGATTGGGCATTCAAAAACCAGGCCATAATTAACTTAAAAACCAGAAAAATGACATTTGAGTTTGGGGACTACAGGTTCATAGCCCCACTCGACCCATCAGAAGGGGAGAGGTTCATAGAACCCACTTTCCTGGATTTAGAAGAAATCGGCCAGTTGTACAGAACAACTACGCGTGATATGGATTATATAAACCCAACTGCAGACAGGGTACTCAGTTGGCGGAGCATCACTTCATGCACAACAGACTCAGACACCGAGTTAGAAAATTGGCAGCAAAGACTACACGAAGTATCCACGATAAGGTGTGCTAGAATAGACTGTGCAGTAAGGTGGATTGGCATAGAAATCAGAGAACCACCCGGATTTCATGGGCTAAATGATTTGGAAACTTTCCTGACACAATATGAAGATGAGGTACTAGAAAACTAGAGATTGTTAGCACTGGATTTAGCATTAAAAGATACACCCACCATATGGTGGGGTGCACACAAAGAAACTATCACAGATTGGTACCAATGTAAGTGATTACTGCACATAAGGTTCAACGCAGAATGGACAGGTAACAAACCACAAAAATATGACGGACTAGGAACACCAACAGAACACTTGGAGGCATGTCAAACGCTGTGGAAAATGACACCACCAGAGGAATGGTCTCACCACTTCATTCATACCTTAGAGGGCATACCATCGAATTGTTATACAGACCAGGAAATGTGTAAAGGAACCATGACATGGGTAACACTCCAACATATCTTTACAATCACTTTCTCATTCAACCATGAGAACCCCAACATAGACACAGCCCTGAAACAGATCCTAAACGTCATATTCATCAAAGAACCAGAAGTAGAAACTATCACAGAGATATTGTAATGATCCCAAGACAAATTCTTTCTTGGAATCACTAACTACTACTAATTTATTGAGTTATTAAGTGCATACAAGATTCATCAACACATGGAGATCACAATATATTCAAGATGTAGAAGCACAAGCAAAGATCTGACCTTTTTATTATGAGCAATGTAAGATCAATAAATTAGATGGTCGATCTGGCATAAAACTCAGATGGTCGTACAAGAAATAGATATGAGCTGCTACAAAATGCTCCCAACAATACAAGATAAGCCTCCAAAGGCTGGATATACAACAAAGACTAAATCAAGCAGATCTGAGCCATACTAATGCTCAACCTCTAAGCTAGAAAGTGCCACGTCCTGCTAGAATGATGAAGCCCTAAATAATTCTTCCCTTCTACCAAAATTATCCAATTATCCCAAGAAATATGCCAAATGATAGATCGGGCAACTGTAAGGAAAACCCAGATGTCCAAATTCCCAAATCCACTCTCAAACCCCATAGATATGAATTCTCCACTAAATGGTGTGCCCCACTGGATGACTGAAACCCTAGCTGGTTCGTCCCTGATGAAGGAGGCCTCCAAATGCTCTGAAACTCTCCAAGAATATATATCGGGCTATGAGAATCTCGTGGGAGAAGTTTCGAGCTCAGATCTCAAGCATATCTCCATAGATCTGAATTTTACTGAATCACAGGATGTCCCCTATGGCTCCACGACGTACCAATCTGCAGACAAATGTAAAATGATGATAACCCTCCAGAAAATCCCTCAAACTGATGGTCCTGCCCCTGCAAACAAAACTCAACTATCAAAATGGCCCCAGGCCCTCAGGATAAGCTGGATCAAACCACCCTCGATAAGCTGGCCCTGAGACTAGAATGGTGTGGAGGAGTCTTTCATCCTCGAGACCAAGCTATGGAACAATGTGAGTGGATATTTCACCACTGAGTTGCTCACAAGGGTTTGTACAGCAAAACCCCCAAACTGAATGCTCAAGAGCAATAGAAAATGCTAATCCAAAACCAAAATGAATAATAGGTGCACCCCAGCCTCTTACTTATACTTTTCCTTCTAATTCTCTGTTGAGTTAGGTTAACTCCCAAGGTTAATCTTCTATTCTTCTGTTGAGTTATCTTTTACTCCTTTATCATTTTCCTTTCTTAAGTCAACTTAAAAATATAACTTTTAACTTCTTGACTTTTCCCGCCCTCAGTGTGAGACTATGACCTAGTGGGGGTGCCCAGGCCATTGAGTCTCCTCATCACCTCTCTAAGAGGTGGGGGACATTACAGTCTCCCCTGCTTGAAATTGATTTTTCCTCAAGCAATTCCAAACCTGCTTCTCTAACCACGTGCTCCTTCTCCCAAGTGGCATCCTCAATGGGTAAATCCTTCCACCTGATCAGATACTCCTTGATGCTTCGGTTTCAGAGCCTCTTCTCTCTGACTTCTAACACCTC